>CM053026.1:644143353-644348353 GCA_028564925.1 Lithobates sylvaticus
GCTAAATTTACTCTTTTTGTTATCTTTTTAGTAAATTAAACTTTATTTTCCAAAAAAGCGTTTGAAAAATTGTTGCTCAAATACTGTGTGACATAGTTTGGCATGACTGACATTTTTTTTCCCTAGGGTCTCTGCTAAAAAAACAAATATAATATTTGGGGGGTCTGAGTAGGTTTCTAACAAAAAGTTCCAGAAACGGCCCGATATGGAAGTGGTTAAGAGAGCCCAGGAGTAAATGTAATGCTAACCTTATTTGTCTTATCGCCCCATTGTTGCTTTTAGAACTTGCTGTAGGGATAAAAGTACTGCTTTGCCCATTGATTATCACCAAATACAATTCATTACTAGCTGGTAATGGCTGTTTAGAGGCCTCAACTGCTTGCCAGAATACAGCAGGTAGCGGCAATGGTGAACAAGTTCATTTCCAGAGTTGGGAGGAATCATATCGGAGTGTTGAATGGGAAAAAGTGTGGTGTGGGGCCCTGGTTATTTCTCTTTAGGAGACAAATCTGTTCTTGAGTTGCGTGGTTTTTTTTTTTTTTTTTTTTTTTTTTTTTTTTTTTTTTTTTTTTTTTTTTTTTATTCTATTCTGCTGATTTTGTTATAGTGATGCTTTTAGTTGCTATAGAGAGAATATTGCTCTGTAATAGGATTACATTATGTTGGTAAGGATTAACAAGTTTTAATCAATCCTGAGCATTGTTCTTGTCCCTTTCCCAGGGCCTGGTGCTTGATCACATCATCTGTAGTGGTTCACTGCCTTATGGAAGTTAATTTTTTTTTTTTTTTTTTTATAAGTGTTTGACTTTATTACTGAATCTCTGCACATAACTCTCAGAAAACAGATTCTAGATTCTGCAGCGTTTCTTCTTACAAGGGAGCAATACAGTAAACGCATGTAGTTGCTCTGCCAGCGCGAGGATTACTAGCGTCACTTGGGCCTTAAAGCAGAACTCCAGGTTTGAGGAAACTTTAAAGTTTGTTTGGCCCAAGCTTGGTTCACATGAGCTATTTACCTCACTAACGGATGCAGTGGCCGTGAGTAGGGCTGCTGAAAAGGCACTATAGCCAGCCCTCCTGTGCTGGGCCCAGGCCCATCAGTTCAAAAGGGGGCCTTAGGCACCTGTTGAGCAGGAAGGCCAGCTGTACTGTCTTATTGCAGACACTGATCCTCTTCTGTCTCCCACTGCAGTGCTTCTCCTCGCCCTCCCTCCTGGGTGCACTGCAAAGGGATTGGTTCTAGTACATGCACCCCTTCCATCTACTGTCTAGGCCCCCCTGTGTGCCCCTTTGCCCTACAGCGCTGATGGCTTCCCTCCTCTCCCACCAGCACCTGGTGTGGGCACACGGGGGTGTCATTTACTGGCCCCTTACTTTCCAGAATGAACACAGTGAGCGATCTGTACCAATCACTTCTGTGTCCATTCATCACTGAAGCATAGTAGGCTGTGTTTACTGTGGTTCAGTTTGTGAACAAGCAGTAAGCCTCGGCACGCTTCCTATTCATCTGTGCAGCTGAGGCTATAGAGAAAAGAACGAATAAATCTGTCCTCAGTCACTATCGGTTGAGGAAGGAGGGGGGGGGTCTTTTAAGTAGGCTGTATGGGGTCCTGTTATATCTAACAGCTTCCCTGGCTGTTAGCACTGTATAAACTGTATATAACTTCAGCTACATACAGTACTGTGTTCTGACAGCAGGAAAAGAACTTTCCATCCCACTCTTGGAACAAAATCGACTTTGGCTGAGCGCTGCTACAAAGCTTCCTCTGATATGCTGAGGTGGAGATGTGATGTCATCTCTCCGTCGCTCTTCCTCAACCTATCCTAGGAGGCTTTGTATTAATTTATAAAATGCAATTCTCCCATACCTTTCTTTGAAAGAACACACTACAGGTTTTTCCTGTCAATTAAAGAGAACCTGTAACGCGTCATCTTAATCTCCTTATTTATATAGTTATAATGGTGCACCTGTACTGATGGGGCATAGCAGTTTCCTTTTTAATTATTCAGTTGGTCTCTTATAAACCTTCATAGAGGATGTCTTGTCTCCTGCCTATGTACAGTCCTGATACTTTCTCTGGGCTCCGAGCATGGTGAACATGCATAACTTCAAGAAGAAGGCACAGACAGGGCACAAGTAGGGGCTTGCTGCTGACTTAAGTCTATAGGAAGAAGAATAATCTCTGACCAATGTCCTTTCACACCATACTGCACTGAAAAACTCACTGCAACGCATCAGATATGCATGTGCGTGTATGTGTTGTCATTCATTGTGACGTGACCGGTCCCTGGGAGGGTCAAAATACAAATAAGTTTTATTTTTTCTTTTACTTTTTCAATTGCTTTGCTTTAAAAAATAAATAAATAAAACTTGGTTGCCTTGCATTTTTATGCATTGATGTGCATTTTATTAAAATGCTGACTGGTTGAATTTTAAAGCAATGCGCATGATCCCAACATTGTGTGAAGGAGGCACATGGAAAACCATTTTCTATGTGGTAATGCAGTGACAGCTAATCCGGTGCAGAAAATCGCAGACCACTGCACGTAGTGTGAAGGAGCCCGAAGATGAGGAAATTATAGCAATTTTAAACAAACTTTGTGACTTGGTGTAAAGGCTCATTCATCGGGTGCTCAGCCCTCTTCAATGTCCAGAGATGTTTAAGCCTGGTTCACACCTATGCGCTTATTGTGTGTGTGTGTGTGTGTGTGTTTTTTTTTTTTTTTTGCAGAAACTCACTACAATTTTTGTTTCAATGGAGACACTACAGAAAAGTGTGCAGTGCCTTTTTTCTATTTGTTTTTTTCCCCCCATAATTTCATTTCTGGTTAATTTGTACAAATTATCATACAGAATGTGTCAAACACATATATTGTTAGAATGGTAAATACAGTATGTGTGAGTGCTTTTTGATGTGTTTTTTTGCCTTTTTTAATCCTGCCCAACAAAAGCAGAAAGCGAAAACAGACTGCGCAAGTGTGAGCTAGGCCTTTCTGTTTTTTTTTTTCTTTCTCCCGATAGTAAGCTGCATGCAAGCAGCCCATAGAAAGTGAATGGGAGCTCATTGACTTTATGGACCCTTTTTCCCGGCTGAGATTTAGAGGTGTGCTGGGACACTTGCACAGACATTGGATGCACAGTCTGTGTCCCGGTGTGTGCCCCCGTTCCTGTGTGCCTGTCAAAATCAACTGGACGGCGAGTCCGCATAGCCAGTGCTAGAGTTGCACGATTAATCGTTAAAAATCGCGATCTCGGTTCACCCCCCCCTGACGATCTCTCATGTATGTATGTATGTATGTATGTATGTATGTATGTATGTATGTATGTGTGTGTATATATTGCAAGTCGCGCAACAAAATCAATCAATGTAAGGGAATGAGAGCCTGGTTGCACACTACTGAAGTCGCTCTGACTTCAGAAAAGGTTCCTGTACTACTTCAATCCGACTTCTAGGCGAATTGTACCCATTGATTTCAATGGAAGTTGCCTCCAAGTCGGATCTCCTGTCTTAACTGAAGCAACTTTCCAACTTGAAACATTGTAACTAACACTTCTTAGATCAAAGGGATAGAACTTCTTGTGTAAACAAATAATCCGGGCAGTCTGCCAAG
Organism: Lithobates sylvaticus; assembly: GCA_028564925.1. NCBI lineage: Eukaryota > Metazoa > Chordata > Amphibia > Anura > Ranidae > Lithobates > Lithobates sylvaticus. Next base: position 644,146,966 of record CM053026.1, read on the forward strand.
CTTTCAACCATGTGTAAATGCAGGAAGTTTAACCACCTAAAGTTTAAATCTTTTTCTGACACTTCTTTCTAAAGTTAAAATCCATATGTTTTGCTAGAAAATTACTTGGAACCCCCAAATATATATATAAAATATTATATTATACATTTTAGCAGAAACCCTAGGAAATAAAATGGCAATTGCTACAATATTTTATGTCAAACTGTATTTGCCCAGCGGTCTTTCAAATGCCATTTTTTGGTAAAAAATACACTTCAATAAATAAAAAATGAAACGGTAAAGTTAGAACAATTTTTTTTGTTTTAATGTGAAAGATGTTACACCGAGAGAATCGTGATCTATCTTCTAAGCAAAAAAATTATGATTCTCATTTTAGGTAGAAACGTGCAGCTCTAGCCAGTGCACTCCAATTCACTTTTTATAGGCTGTCTGCGTGCAGCTCAGTGCTGGGCAAAGACTTCTCTGGGCGCTACACAGGCCCAAATACAAGCATCAAGGTGTCCCTAGGGGTGAAACACTTGGTCTCCCTTTCTGTGCTTAAAATAAAAAAAAAATTCTGCCAGTTTGAAGTTGGATCCTTGTCTTCAACAGGTTTTTGTACATAACAAAGTGTCTAGATCTAGCCTTATATATAAAAAGCTTAGAAGGAATCTGGAGTTGGATTTCATCCAGGAAAGGCAGGCAACTCACATCTTCTTTTGCTCTTATTCATCCCGGCAAGGCTAAGAATATTGCTTTACCATTTGAGTAGTGGAAATTCTGATTACATATGCCCATTCATTGCTCGTTGATGAGTTTTCCTTTTTTCCTTTAATTTCAAACTTAAAGAAATCTCTTAAAAAAAACAAAAAAACTTGCTTCATTATTGAGCTACAATGACGGGGAATGTGTTGGACATGGAAATACCATGAATTTCTTCAAGGCCTCTCCAGATCTAGCTGTAAAGTTTTGCACATAGAGCTCTTTAGTAAATCCTAGTACTGTACATGTTTTACAGACTTGGATGTGTTATCTTTATAGTGGTAGTATTGTGGTTTGTTGGTCACTGTTTCTAGTAGTAAATACAAAGGCTACATATGAGTAAGCAGAGAACAAGCAAGCATGTCTATCTTCAGTATTTATGTAGCACTGACATATTACCGACCATTGAGTACATGGAACACTTCCCTTGTCCATCATGGTGCACACATCCTAATGTACCTGCCACATTCCTACAAGCAGTCAAGAGGATAGATTCTCGGAACCTGGTAACCTAGCAGTTTGCTGAGTTACGGCAGTGTTTTAACCAGGGCGCTGTCTAGGTTCCCTGGGGTGATATGAGCATGGGACTTAGTTTGTCCAGGATCATCATGAGATGCCATGGTACTGGGCAGTCTGGCCTCTAGCAACACTAGCCAATGACACTGTAGGGCCAGGATGCACAACATCATTTTTTTTAATTTTTTGCTATGGTAATGCTGGCTGGTTTGTCCACACCATGGCACTGTATGACTGAGGGCAGGCGGTATGCAGGGCTACCCCATCATTCAGAAGATTACACAAGTCCACCTCCTGCCCTCTGCCATGTTGCTGGAGCCAAAAGGGAGGGCTGTGATGTAAAGAGGGGTACTGTGTGATTGGGGGGGGCGGGCTCTCTGATGGGGGACCTGTGATGAAAGGCCTTTGACTCTTTGGCATCTTCAGTTTCCTACCTCATCTTGTGGCTGGCACCAGCTCCTTCAAGCCCTCTTCCTTCCTCATCTGAGCCCTTCCTTAGCCAAAACTTGCAGGGCGCCGCAGATATGGCTCCAAGAATTTGTCATGCTGCTGAGCTTTGTTTACAATTCAAATAGAAATTCAGATGTAAGCTTATTACTAATGACCTGGCAATCAAAGCGAAATTTTGTATTGCCCAGTTAATTCTGGCAAGGTCCCAGCTATGCTTCTGTGATGGGACTTTGATGTGAAGTTAGATGTGTGCCTTGTCCCAGACTCTGGTTTCTTGTTGATGAAGAGTATTTTTGTTTTTAAAATTTTAGTCTGGTATAGCCGTATATAATTTGTATACTTAGAAAAAAAAACCCTGCGAAACGCTAGGTTCGAGAGCCACCAATTTACCTGTGGTAAATCCACACAAAGGCATAAATACTCCATGAACCCACTTCTAGGCCTATTCAATAACTCAAGTGCACTAACAGTGTGTGTTTGTATATAATTGTACACTTCAATATATTAAGTGGTTTTGGTTACTTTGCTTTGGATTATTGTACTCTCCTTTTTAAGCCAAATTCTATCCCTTTATTGCGTTCGTGCTCCTAGGTTTTCATAAGATGGCTTTGTCAACTGGGAAATATCTGTAGTATAAACCAAATAGAGAATTTTTTCTTCCTTATTTGTAAGAGCCAGTTGAACAGGAAATAGTTTTTAGTCAAATTGGAGTACTGTGTTTTCTTGCGATAACACTGCTTTTATATGGGCAATAAACCATTTTTTTTACTTGAATCCGTCTATGCTTGCTCCATCTGGTTGTGTGCTCTATAGATGAGCAGCTGTTGTGATTGGTTAATGATCGCTGCATATTTTTGTGCATTTAGGGAATAGCTAATATGTATTGACAGACCCTCCTAAAACCCTAAACCAAGAAAGATCTACTGTATATTGCAGCTTACCTATTCTTAGATGTGATGGCTGTTAGGATCAGGCGGTCCTTTTTTAGGCCTCAGCCTGTGCAATGTCAATTTAAGCATATTTCCCCTGCCCAGGTGCTATATACTATACAGCAGCTCCTAGATTTGAATGACTGTTGAGTATACACCAGACAGAGCTTGCGCAAACATGTGTATGACAGACAGCTGTGTTTTTTTTTTTTTCTGCCTACACAAGCACTGGTGTATACCAGAGTACATCCATGCACAGCTGTACTTGGCACCTTTTTGGTTTCCAGGACAGGCTGATACACCAGAATTTGTATTGCACATACTCAGATGGGAATGAGGGACACCATTAGCAAAAGTATTTAGGCATAGGACACACCCCCTTAAAGGAGAATTATGCAAAAAAAATGATTAAGCCCACAAGTGCTTTTTTTTTTTTTTTTTTTTTATTATTTTTTATTTGGCTTTTGAAATTTACAAATGCAGCGATTTAGAAATTGGATGAAGGGTTTATCACAGGAAAACACTTTTTTTTTGAAAGATTAAAAGTGCATTTTATATACAATTTTTTTATATAGATCGGACCACAATGAGGGACACGAGGAGAAAAAGAGGGACTTTGTTCCAAATCGGGGACAGTTAGGAGCTATGCATGTGTGCAAGAAGTCTTATTCAGTGTAAGGCTCGGATCACGCTTGTGCGATACAGGAACATTTGCGAATCCACTGCGGGTTACCGCATCGCACCTGACTCTCACGGCAGTTTACACTGCTATATGCGAACTGCTGGGCGTGTCAATACATTGTTAATGACACCCCCCAAATCAGCTTGCATATTGCACTGCGAACTGAAGTTAAGACGTGAACACCCATGCGATCCGATTATGGTGCGGACAAATAAGAGGGTCCTGTGCGAGTTTGGTCCAAATGCGATGTGATATCAGCCATACTGTATGGCTGGAATCGCATCAGACGTCGCATGTCATTTACAGTTCAGTGCGAATCACATGCGATCTCGCAGAGCGCGCTGGTGTGAACCGGGACAGAAAGATACAAATAAGAATTCACATGATGACTTAAAAACTGCAAAGACCTGTTTGTGGTAACTAAAACCTAATTTGGGAGGACTGGGCTACCTCCAGAACATGCCTGCTTTTATGGCCCATACACACTATCAGAAAATCATTCGAAAAATTACTTTCAAAGCGATCGTACGATAATCTGATCATTTGTACGCTGCTTTTGAGATCCTAGCAATTCATGCAAAATTATCCGATAAGTATGACATATTTTTTTTCTCGTACGATTTTCGTTTATCAGTACAGTTTTAGTTCAAATATTCAATACAAATAAACTACAACACATCACTAACCAATTTTTATTCTGTCGTACGAGAATTTTTGTAACTTTAGTAAGCTTTTCAATTTCGAGATGAGACTAGCGTGCAAAAATGAAAAAAGGACGATCATTTGTCCGATAATCTCATTGTGCGTGCCAGGCATTGGTTTATTTCTTGCTGTAGATTTCTCAAGTTGGGAGTTTAGATTGCTTCGAGTAGGGACTCTTTGTAGTAATGCCTTAAAGCGGGGTTCCACTGCCCTAAACGTTTTTTTTTTTTTTTGGTACAATCACAAAGATGTTTTTAAAGGACATAATAAGTCACTTGTTGCATTTTTTCAGGCTTAGATTTCCGTTTTCTATTGCAATATCAAGTTTTAATAGTTGTTGTAGATGGGTCTCATCTTGCCTGTGGGCATGTGAAGCCCACAGGCATCCTCTTCCGGGATACAGTGCTGCTGCTCGACCAGCATGCACTGCGCGTTGTATTCCCGATCTCGCGCATGCGCAGTAACTGTAAAGAGGAGCGCCGTAAACAGCTCAGGTTGCCATCACAATGGGCGGCGTTGAAGTGCCGCCCCGTTGTGATGGCAACGGAGCTGTGCAAGTAAGAAATCACGCGATAACTCGTGCCAGCAGGCTACTGCACTGGCTCCTGCGAACTATGACACAAGCTCCCAGGAGACAGTGCGGATTGCATATATTAAGAAATATCCGCACTATCCCTGCCCATATCCACGATCACCATAGACAGGAAATGGACAACATGACAAGAAAAAAAAAAGGTACTGCTGAAAAAAAAAATTCATTCAAAACATCATTCAAAAAAAGTTTTTTTGAATGATGACATGTATTTAATCAGCTTGAGATAATATATTAAAATCGGGTGGAGCTCTGCTTTAATATGCTCGATATAAGTTAAAGCGGTGTTCCGGCCGAAATTATACTTTTTAAATAAAAATACCCCTATAATACACAAGCTTAATGTATTCTAGTAAAGTTAGTCTGTAAACTAAGGTCTGTTTTGTTAGTTTTTAGCAGTAGTTTGTTATTTTATAAACTTGCAGCAGGCCGTGGCCATCTTAAGGCCCCTTTCACACTGGGGCGGTGAGCCGCGGTGACGGTAAAGCAGCGCTATATTTAGCGCTGCTTTACCGTCGTTTTACCCGCGGTTTTCGGCCGCTCGCGGTGCGGTTTTACCCCCCGCGAGCGGCCGAAAAAGGGTTAAACACCCCCCGCAGAGCGCCGCCGTAGCCGCGGTATTACCGCGGTAATCGCGGTATTGCCGCGGTTTTACGGCGGTCTCCCATTGTAATCAATGGGAAGGAGCGGTATAGGAGCGGTGAATACACCGCTCCTATCCCGCTCCAAAGATGCTGCTAGCAGGACTTTTTTTACCGTCCTGCTAGCGCACCGCTCCAGTGTGAAAGCCCGCCGGCTTTCACACTGGAGTGAATGGGGCCGGATTTTTTCATGCGGTGAACAGGCGCTATTTTTAGCGCCGCACCGCATGAAAAACGCCCCAGTGTGAAAGGGGCCTAAGTGTGGGCATCTGAAGCCAGACTGTATTTCTTCCTGGATCTCATCCTTGCAGATCTCGTACATGCTCAGTGCAGCATAAGCAGTGTAATAGGTTTCAGGTCAGGTTTCCATAGCAACGGCAGTTTGAGAGGAAGTTGCTGCCCCTTCCCAGGAGGCATTGCAAACGGGAAATGATACGATGGGCGGCGGCCATGGAGGAGGAAGTGAAAAATGAATACAGCAGATATACAGTCTGTGCTGAAAAAAAAATAAAAAAAATATCCAATTTGTTTACAGTGCACAGTTTAGTGAGGGATGCTGAAGAGTTGTAAAAGTGGGTGGAACTCCACTTTAATATTCCTTTTTTTCTTTTTTTTCTTTTTCGATTTCACAAATTATGTAGACTTATTCCTATATTCTGCTTTCATGTTCGAAGGGCTTATGCATGTGGGTGTACAATTTGCTTCTTGTAGATCTATAATTTATATAGGTCGGAATGCAGCAGTATTGTATGCTATGGGCCTATGCACACTTTTGGTCTCTAGCATTTAGCTGCATAGCTAAATCTTCCTTCATGGTCCCATGTATAGAACATATCTTCTCTTTTATAGGGTCCATGTTAGAATGTAAACCATGGCACAATTTTTACATGTTTACAGACAACTTTTTGCCCAGGATCTTGATGGTGGCAAGATCCTGCGTAAACAAGCCACCCGTGTCCATAAACCCGAAGGTGCTCATAAACCTAAGTTGAACAACTGCCAAATTAGCTGTTTTGTGAGCGATGGGGTTGCCATCCCATGTCTGTAGGCATACCCGATATCTAAAAAAAGAGACCGCCAACAATACTGCAGGAGATGCGAATGGTGGGGCATGCTTAAATAACTTGTCTGGTCACTATTGTAAAATTGCCAGTGAAGGAGAGTTCTGCCTGCCTCTTTTCCACTTCTACCTCTTTCCTTCTCCATAGGCAAACATTTATACTCTGGTTAGCCAACTGTGCGTCTTGGGAGAAATTTTAAAGGAGAAGTTCACCTTTTGTAACATGTTTCACCCATATTTGGTATTGAGCGGGAAGGATCTTTTTCCCCCTCTTGCTACCACAATCTAAAGTAAATGATGCAATGTGAATGGAGTACAACTACTGACAGCCTTTCTGGCTGATGGCTTGTGATTCTCCATGAACTACTACTGCGCTGTTGAGCGTTGCGGTAGTTTGTTGATAATTCCTGTCCTTGTGACACTGTCTTCCCGATGTATGGCCAGACAGCTTACACTGACAGTCTGCAGGAGACCTGCATGGCATCGGCAATCTGCTTTCCAGGCTCCTAAAAAAAAAAAAAAGAAAAAAAAAAAAATGGCAAGACTCTTTTCACACTGAATAATACTTCATATTGCCATCACACACATTCCTGGATAAGCTCTCGAGTTTGGGTGCTGTAGCAACAACCAGCTGGATATTGGTTCAAGTCACAGTGAAGATATTTGCCAGCACACCATGGAACGACATAAATAGCATCCAGACGGGTAATTTATTGCATGATCACAACACAAGGAGAGCAACTTTTCGGAGTTACGCAGGACCCCTTCGTCTCCCATGCCTGACGAAGGGGTCCTGCGTGACTCAAACGTTACACTCTCCTTGTGTTGTGATCATGCAATAAATTACCCGTTTGGATGCTATTTATGTCGTTCCATGGTGTGCTGGCAAATATCTTCACAACTTCATTCACACTGAGGCGCTATAGTGCCTGTAAAGCCGTTTTCCTTTCACTTGAATGTGAAAGCCTGAGGGCTTTCACACTGGAGCAGTGCGCTGGTAGGACGTCGGAAAAAAAATTCCTGAAAGCAACTTCTTTGAGGCGCTTTAGGAGCGGTGAATACACCACTCCTAAAGTGCCCCTGCTCATTGCCTGAGCTTTTAACCCTTTTTTGTCCGCAAGCGGGGGTGAAGAGCGCTGCTAAAAGCCGACGCCCGGTGCTGCTCAGTGTAAAAGTGCCCTAAATGTACTTCTTTTTTTTTTTATCATCAACTGAGGGTGAAATGATAGTGCCTGCATTTGACTTAAGTCTTCTTTTTGAAAAATTTTAACATCGCTTGTGGTTGCTGTATTTTATTTTTTGACCATTTTTTTAATATTTTGTTATATCAGAGCTGCACAATTGTTAAACAAATTGTGATCTTGATTCAACCCCCTGACTATCTATATTGCAGAGTTTCCCAATTCTTTCCTATAACAAGTGGAGAGACTTATCTGCTCACTCAGCTGTCAAAAGAAAACATCCTGGCAGTCTGCCAAGTTTTTAACATGAAACATGGTAACTCTGCCTGGATTTTTTCTTTTATACAGAAGTTTATCCCTTTGATCCAAGGAAGAGTTACAATGTTTCATGTTAAAAACTTGGCAGACTGCCTGGATTTTTTCTTTAAACAGAAGTTTATCCCTTTGATCCAAGGAAGTCTGCCAAGTTTTTAACAAGGTGTAAATGCAGGAAGTTTAACCACTTAAAGATTAAAACTTTTTCTGACACTTGTTTAAGTTAAAATCAATATTTTTTGCTGGAAAATTACTTGGAACCCATATATATATATATATATATATATATATATATATATATATATATATATATATACCGTATTTATCGGCGTATAACACGCACCGGCGTATAACACGCACCCCAAGTTTAGGAGGGAATTTTAAGGAAAAAAAGTTTTAGGAGAGAAGTTTAGGGAAAAAAAAAACTTACATTTAAGCGTTATTTGCAGCTTGCCCAGCGTCATTTGCAGCTTGCCCAGCATCATTTGTAGCTTGCTCAGCGTCATTTGCAGCTTGCCCAGCGTCATTTGTAGCTTGCTCAGCGTCATTTGCAGCTTGCTCAGCGTCATTTGCAGCTTGCCCAGCGTCATTTGCAGCCTTTCCCAGCATCATTTGCAACCTGCCCAGCGTCATTTTGCAACCTGCCCAGCGTCATTTGTAGCTTGCCCAGCATCATTTGTAGCTTGCCCGGCGTCATTTGCAGCTTGCTAGTGTCATTTGCAGCTTGCTAGTGTCAGTTGCAGTTCGCCAGCGTTTAAATTTCCCCGCCGCGAGAAATACCGCGCATGCGCGGCCGAAAAAGACCGAACCGCGGCCGAAAAAGGCCGAAGTGCGGGCCGAAAAAGACCGAGCCGACTGTTCAGCTCCGCTCGGAGTCCCGCCTCCCTGCTGTTTCGGGAGCGAGCGCAGGGAGGCGGGACTCCGAGCGGAGCTGAACAGCCGGCTTCGGTCTTTTTCGGCCGCGCTTCGGCTTTTTCCGGCCTTTTTCGGCCGCGGTTCGGCCTTTTTTTTTTTTTTTTCGGCCGCGGTCGCCATTTTTCGGCGCCACAACCGATTTTTGTCATTTTTTTTTTGGGTATCGGCGTATAACACGCACCCACGACTTTCCCCCGATTTTAAGGGGGAAAAAGTGCGTGTTATACGCCGATAAATACGGTATATATATATATATATATATATATATATATATATATATATATATATATATATATATATATATATATATATATATATAATAATCTCAGAGACCCTAGAAAATAAAATGTCAATTGCTGCAATATTTTATGTCGCACTGTATTTGCCCAGCGGTCTTTCAAGCGCAATTTTCCCAATATCTGTTTTTGTTTTAATTTGAAAGATGTTACACTGCGAGAATTGTGATCTATCTTCTAAGCAAAAAAATTGTGATTCTCATTTTAGCCAGAATCGTGCAGCTCTAATATCAGAGTGGACCATAGACCACCTACCTGCCACTTTCAGGACAGGATCATTTTCCAAAGACCTAATTGTGCAGTCTACTCTCTAATTTCTAACTTGCCTCCGGGACGGTTTTAATTGGTTAAGATTCTTGATGGACTGGTTGTTAGCTTGGAGATGGCTCCAGGTTATTTTGCCTCATCAATACACTCTTAGGCCCCATGCACACGAGACGCAGATGCAAACTCTGCTGAACGCGTGTTTTAGAAAGCAGAAACCTGCGTTTAAAAACGCGCGTTTGGCTGTGTTTTCATGCCGCGTTTAGACGCGTTTGCGTCTATAAGCATTTGTAAAGATAACATCATACAGACCCTCCCCAAGCTCAGAAAGCATGTATTATTAACTATTTCTGCCATTCTGATCAGAGTGAGCAGCAGAGAGATCAGTTGTACACTTGCATTTGCCTCTTTCTGTGTTTTTTTTTTTTTTTTTTTTAAATGGATCCCATATTGATTATATGTCAGGAAATGCTCCTGATGTTCTCTTCATGAGGCAGAAATGTCATCGCAAATTTGTATGAGAGGTCCAGAATCAGAGCTTGTCGATATTGGACCCATCCGTTGATGGCACAGTGTATATACTGTATTTTTATGCAGCTATCTGGCCTGAATAGCCCTAATTGCTGGATCGTTAAATCTAAAGTTGACCGTAGATGGATGAAAATTCGTCAAGTTAAACTTGAATTTGATCCATGTATGTCTACGTTCGCCAGAAGTCTATCTAAAGATGTTGGAGGAATGCTCCCAATTGGCAGCTTCAGCCACTAACCATTGTATTTCCGACAATGCAGAGTCTGGCTGTCAGAAAACGTCAGTGGGCAGATTTCCCTGCTGGCTGATCGACATTAACGAGTCATGGCCACATTAAAGTGGTAGTAAAGCAGGGTGCATTCGATTTAAATCACTTGGAAAAAATGGTTGATTAAAAATGTATGATTCAAATCGAGTGGATTTAAAAGAACTGTCATCTTTCCCCCTATGATCCGCTGTTGACTCACCGGCAGTCCCATTCACTTTAATGGGGCGGCTAGTGATGTGTCAGGGACACAAGGTGAGGGTCTTGGCAGCAGCAGCAGGTGAGTGGATGCCCACTAACAGGCGCTGCCATGATGGATTTGAAATGACTGGTGCTATTTAAATGTAAGGATTTATTCTGGCTGGTAGTAAGAATCTTAAATATTTGCAAACAAAATAAAGGTTTCCTATTTCGAATAAGCTGTCGGGTTAGTAAAATGGATATCAGAACCGATTCAATCACAGTTGGCAGTGTATATACCGTATTTATCGGCGTATAACACGCACCCCAAGTTTAGGAGGGCATTTTAAGGAAAAAAAGTTTTAGGAGGGAAGTTTAGGGAAAAAAAAAAAAAAAACGTACATTTAAGCGTCATTTGCAGCCTTGCCCAGTGTCATTTGCAGCTCGCCAGCGTCATTTGCAGCCTTGCCCAGTGTCATTTGCAGCTCGCCAGCGTCATTTGCAGCCTTGCCCACGTTTAAATTTCCGAACAAAACCGAAGCACCGCCAAAAAAGACCAAGCCGACTGTTCGGCTCCGCTCGCAGTCCCGCCTCCCTGCTGTTTCGGGAGCGAGCGCATTTTTGTCACTTTTTTTGGGGGATCGGCGTATAACACGCTCCCACGACTTTCCCCCGATTTTAAGGGGGAAAAGGTGCGTGTTATACGCCGATAAATACGGTAGATTTGCAAAACAGGATAAAGGAATTTTCCTGAACTTTGTTTTAACTCATGGTTACTGTGAAAATGTGTGAATGCCCCAATGCAGTGCATGTTATCTCCACTTGCAGAGCTTGGATTCATTGAATGAGTTTACAAAAAATCTTTTAGATAGATTATTACTCCAGAAGCATTTCACAAAAATTTGATCTAAAAAAAAATCAGATTTTTAAATAAAGCAAAAATCCAATTTTTTTTTTAATATCCACCCTGTAGTAAAGTAAAAAATGTTACTTTTACCCTAAAGGTAAGACACTAGAAAGACTTGCCTGTAGGCCCCTTCAAAATGGCTTGTACTTGCATTGTTTAGTAGATCCTGTCATCGGCTTACAGTGATGATACAATTGGTGCACTAGCAGTTCTTTACGCATGCACGGAATACTGTGTGCTGTGGATGCAGAGCGCCAGGTCACTATGGCGACACCTGTACGCATATGTCAGTGATGTCACAGCCAGAGTGCACAAACCCAGAAGGATAACTGGGTGAAGATGGCCATGCCTGGAGCAGTGACAACCGTTGCTGGAAAGCACTGTTAGTAAGGCAAGCTTGCCTAATGTTACTATGTGGTGCATACTGGCACATTGTGGCAATAACCTGCAGGAGGACAGTTACTATTTTTTAAAGTTACTACCGCTTTAAGACATCAATCTGGCATTTTGCTCTAATGCAGGTTCCCTTTTTTGCTTTGGCAGCAAGTATCGTATGTTTCATTAAAAGCTGTATGGGTTCTTCAATAAAGTTGTTGCCTTTGTTACATAATCCGTTTTGCTTTAGTTGCCACTTGTTTCACCTGGAGCAATTTGGAAGATTTCATCTCACTCGTTAAATGTTTTTATAGGGAGTGTTGGGGCATTCAGCAGAAAATAGGATTGTCTTCATCTGAAAGCCTTGGGGGATTGTAGGTCTCTGTAGAGAGAAGCCGTTTCTTCTGCTCACAGTGGGACACGAAAAGCGTACTAAAATGTTCTTATCTTCAATATACTTAAAACAATATAAGTGATATCTTTTGCATTCTAGGATCAATTTAAGCATTAGTGATTTAACCTGCTTGGCTTTAAAGTGGATCTGTGCCCAGTTCTTAAACACTGTAGTATTCAAATAGTTTGAACAAGCAGTAAAAGCACTTTAAAATAAGCCCCCATTTATGTGTCTGCGTTTGGGAGAAATTTTAAAGCCAGGATTTTTACTTGCCTTTGAAAGGAGTTGTAAACCCTCGTGTTTTGTCACCTTAATGCATCTTATGCATTAAGGTGAAAAAACACCTGCCAGTGACCGGCCCCCCATTTTAATTACCTGAGCCCTGGAACTTGACCCGACGGACGCGCTGTCTCTCTGCCCGGGGTTATCGCCTCTTAATTGGATAGATGGCAGCACAGTCATTGGCTCCCGCTGCTGTCAATCAAATCCAATGATGCGGGCACCAGAGCCGAGTCATACATTTGCTGGATATGGACGCCGAATGCTGAACTCGGGAGCGCGCACGCAAGGTAACCCCCGAAGGAGATCGCTTCTCCTAGGGGGTTATCTGATGTGGGGAGGAGCCGCAAGAGCCGTCGGGGGACCCCATAAGAGCAGGTTCAGGGCCAGTATATGTAGGTTTAAAAACAAACAAACAACGAACCCTTACAATCACTTTAAGGTGTCATGCACCCTGGATGTATTTCCGGCTGCTCCTAGGGGCGTTTGGCATTTTTATAACTGCCTCTAAATGCCCCTGCTTGCTAGCTCATGTGTCTAAGACACATACAGTGCATCCGGAAAGTGTTAATGGCACTCTTCACTTTTTCCACATTTTGTAATGTTATAGCCTTATTCTAAAATGCATTAAATTCATTATTTTCCTCAAAAATCTATGAACAATACCCATAATGACAGCGTGAAATTAAGTTTGTTTGAAATCTTTGCAAATCTATTAAAAATTTAAAAAATGAAAGACTTGGTGCTGACCGCTCATAATAGGAAAGAGCAATACACCAAAACATGGTCATATTGGAACATGTTTATGTTCAGATGAGGAGCAGTCCCTCTTGGAAAACTACTGTAGAGTTTGAGGTCTTCCTGCCCTCGTGGTGGCACACCCTGGTCCCCTTAAACCCCCCCCCTTATTTTTATTTTTCCCCCCTCCCTTTAACCACTCTCCCTTATCTGAGTCCTTGATATCCAGCACCTACTGGCGGCCTTTAGCTTCCCTCTTTTTTTCTTTTTTTCAATTAAAATTTCCGTCAGCGCGTATTCTGTTCTTTCCTACTATTATCTCCTTGCTCTCGGAAGCAAGATATTTTGTGTATTTTTAGATGTCAGAATACCTTGCATTTTCTGTACTTCTGCATTAATACCATGGATTGTCATTATTTTATGTGAGATAATACACAGCATCTGTACGCTTCTGCTCTGTTGGATGCTTTATTCCTTTACAAAATAAAGTATTTAAAAATATAAAAATGGGAAAAAAAAATCACACGTACATAAAGTATTTACAGCTTTTGCCACTTGATTGGAGTCCACCTGTGGTAAATTCAATTGATTGGACTTGATTTGGAAAGACACACCTATCTAAGGTCCCACAGTTAACTGTGTATGTGAGAGCGCAAACCAAGCCATGAAGTCCAAAGAATTGTCTGTAGACCTCAGACAGGATTGTATCGAGGTACAGATCTGAGTAAGGTTACATCAAAATTTCTGCAGCATTGATGGTCCCAATGAGCACAGTGGCCTCCATTATCCATAAATCCAGAAGGACAACCATCTCTGCCACACTCCACCAATCATGCCTGAATGGTAGCGAGGCCATACGAAAACCACTTTGTAAAAGGATTGTGAAGGCCCGCCTGGAGTTTGCCAAAAGGCACCTGAAGGACACTGTTCATGAGAAACCAAATTCTCTGATCTGATGAAACAAAGATTGAACTCTTTGGCCTGAATGGCAAGTGTCATGTCTGGAGGAAATCGGGCACCGCTCATCACCTGGCCAATATCATCCCTACAGTGAAGCATGGTGGTAGCATCATGCTGTGGGGAGGTTTTTCAGTGGCAGGAACTGGGAGACTAGTCGGGATCAAAGTTAAGATGAATGCAGCAATGTACAGAGACATCCTTGATGAAAACCTGCTCCAGAGCACTCTGGGCCTCACACTGGGGTTGAGGTTCATCTTCCAACAGGACAATGACCCTAAGAACACAGCCAAAATAAAGGAGTGGCTAGGGGACAACTCTGACTGTCCTTGAGTGGCCCAGCCAGAGCTCAGACTTGAACATCTCTGGAGATATCTGAAATTGGCTGTGCACCGACGCTCCCCATCCAACCTGATGGAGCTTGAGAGGTCCTTCAGAGAAGACTAGGAGAAACTGCCCAAAAATAGGTGTGCCAAGCTTGTAGCATTATACTATAGGCTGTAATTGTGCCAAAGGTTTTTTTTTTTTTGCGAAGAATTTAAACTTTTTCACGTTGTCATTATGGCATATTGTTTGTAGAATTTTGAGTAACATAATGAATTTTGAATCCATTTTGAAATAAGGTTGTAACAAAATGTGGAAAAGGCCATGTGAATACTTTCCGGATGCACTGAAGGCATTTAGAGGCAGAAATGAGACCCACTGCCAGTGTATCCAGGAGCAGCAGAATTTTTGGCAGAAAAAACACTTGATGCGCTTAAGCGATATGCATGTTTCGTGCTTGAGCATTAATTTCAATGGCCACAATCAAACTATTCTAGCCAATGAAATGAATTCACGCCCAAGCACTTGATGCACCTAAATGCATTACACATGTTTATAAGTGGTAAGCATTTTTTCTGCCAGAAGGAAATATCTAGAAGAGTTGGGAAAATGTCCAGTGTGCATGAGGCCCCTGTCCTAAGTTCTGCTGGTCACTGCAAAAATCATAGCTGTCCATAGCACTATTTCCATTGTAGTGGGGATCAAGAATTGAGGCTGTGACTGCAAAGGGCCCTGTGAAAAATGAAGTCTGATTGTAATGCATTTTCTTCATGCTCTGTCCACATGGGTATGTTATCTGTATAATCGGTCTCCAAATTCCTTCGACAATGTAAAGGGACCAGACTCTAACAATTTTTCTAAATTCTTAGGAGCTTAATCTCAGGAAGAATTGCTATTCCAGATTTTAATACAGTACCTATTATAGCTGCACGATTAATCATTAAAAAATTGCTATCTCGATTCAACCCCCCTCACGATTTTAAAGTCTCTTATTGCTGTACAGAGGGGGCTCAGGTAAGTATTAGGGGGGCTTAATCTTTTTATTTTCATGTATAGAATGCATTAAAGGAGACATGCAGCCAAAGCTTGTTTGGCTGTACTTCTCCTGTGGATCACAGGAATGCCGTTCATGTTGCACTCCTGTGATACAGTACCTATTATAGCTGCCACTGATTAACATCCGGCTTAGCCTCTCGGCGAGCCACTGAGAGCCTTAATCATTAAAAAATTGCTATCTCGATTCAACCCCCCTCACGATTTTAAAGTCTCTTATTTAAACACAAAAAAAAAAAAAAAAAACTGTATATACTTACCTGCTCTGTCCGGACCCTTTTTTGTGCTCCTGGCCCCTTCCTACTGTTCAGTGCCCCCACAGCAAGCAGCTTGATATGGGGGCAGCCAAGCTGCAGCTCTGTGTCCATTCAGACATGGAGCTGCTGTTCAGCGCCGCCCCCCTCTCCTCATTGGCTGACTTTGGCTGAGACACAGCAGCTGCGCCATCGGCTCCCACTGCTGTCAATCAGGAGGGAGTGTCATGAACGGCCAAGGGACTCGTGGACATTGCTGTACAGAGGGGATCAGGTAAGTATTAGGGGGTGCTGAGGCAGCTGCTGCAAATGGGAGGCTTTTTATTTTCATGTATAGAATGCATTAAAGGAGACATACAGCCAAAGCTTGTTTGGCTGTGGATCGCTGTGCTGTGTGTGTGTGTGTGTGTGTGTGTGTGTGTATATGTATATGTGTGTATATGTATGTATATACATACATACATACATACATACATACATACATACATACATGCATACACACACACACACACACACACACACACACACACACACACACACACACACACACACACACACACACACACACACACACACACACACACACACACACACACACACACATATATATATATATATATATATATATATATATATATATATATATATATATATATATATATATATATATATTGGTCCCTCCACACATGCCAGGTTGCTGGGTGTAATCCTTGACTCTGAGCACTCCGTCAGCCCCCATATCCAATCACTGGCTAAATCCTGCCGCTTTCACCTCCGCATAATCTCCAGAATTAGACTCTTCCTGACTGACACCACAAAGCAACTCAGTCACTCCTTGATTATTTCCCGCCTTGACTACTGCAACTCTCTCCTTAATGGCCTACCCTAAAGCAGGCTATCCCCCCTTCAGTCTATTATGAATGCTGCTGCTAGACTAATACACCTCACTAATCAATCTGTGACTGCCGCCCCTCTCTGTCAATCCCTTCACTGACTTCCCCTACCCCACCGTGTAAAATTCAAAATGCTAACCATAACATACAAGGCCATTCACAACATAGCCCCCATCTACATCACCAACCTCATCTGCAGATATCGCCCAAATCGTCCCCTCCACTCCTCCCAGGACCTCCTGCTTTCTAGTTCCCTTGTTAACTCCTCCCATGCTCGCCTTCCGGACTTCTCCAGAGCCTCTCTCATCCTCTGGAACTCCATGCCCCAGTATATCCGATCAGCCCCTACCCTGTCCACCTTTTAGGAGATCCCTGAAAACTCATTTATTCAGGGAAGCCTATCCTACACCCACCTAACTGTCCCCGAGCCACCCCCATCTAATCATTCTCTGCAGCTATTACCTTTTTTGTACCACCACCCCCTCCCTTAAGAGTTTAAGCTCGACGATCAGGGCCGTCCCGAACCTTTTGTGTTGAACTGTACTGTAATTGTGTTGTCCCCCCTATACATTGAAAAGCGCTGCGTAAATTGTGTATAATATACAATGCCTTTGTACTTTGATATAGACCATAAGAGCCATGCGCATGTGTATAATTATATATGTATTTATATTATAGATTTTAATTGTCAATATTTGAGCACCTTAAAAAATCCGGTTCTACTTGCACTTTGTTAATCTGAATTTTATATATGTGGAGCATGGTCTGAGCCAATAGAGTATATTAAACTTAAAGGTATCTTTTTGATCAAATCATCTGGATTTCACCATAGAAGTGATTAATCTCTCCCTCATCCTCTCCACCTTGTGTACTTAAAAGACCTGGGAATCTCTCCATTGTAAATATGCATCACCTTATATCTCAGTGCTCATGCCCTTAATGGGTATTGACTTTTTATTTTTATATCCTTGTAAAAATGATCCAGCATTTCTTACATTGTCTCATTCTTCTAGGTTAAAATTGCAATACCTGCTTGGCAGATTCAGTCTTAAACCTTTGCAATATCTGCAGAATCAAATGGAGCACTCTTCAATATAGTTCACAAATTGTGTACAATATTGCTTCTGTTGCGTTTATGAATTTTGCCAATTAAACTTCTGGTCTGTGCCAAGGGATCAGATATGTTTATATCCCATGGACTGAGCACAAGCTAGGAGCGCAGCATACAGTGAGGGGAAAAAAAAACATTTGATCCCCTGCTGATTTTGTACATTTGCCCACTGACAACTCATCAGTCTATAATTTTAGTGGTAGGTTTATTTTAACAGTGAGAGAATAACAAAATCCCGAAAAATGCATTTCAAAAAAGTTCTAAATTGATTTGCATTTTAATGTGTGAAACAATTTTGACTCCTTTGCAAAAAATGACTTGGTACTTGGTGGGAAAAAAACCTTGTTGGCAATCAGGTCAGACATTTCTTGTAGTTGGCCACCAGGTTTGCACACATCTCAGGAGGGATTTTGTCCCAATCCTCTTTGCTGATCCACTCCAAGTCATTTGGTTTCGAGGCTGACGTTTGGTAACTCGAGCCTTCAGCTCTCTCCACATATTTTCTATGGGACTAAGGTCTGGGTACTGTTAGGCCACTCCAGGACCTTAATGTGCTTCTTTTTGAGACACTCCTTTGTTGCCTTGGCTGTGTGTTTTGGGTCATTGCCACATTGGAATACCTATCCACGACCCATTTTCAATGCCCTTGCTGAGGGAAGGAGGTTATCACCCAAGATTTGATGGTACATGGCCCTGTCCATTGTCCCTTTGATGCGGTGAAGTTGTCCTGTCCTCTTAAAAGAAAAACACCCCCAAAGCACCATGTTTCCACCTCCATGTTTGACAGTGGGAATGGTGTTCTTGAGGTCATAGGCAGCATTCCTCCTCCTACAAACACCGCGAGTTGATTTGATGCCAAAAAGCTTGATTTTGGTCTCATCTGACCACAACACTTTCACCCAGTTCTCTGAATCATTCAGATGTTCATTATCAAACTTCAGACGGGCCTGTACATGCGCTTTCTTGAGCAGGGGGACCTTGCGGGTGCTGCGGAATTTCAGTCCTTCACGGTGTAATGTTACCAATTGTTTTCTTGGTGACTATGGTCCCAACTGCCTTGAGATCATTGACAAGATTCTCCTGTGTAGTTCTGGGCTTATTCCTCACCGTTCTCATGATCGTTGAAACTCCACAAGATGAGAGCTTGCATGGAGCCCCAGACTGAGGGAGCTTGACAGTAGTTTTGTGATTCTTCCATTTGGGAATAATCGCACCAACTGTCCTCACCCTGTCACCAAGCTGCTCAACAATGGTCTTGTGGCCAATTCCAGCTTTGTGTAGGTCTACAATCTTGTCCCTGACATCCTTGGACAGCTCTTTGGTTTTGACCATGGTGGAGAGTTTGGAATCTGTTTCTGTGGACAGGTGTCTCTTATACAGGTAACAAGCAGAGGTCAGGAGCACTCACTTTGAGAGTGCTCCTAATCTCTGCTCCTTACATGTATAGGAGACACGTAATAGCCAGAAATCTTGCTGCTCCATAGGGGATCAAATACTTATTTTTCTCATTAAAATGTAAATCAATTTATAACTTTTTTGTAATGTGTTTTTCTGGATATTTTGTTCTGTCTCTCACTGTTAAAATAAACCTACCATTAAAATTACAGACTGATCATTTCTTTGTCAGTGGGCTAACATACAAAATCAGCAGGTGATCAAATACTTTTTTTCCTCTTTGTATGCATGTATGTACTGCAGTCACATTTGTAAGTCAAGAGAGAATTGGTGCGAATACATTGAGTCTTAAAGCCAAAACATGGTGTTTGTTTTTTTTTTTTAACTCTTAATTTCTGAAATGAATTATCTGTACAATTTTATATCACGTGCTTTAAAAGTATTTTGGTACCGATTAATGTCCCTATGAATGTCTAGTCGGGTGCAGGTTTTGATGGACTAAAGGGCTGAAGGCACCTGAACTCTGATTAGACCGGGTTTCCTTAGACAAAAATAGATTTTCATGCTAAATCCCAGGCAGATAAAAATAAAACACAAATTTTAACTTTTAACTTTTTTTTTTTTTTCTTTTTTTTTTTTCACTGCAACTGGTGTAAGCCCATACATTTTACCTGCTATCGGCCTCCTGTAATCCTCTGCTCAGTGCCACTGAAAAAGAGGGACAGAAAAGGGAGCCAATCCCTGTGTGTGTGTGTATATATATATATATATATATATATATATATATATATATATATATATATATATATATATATATATATATATATATATATATATATATATATATATATATATATATATATATATATATATATATACACACATACACACATATATATATATATATATATATATATATATATATATACACACATACACACATACACACATACACACATACACACATACACACATACACACACATACACATACACATACACATACACATACACATACACATACACATACACAACACACACACACACACACACGCTGGCAGGTTAAAAGCGCAGAGGAATGGATGGCTTTTTCTGAGACTGGTGATGGGGAGGAACCAGGCTTCACCCCTTGCAGCAGGAAAGGTAACTAGGAGGTACCCAATCTGACTATACTATCGGGTGGAACTAAATACATTTTTGGAACTGGATGTAAAGAAGTACAAATACTTTGACAAAGTGGTAGGAATAGTAGTCCATAATATATAAAAAAAAAGCATGCCTGTCTGGGTTTTTTTTATTACAGAAGAGACCCTAGAGATCACTTATATCATAAATGTCCATCCTGCCTGTTAGTGGGTAATGTGATCTGAGCCGCACATGTGCAGCTCAGACCACATTTATGGCCTGCTCTGTGTGCCATGGGAGTGTCATCACCTAGACCTAGCCAATCAAGTGGCCAAAGATACTAAACTCGGAAGAAAGACCATGTGAAGACGGAAGAGCAGGGGAGTGGACTGACAGCGTATCGCTGGAGGGCTCCATTTGTAGGTAGGTCTGTCATGTACTAGTAAGCAGTGCATTATGACTTAAAGTGGTTATATCAAGATAAAAAAAAAATTCTGACTTCACAGTGTGTAGAGAATACTCCCTGCGGGCTCTCTATGCACTGACCAGTCTGTGGCCGATAGCTCTTGGTTACAACTTTTGATAAGTATCCAGTGAGCCAATCACTGTGGTCATGGGTACACTTAAGGCCCCTTTCACACCGATGGGGTCCGCCTGTCCATTTTTCAGGCGGACACAATCGCACCACCCATTGTTCTCTAAGGGTTGGCAGGTGTCAGCGGACATGTGAAGGGCACATGATGGGCACTGATGGGTGGCACTGATGCCTCTGATAGTCAGTACTAATGAGGAGGCACTCTCAGGCTTGATGGCACTGATTGGCTCTGATGTATGGAGGTATTTGATCCCTGCTGATTTTGTATGTTAGCCCACTGACAAAGAAATGACCAGTCTGTAATTTTAATGGTAGGTTTATTTTAACAGTGAGAGACAGAACAAAATATCCAGAAAAACACATTACAAAAAAAGTTATAAATTGGTTTACATGTACTGTCACTCGCTGGTATTTGATCCGGTCCGCTAAAGACAGATGGATGGGGATAAAAGACAAAAGAGAATGTTT
Source organism: Lithobates sylvaticus (assembly GCA_028564925.1). Lineage (NCBI taxonomy): Eukaryota > Metazoa > Chordata > Amphibia > Anura > Ranidae > Lithobates > Lithobates sylvaticus. The sequence goes on from CM053026.1 coordinate 644,168,093, forward strand.
GTTTCGGTTTCCGCACCACCACAGATAAAAACTGAAGCAGCACCTCTTTTTGGCATTAAAGGGTTGTCCGGTTTTTAATTTTTTCCCAGGGATTTAAAGGATTTGCTTTTCTCTTGGATTTATAAGTTGGCATGCTGGCTTTCTTCTTGTTGGATATACATCAGTATTTCTCAACCTTATTACAGTTGAGGCACCCTTTAAAATGATGGATAGTCTCGAGGCACCGCATTCTAATATGTAAAATAACACACGTAAGACACCTAACGTTGGAGGTGATTTATTCTTTCAAAGCAAATACTTTCGCACACTGGTACTGCTAGTATTCCAATGTTTCTCTTCTCTTCTCCTTAAATTTATCTCCATCGGTCAGCTAATTTGACCCCATTGCTGAGGGAGAGGGGCACAGAAGGGTCAAACAAGGATACTGTGGAGGCAACAGACAGGCATCCTCTTTATCAACTAATAATGTCATTGGTGTTAAGATGCCAATGTCTAGAAAGTTGTAATAGTGCATAATGAAAACCCGTGGCTTTGTGTAACTAAAGGGCAGGCTTGATCCAACTGCTGGCTTGTATACAATTTTTGATACATTTTTAGGCATTTTGCCATGGTACCCCTGAAGAAACCTTGCCTGGGCACCCTGGTTAAAATAGGCTGATATACATGATATAACTGTTTAGCTGTTCACCCACACCTATTTGGGATTTCTCAGAAGTCTGTATGTTTTTTTATGATTTGAGTTGTCAGCAATAAAAACCTGACGGGTTTCTTCTCCACCAGAATAAATGTATGTTGGCTGTAGTTCTACTTTCTATATCTACGCGTTCTGGTGTGTGGCGTTAAGGCAGTTCATTGAGTTTAGATAGGCTGGCAACACCGGAGAAGCCAAACCTGAAGCAAATATCAACCCTTCATATATTTGTATGTTGGGATGCCATGCCACAATAATGGCAAGGTGCCATGCAGAAGGGTGAAGCCAGCCTAAAGATTTAGGTGATATGAAATTTGTAGGGAGAGAGGCTTCAGGCACATTACATTGAGATCTGAAAAAGGGTTTGTGTATAATGGTTACATTGACTGTTCTGAGAAAGGTATTCCAGAGAATACAGAATGTTCTATATTAAGGGTGTGTTTTGTGTAAGGAGGGGTTCATCAAAGTGTTTATCCTCTGCCTTGCATCTGCAGTTCAGATTGTTTCCAATTCCCATCTAGCACGCCCCGTCCTGTGAATATTCATGTTACGTGTATGAACCATCTTGTTGGTTTTCATAATTGCTAAAACAACCAAAACACCTAGCAATAGCTGAAGCCTAAAACTTTCTTCATACCTAGATGTTTTGGATTTTATGAAGATGCACCTCTTGTAAACGTAACTATCTTTCAACAGGTTATCCAGGTTAAGTTTTTTAAGTAGAAAAATGCTGCAGTTCCTATGGATGTTTGGTAGTCTGGTTGGGAAAAGACACAAGTCCATCTAGTTCAATCAGTAAAGGGGGGAAAAAAATTGCAATCCTAAAAACTCAACCCCATACTCTGAGGAAGGCAAAAACCCAGCAAGCATGATCCAATTTGTTCCAGCAGGGGAAATCCTTAAAGTGGGTGTCATGATGTAGAGAATAAGATTTCCTTTCATTTGAGCCCAGTCTTGCCACACAGATTTACTTGAATCCTGAGCAATCCTTTTTTATTGTTCAGTTAGAGAAATCTTGACAAAGTCTTAAACTTTGTCAAAAACGCCCCCTTGCTGTGAGTGACAGGTGATTTACATATCTCATGCACTAGCCTGAGACAGGTTATCATCAGATCACTGGATGTTCTACTCTGCCCAGCTCTGACTACATACATGTCCCCTAAATCACTTGTCTGTGTATAGTCTGCTGACTGTTCACTGCATCCCATGATGAGAAACATCCAGTAAAGGCAGCCAATCCTGGAAGAGCTGGAGGGGAGGGGGATGTGAATTGTGAAGTTTTTACACAGGATGTGCCTGTCTCAGGCTAGTGCAGATATGTAAATCACCTGTCACTCACAGCAAGGGGGCGTTTTTGACAAAGTTTTCAAGACTTTGTCAAGATTTCTCTAACTGAACAATAAAAAAGGATTGCTTGGGCCTCGAGTAAATCTGTGTGGCAAGACTGGGCTCAAATGAAAGGAAATCTTATTCTCTACATTATGAAATAAAAATAAATAAATAAAAAAAACCTTTTTGGGTTTACATCCACTTTAATCCCTTACTGAGAAGAAACCATTCTGTGTTTTGGAGATTTAAATCTTTTCTTCCAGATGTAAAGAGTGCCCCCTTGTCATCTGTGATGACCTTAAAGCATTTGTAAACTGCTGGGTGTTTTGTTTATTTTTTTTTAACCCTGAAAGATAATGTCTTAATGTCACTTATGTTAAACTTAACTTAAAACAAAGCTCTTCAGTGCCGCACTGTCACCGCTGCAGGCGATCCCATCTTCACCCCGTCTTCCTTCCAGGTTGGTGGACTCTGGCTTTGTGACTGGCCGGAGCTGCGATGACGTCACACTGCCGTTTATGACACAGGATTTTTGAAGTAACGACCCGGCCATTCCTTCAGAGTGCATGCGCCGGTGATGTTGCCGAAGGATGTACAGTAAATATCTCCTAAATGGTTCGTGTTTAGGAGATATTTACCTATAGTTAAGCCTCATTAGAGGCTTACCTATAGGTAAAATCAGACATAGGAGTTTACTCACACTTTAAAGTGAACAACTGAACACCAAGTTCACTATATGGACTAATGTTTTTGTACATGTTGCTCATATCCCCCCCCCCCCCCCCTAATCTCAAGAGAATAAATTCAGTTCCTCTAATCTTTCCTCATAGCTGAGCTCCTCCATGCCTCTTATCAGTTTGGTTGCTCTTCTCTGCACTTTCTCCAGTCCCCAGATATCCTTTTTGTAAACTGGTTCCCAAAACTGAACTTCATATTCCAGATGAGTTCTTACCAATTTGTACAGGGGCAAAATTATATCTCTGTCTGGCTTGGCATTGCATGCTATTATTAAGCTTATGATCTAACACCCAGATCATTCTCCACTATGGATCCCCTCCAGCCCCCAAGTGCATAGCTTTACATTTATCAAAATTAAACCTCATTTGCCACATAGTTGCCCAATTAAATCAGTGTTTTGAAATTGGCTTGTAAGTTGGAGACATTTGGTAAGGACGTTATTCCACTGCATAGCTTTGGGTCGTCTGCAAACACTGAAATGTTTCTTTTAATCCCAGATCCTATAACATTTATAAGTATATTAAAAAGTAAAAGTCCCAACACAGGGAATTCCAGAGGGAATTCCACATCTTTTCCGCTCTTACAGTAAATAACCCTCTACGTAGTTTAAGGTTATACCTCTTTTCTTTCAATTTTAATGAGTGGCCACAAGTCTTGTTCAACTCCCTTCTGCGAAAAGTTTTATCCCTATTGTGGGGTCACCAGTACGGTATTTGTATATTGATATCATATCACCTTTCAAGCGTCTCTTCTCCAGAGAGATTAAGTTCAGTGCTCGCAACCTTTCCTCATAACTAATCTCTTCCAGACCCTTCATTAGCTTTGTTGCTTTTCTCTGGACTCTCTCCATTTCCAGCACATCCTTCCTGAGGACTGGTGCCCAGAACTGGACAGTATACTCTGTGCGGCTGGACCAGAGTCTTGTAGAGCGGGAGCATAAACAAGGGGCCAGTTTACTGTCCTTCCAACTTTAGGGGGGCCAGACTGTAACCGCTGGGAGTAGAAAAGGTCCTGGTATTGGTGGGCGTAAACCATGCCATAGGTTTGTTGGTCAGTGGGAGGAATGGTGCCCCATCATTGGTGTCAGTGGGAGGAATAGTGCCCCAAGGGCCGGATAAAGACCAAGGGCCAAATGTAGCCCACGGGCCGCAGGTTGGAGACCACTGGTCTAGGTGATCAGAAATTATTTCCTGAGTTTGGCATAGCATGCTTTACCATATTGTGTTGGAGCTGTATGTTCTAATATTTATTTATTTTCTTCCTTTTCATATAAATAAGCGGTTTATTTGTAGTCGGTAGAAGAAATCTGAATGAAATTACACTAATATCTCAAACTATACCTACTTAAATAGTGTAATTTCGTTCAGATTTCTTCTACAAATAAAGGAAGTTTGCATAAGGTTTTGACCTTTCTGTTTTTAAGCTTCTTGAGCATATTGTTGGCAAGCCATTAAGTGCCAGCAGTGGCCAAAAAAGATACCTAGATATTTAATTACTTTTTTTTTTTTATTTTTTTTTTTTTCAAGCAGCATTTTGGTAAACCTGCTGGCCCTAAGTGCTTATTAAATTTGAATTTGGGTGGAGTTGGCTTATAAATTGTGTGGGTTAAGTTGTGTTACCCCCCACCCCCCCAAGGTGCAAAGGCAGCGGATGGGGTACATATGACCCAGTCAAGCAAATGGAGTTGCACGGCAAACAATTTACATTGTGACACACTGGTGTGCCATTTATGGGGTTGAAATGGGCAGTGAGAAGGCATCCTATCGCATCGTCACCACCTTTCAAACCACTCTGAAGAGCATTTTTCAGAAGCACGACAATTTTAGACACAGCTAAAGCAAGGATGAATATTATTTTGAGTCATTTATATATTGCAATGGTGTACTTTATATTTCTATATGTAGTAGTAGCAGATGCCTAATCAGGGCAGTAAATGGCTCGGTAGTTAAAGAGGAGGAGTGGGGATGAGGGATGCTCCTGTCTTGTTCCTTCTGTGAAAATTAAAGGGAGAACACATAAGACCCCATTTATCATCCTTAGTGGTACGTGCTCTTTGACAAATAAATGTAGTGGCTGATGGGTTTACTGGGTAGTTTTTTTTTTTTCTGTTTAGGCAGAGGAGGTATCAAGGCTAGTGCTGGAAATGTGGAAGAATCTTTTCACTTGACACCATTTCATTGCACACTTCATTGCACAGTAAGTGTATCAGCAGAGTTGATATATAAAACCAGGGAAGGTGTTTGCCAATTATGAAGACAAACTGCCGTTTGTAAGATGTGCCATGGAAATTTTGTTTTAAAGTAGTTGTTAAACCTTTCACAAAGATAACCTCTTTCGTAAGTTGTACCTATTTATCTGCAGAATGTATAAGCTTGTCTGAGCTGGTAGTAAACGGGTTGGAGAGCCAAAATTACACTCTGCAGAGCTCAGTGAGGAGAGTTCTGAGAGCTGATTGGAGGAAAGGGACACATCCCCCTGCACAGGAACAGAGCTGAGGCTGTCAATCAACTGGACACTCCTGAAAAAGAAAAAGTGACATGGGAGAAGTGATTCATGCTGATATAGGAACAAAGCAGCAGAGATGGCACTAAGGCCAGCCATACACTGAATGTCACTCGGTTCAGCAGGAACCGGCCGAGATTCGAACCATTAATGGGCAGGCTGAATGTAGCAAGTTGATCAACTTTGGTACAACCAGCCTGCTGGATTTGCTTGCGATTATCGCAAACAGCGTCTAGCAATAATCACTTTTCCCCCGCAGGGGCAGCTTCCCCCACGCTGGGAGAAATAAATTTCTCGGATTCCACTGTCATTTTTGATGGGGGAACCATGCAAATGTTTCCTGCAACCCGTGATTGCAGGAACAAAATTTGCATTGTCTATGGCCTACCTTAGTGCTGTTATACACAGTATAGAAGGTTATGCTTTATTCATATTTCATGTCTGAGTTTTACAACCACTTTAATATTTTGTGACAGTTGAGAACATTGAAGTGGATCTGGAAATGTTTATTTTATTTGCTTTGTTTTGTTCTAAAAAATATTTTAAATGCTTTTCCTTGTAGTGTTCTGTCGTTGTTAAGCCAATGCACTGATCAGGTTTTCTATGAAGAGTGCGGTCATAAATCCATTATCTGGAGGAATTTGAGGTTTTGTTTCTCCTGCAGTTAATCCCTTGACAAGGGAGCCGTTGTGTCCTTGAGATGTGGAGGTGTGTCTGGTCTGCACATACTTGGCAGCTTATCAGTTTTTTTTAATTGCTGCAACAAATTGTCCGATACTGTTGTCAGATGTGGAGAGCGGAAAATGCAGAGGAAAGTGACCACACAACAGCCTGCCTATGTGCCGGTATGAACCATTATCGGAATAAGCTGCTGCAGTGTGCATAGGGGCAAGCATAGATTCAGGTGAGTCAGCACATGGCTCGTTCTCAGCAGTTGATCAGATTCCTGCGGCATACTGAAAATAGATTCATTCCTCTGATGTCAGAAGGACTGCGGTGGTGGTAGGCTTGCTGCGTTGGTCGCTGTGCCAGTTGAGGGCACTTGAACTAAGCTGTTTAGAAACCTAGATCTTTGTATCCTCCTGATTTTCATCAAGCAATACTTCATGGCAGCTTGAGTCTCAAGTTGTTTGTATTGAAGTTGGTCTTATCTAGTTACAGTACTTTTGTACAGATAATGGCAGTTCAGCCGCTATGAGCCCTTCTCGCCCCTAAAGTGATCGCTGATATCAGTCATGTCTCCCCGGCTTTAAACGGGATAAGCACAGCTTGCCGACTGTTGAACAATTTTCTATTAGTCAAGATCCAGATTGAGCATCAAGATGCGGTATAAATATTTGGATTGGATTATTGAATGGTGGGGGATATAAATTGCCATGTGTTTTTGCAAATGCTAGCCGCTTGTCTGTAAATAGTATGCAAAAGAAAATTGCGCTTAGTGTAAAAAAAAACTAACACAATTGACTTAAATGATTGGTGACAAATATGTACACACCATATCCAACAAATTGTATACATCAACGTGTTGCGCTGTCATGCATATGTAATAAGACGTGTTAATTGTGATGAGGCAAACAAAAGTCCATCTTTAGAATAGATGTGTAAACTTGTATAAGAGTCCAAAGACAAATTCTAATCCAAGGTGAAAATAAAGTGTCCTTCCAATTTCAATTGGTGCAAACACCCAGTGCCCCCCACAGAATAGATGGGGCAAATATATCTTCTTACCAGATATGAAGACCTTCCAAGGTCTATATGCATCAGTGAGCAATCACCCCTCACTTTGGGTATGAACCACCTCAGCTGTTCAGCCTACTTGGTGGACTCCACTGATGCAACTCCCCACAACAGTTATCCTTTAGGGAACCCCAAAACCTGATCACACGGTATACCATATGAAAGAGGAAGACAAACTTGTTGCGCAGCGTTCATTAAGAACACACAAGTTTATTTCAAGGTTTTACTTACAGCAAAGATGTTAAAATAGGCTTATTGGCACCAAATGTCCTCCACGCGTGCCATGACGTCACGGCTGCTCCGTTCCTAGCCTGACGTATGTTTTATCCAATGGGGCTTCTGTGAGGCTTGTCTGTAAAGCTGAGTACACACCACTTCCTGAGGAACCGCATGAAATTCGCTATCTGGGTGTCCCTATCGGCCGCCTCCATCTGTGTTCTTCGATTGAAAAGAAAAAACCTAAAGGAGTGGAGCGGATAACTATTGGCTGAACAGCAGTTGCATTAAATTAGATGCATCTGCTATTCATGTATTCTGATAGGTGCTGGTTACAGCTGTCAGAGGATAATAGCCGCAGCAGAAGATTGCTCCATTTGTATAGCATGAATGGGGGAATCTGATTATTTTTGTTCAGCACGCAGTTTGAAGGAGAATGTGTATACATTGCATTAGGCTGATGACCCTATTGTAGCTGTGGGAAAATAACCAGATAGGGATTTTGGACATTTGATGTGCTTTTCCTGATCTGCATGGTTGTTTCAGGTTGCTGTTATAAAGTATTGAAGCTGGTGGGACAGCAAAACAACCAGATAATTGCAGCTGACGTGTTCATCTCTGAAAAGCTTAAGGCCTGTACACACTATCTGAAAAGCGTACAAAAAATACCGCTTTCAAATCAATCGTATGATAATCTGATCATTGGTACACAGCTATCCATAGCCGATCACGATTTTATTATCCGAACGGATAATCACTAAAATTTTCCTTGTATAATTTTCATTTAGTCAGTACAGTTGTCCGAAAATACAATACAATACAAATACACCACAACACATGACATTGACATTACTTCCAAAAAATTTTCTGTCGTATGAAAATTTTTGTGACTTTAGTATTCTATTCAATTTCTACTTGAGACTGACGATCTGTTGCCAGATTTTTGCATCGTGTGTACGGGGCATTAGTCGCATTCAACAGGATCCGTTCTGTAAGATTAGCCATTCGCTGCCTGCCTGTAATTTTTTATTTTTTTTTGGGCAGCAAAATGTCTTTTACCATTACAGAACAAGTCCATCTTTGATTATTATGAACTGTTCTGCTCTGCCATGACCTGGATAAATGAGGGCTCATTCACACCATGTGGGGTGACTGGTGTGTTTTCCACCCTGGATCAATATCCATCACTGCAGGGGCACATAAACATTTTGTTTTCTATGCACCTCGTTCATACCACAACACTGAATGTCTCTGCAGTTCACTGTATGGCACAGTAAGTCACCTAATCTCAGGGCAACATGCTATTGTGCGGAGACCTGAATAGGTGTCAAGTTGTAAAACCTAAGACTGGCACCGCTGCTACACAGCAGATCCATTTTAGCACATGGCTTGTGTGTGTATATACAAATACAGACCTATCTTTAAAAAAATAATAAAAATAAATAAAAAAAAAAAATAGTCCTCTCGGTATCGTGCACCTAGTACAAGTGTTTCCCCAGGCATACAGCATTTAAAAAAAAAAATAAACAAATCCTACTTATGTCTCTTTATAACCTGCGGTCTTCACTTTTTTTTATCTTTGTGTGTTCAAAAGACAATAAAAATGAAGTGTTTTGTTTACCTCTCTCCCTACTTAATGACATATGCTTGCTAGTTTAGTTTTGAAATTGGCAATACATTTTATGAATTTTCTGAATGACAGTTATTAAACATTTTTTGTTTTTTTTATTTTTTTATGCAGCATTATTAAAGAAAGTCAAACTCCTTATTGTCTTTAGGCCCCTTTCAGACGAGGCGGACTCCACTTGCACGGAGTCCGCCTCTGTCCGCCGGCTCAGCGGGAGATCTCTCCGTTGATCTCCGCTGAGCCGGCGGATGACAAGTCCCTCTCCGCTCACTGAGCGGGGAGGGGCTTGCGAGCGCCGCTGATCTCTATGGAGAGATCGGATGAAAACGGACAGTGTGTCCGTTTTCATCCGATCTCACCCGATCCGATCCGCCAGCGACGGATCTGGACGTGTGGCCATCCGTCTGCTTTTGGCGGATCGGCCCGGGTCGGATGTCAGCGGACATGTCTCCGCTGACATCCGACGCTCCATAGAGTAACATGGAGCGCCCGTTCAGATCGTCTGAACGGTCCGATGGTGTGAAAGGGGCCTAAATCTAAAAAAAAGAAAAAAAAAAAAGAAAAAAATGTCTTAAATCTAGACCTCTGTATTCTTAACACTTAGTCTTGATTTGTACAGTTTTTTTATTTAAACCCACTTGAACTTTTTTTTGTCTTGCAGCCCTTTTCTGCAAAATTAACTACTCCCAGCAAGAACTTGCATAATCAGCTTCTGTCTTCCCTGAAAAACACGACTTCACAGCCAGTTCCCACCTCCAAAGCCAGACTTCACTCCACTGAACAGCGGCGGGGGAGTGTGGGGAGGAGCGCAGTGACTGTCAGAGTGACATCGCCACCTAGCGGAAACCAGCAACCAAGTGCCGGTAAGAGGATGATGGGTAAATTGGTTATATGGAGTTTTCGAAAAGCTTTAAATTGTGTTCTATAAATACTGCAGGAAGAAAATATGGAGGTGTAGCCCATAGCAACCAGTTGGCTTTGGTTTTCTTTTGCGCACTCAGAATGTTATAACATTAAGGGCTGGATATCACCAATCTTGTAAATATACAGCAACACAACTGGAGAAATTGGTGGGGAAGTAATGAATGTCTGTCTTTTTCCCTGCCCTCTGACATTGCTAAGCTGGCTATGTGGGGCTGTCCAGATAAGTCATCTTTTCCAGTGCAATTGTATTCCTCTCCAACACTGTATAATGCTCACTTTTTTGCTCAGAGCATTTTGTATCTGCAATTATCAGTCTTTCAAAAAGTGAGCATTATGTTTTTTATAACAGTTGTACGTTTAAAGTGGTTGTAAAGGCTTAAAGCAGAGCTCACCCAAAAGGATAAGTTCCGCATTAAGGCCTCCTCACTGCTCCGGTTTATGAAATGGCACTTTTGGGGAGGAGCAGAGCCGGTACCTGATTTTGTCAGGTACCCGCTCCCACTTCCGTTCCGACCACCTAGTCGATCGTAGCAGAATTCACCTCCCCTTTCCCTTCTTGCAGTATTCCCAGAAGACTGCAAGACCATTCACAATGCGCAGTGGGCACCCGGCTGTGAAGCTGCAAGCTATCACAGCTGGGTGCCCACAGTTAAGGTGACGGAGATTGAAGATGGGAGGTGGAAACTGGGTGAGAACAGCACTGGATCATGGGGTAGGTGAGTGGCTGTTTTAAAAGTCAGCAGCTACAGTTGAAGCCCCCCTTTAAGGGTTTCACCCAATGCTTTATCTGCATTAGGGTAAAAAAAACTTTCCATGTTCACCTTCCTACTGCCCCCCTCTAAATACCTACCTGAGCCTTTTTGTTATGCTACAGCCTTAATCCAAAATTGATTAAATTCATTATTTTCCTCAAAATTCTACAAACAATACCCCAGAATGACAACGTGAAATGTGGTTGTTTGAAATCTTTGCAAATTTATTAAAAATAAAAAAAAAATCACATGTACATAAGTATTCACAGCCTTTGCTGAATACTTTGTTGAAGCACCTTTGGCACCAATTACAGCCTCAAGTCTTTTTGAGTATGCTACAAGCTTGGCACACCTATTTTTGGCCAGTTTTTCCCCTTTTTTTGCAGGACTTCTCAAGCTCCATCAGGTTGGATGAGGACAGTCAGTGCACAGCCATTTTCAGATCTCTCCAGAGATGTTCAATCAGGTTCAAGTCTGGGCTCTGGCTGGGTAACTCGAAGACATTCAGAGTTGTCACATAGCCACTACTTTATCTTGGCTTTGTGCTTGGGGTCATTGTCCTGTTGGAAGATGAACCTTCGACCCAGTCTGAGGTCCAGAGCCATCTGAAGCAGGTTTTTAACAAGGATGTCTCTGTACATTGCTGCATTCATCTTTCCCTCGATCCTGACTACTCTCCCAGTTCCTGCCGCTGAAAAACATCCCCACAGCATGATTCTGCCACCACCATGCTTCACTGTAGTGATAGTATTGGCCAGATGAGTGGTGCCTGGTTTCCTCCAGACATGACGCTTGCCATTCAGGCCAAAGAGTTCCATATTTGTTTGCTCGTGCAAGAGAATTTTTTGTTTCTCATGGTTTGCCTCAGGTGCCTTTTGGCAAACTCAAGGCGGGCTGTCGTCCCTTTTACTGAGGAGTGGCTTCTGTCTGGCCACTGTACCATACAGCCCTGATTGGTGGAGTGCTGCAGAGATGGTGGTCCTTCTGGAAGGTTTGCCTCTCTCCACACAAACGCTGGAGCTCTATCAGAGTGACCATTGTGTTCTTGGTCACCTCCCTGACTAATGCCCTTCTCCCCTGATTGCTCAGTTTGGCCTGGCAGCCTACTTCTAAGAAGAGTCCTGGTGGTTCCAAACTTCTTCCAATTACGAATAATGGAGCCCAATGTGCTCATTGGGACCTTTAATGATGCTGAAATTTTTCTGTACCCTTCCCCAGATCTGTGCCTCGATACAATCCTGTCTCAAAGGTCTACAGACATTTCCTTGGACTTCATGGCTTGGTTTGTGCTCTGACATGCACTGTTAACTGTGGAACCTTATAAAGACAGGTGTGCCTTTCCAAATCATGTCAAATTAACTGAATTTACCACAGGTGGACTACAAAAAGGTTGTAGAAACATCTCAAGGATGATCAGTGGAAACGGGATGCACCTGAGCTCAATTTTGAGTGTCATGTCAAAGGCTATGAATACTTATGAAGATAGGATTTTTTTTTTTCTTAATAAATTTGCAAAGATTTCATACAAACGTCTTTCACATTGTCATTATGGGGTATTGGTTGTAAAATTTTGAGGGAAATAATGAATTTAATCAATTTTGGAATAAGGATGTAACAAAATGTGGAAAAAATGAAGTGCTGTGAATACTTTCTGGATGCACTATATGAATAGAGATTGTTTCGCACACGTTCATAAATGGCAGATTTGGGTTTAGAGGTCTTGTAATGAACAGTCTAAGCATCCACCCGTAGGCCGCACATTCTGCATCTGAGGAGCAGAGGCAGGTATAAGGGGGGTCGATCTCGGACTAAAAACCTGGCTTTTCACTTCTAAAAAAAACAAATCTTCAAACTAAGATGTTTTTGGCTGGTGTTCACCAAACTGGAGATGCCCTTTTAATGAGTATTGATGTTATCGTTTCTTTCTTCAGGGATCACTTTTGCTATGTTGATTCCAGGTTATTTCTGGAGCTATGGTGTTATGTCCTACTTGAAGAGGCATGCCGTTGTTCTTTAAATAGTTGTAGTAGGTTGCTCCGGTGTCTGTTGACAATAGCTGCAGTCTATTGATAATTAGTGACTGGCCAAAATCGTGGCTTACATAACCAGTGTTTAATGTTTTATGGCTTGTTAACTCATAATTTAGTACGTCACAAATGATGATGACTTCATGAGCAAGATACATCTACAAAAGAAACTTGGGTCATTGTTTAACATTTTTTATTAGTGTATCATCAATGTAAAGTAATTGTCAAGTCTCCCATTTTTTTTTTTTTTCAAATAATTATACTTGCCTTCTCTCTGCAGTGGTTTTGCACAGAGCAGCCCAGATCCTCCTCTTCCCAGGTCTCTTGTTGGCGCTCCTGACTACTCCCGGGTGCCCCCACAGCAAGCAGCTTGCAATGGGGGCACCAGCCAGAGCAGACGCTTCTGATCAGCGGCTGTGTGTGTCCATTTACACATGGAGCCACAGCGCAGCTACGCCCCCTGCTGGGGGGACTGCTGCACACAGGTTTTTTTTACCTTCATGCATAGCATGCATGAAGAAAAAAAAACTATCTTGTGCCTTTAGAACCACTTTAACGTTGATGAATGTTAGATTGAGGCTCCAGTGGGGTACCTATGGGGGGGGGGGGGGGGCGCGGGCAGCTGAGTGTGTACAGGTGTGTGTGTGTGTGTGTGTGTGGGGGGGGGGGGGGCAGCTGAGTGTACGGATGTGGGGGGGGGGGCGTAGTGCGTACAGTCATGATCAGTGAAGGGGTGCCAGATATAGGATCCGCCCCCGGTGCCAAATGCTCTAGGTACGCCCCTGTGTGGCTCATTCATTTATACAGGGTTTTTAAAACATGAGCTTTTTCTGTCTTTCCAGATTAACGAACTAAAGATTGCCATACACACAAACCAGTTGGATGAAGTGATCCAAACTATCAACTTGTTTTGCGTGGGACAGCCACACACTGATTGAAATACACTCAATTCCTGCTGAACAATCTGCATTTTGATCAGTGTATGGCCAGGGCCAGCATGCAATGTTGCATCAAAGAAGGCATCCTTGCATACTTCTAAATGCCCATTCTCCTGGGGTAGAGCAATGATCAATAGTATCTAGAGGGATTTTTGTGACACATTTTCATATGATGTAACGCGTAAACGCAAGTCTATGGAAAAGATGTTTGATTAAAAATGTTATGACAAGAAACATTCTGCAGAAATCTCACCAGAGATCTTGTGATATTTAAAGTGTAAAAAATTCAGGCTAGGTAAAAACCCATACACACTATACAACTTTTGGTGACTGATTTCCTTTAGATTAATGCCCCTTTCACACTGTCGTAACATAAGTTGTGCGATTCTGTCACCATTTCAGGGACGGGCTGTGTAAACATGAGGTCTATGGACCTCCTCTATCATGAGTCGGACCACAGTAGTACACGGACTACTTTGAAGTTGGCACGACTTGAAGTCGCACATATATGAATGGTTATCATGCGAAATCATGGGGAACGACTTGACATGCGACTTTGCAGTCCCAAGTTGCAGGACAAGTCGCACAAGTGTGAAAGGGGCCTTCCCAAAGCTATATAGTGCAAGGGTCTGCCTGATTGCATTACAAATTGAAACTCTTAAGGTTTGACCTTCTATTATATGGTTTTGGTAAATCTAAAGGAAACAAATCGATTTTGTATAGTGTGTATCCAGCTTGACCTCCCTGGCGGGAGCCTGTCAGCACTCGCTGTACAGTGATAATTGGTGCAACCTCATGAGTGAAGAAAGATTAATTATTTATGAAATTGGACAGAAACTAAAAACCAGCAGTGATTAAATGCCACCAAAAGAAATCTGTCTCAAAAAAAGATAAAAATGTCATGTGGATACAGTGTTGCATGACTGCGCAATTGGCTTTCAAAGTGTGAAAGATGAAAATTGGTCTGGGTAGGAATAGGGTACAAATGCCCAGTATTGAAGTGGTTAAGTGGTGCTACAAGATAGGTGGTGAATTGTAGAGGGGAGGAGCATGGTAGAAAAAAATGTGGATTTCAAGGGCCACCCACACAAGAAAACCTATATAAAAAAACCCCATAAAGATGTATATTTAAAGGGCATTAGATCAGCCAGACAATTAGTATTTTTTGAAGGCAAGGTAAAGAATGAAAGCCCCCATATTTCTTTAAGCATAGATTTTGTATGTTTTTACAGATGGTTATTTTATGTCACATGTGTATGTATGTATGTATGTATGTATGTATGTATGTATGTGTATGTGTGTGTGTGTGTGTATATGTATTAAAATAAAATGATTTTTGGGGGTTTGTTTTCTGTAGAAAAAAATATAAGCCTGTTAACTTTTTTTCCTTTTGCATCTCATTAATGGTTTTGGTTTTCTAATAAAATCCTTTTAATGTTCCCTTAAGTGATGTATATCATTTTCCCCGGACAATTTCTGTTGTCATTGGCATGCAGTGCTAGATACTGCCACCTTGTGTCCAGTCTTGGTATAGATTAGTCTCAGAGAGAAATGTTCTGCTACAGTACGTTAAAAACAAACGTATTTTATTTCCTGATCAAAGCTAATAATGATTATGCTGGCCATAGATGGGTAGAATTCCTTAGAAAATGTCATGCATAACTTCTCAGAACATTGTAATGTCATTCAAAATATTAATTTGCTTTTAACATTTGATTTTGGGGAAAAAAAAAGACTTTACTGAATTAGAAATTGGTTCATTCAAAAGAAATTTTCCATCCCACTTCATCAAAATGTATCATCACTGAGCTCGAAAACAAACTTTGATTTGACCCACCAATGATGAGAAAAATGAACAAACTTTCTTAGAACCTTCTTAAGCATTCTACCAATCTGTGGGCAGCTTTAGAGTGAAGCGTGCCAGGGTCATTATTTAACAATCTTCATAAGACTATTACTGCCAAGTGTTAATCACCTGCAGCGTTCAACCAATTAGACTTTCAAAGCTTGCTACATAACTTGTAGCAGTAGAACGTACCAATTTCAAGGTCCAACCAGTACTAATACCGAATGTTTTAGCAGAATCTTAAGACCATCAGAACTTGTAAAATTTAGAATCGGCGCTCACAAACAACCTGAGAAAAATGTGGAGGTTTCCATTGACTTCCCATTCTGAGCATGCTGGTTGCCTGGCTGCCTTCCGACTTCAATGCTTTGAGTGACTGATCTAGCCTAAAGGCATTGTGCACTTTCAAATGTTCTTGTTGTCTTAAGCTGGCCATACATTATACAATTTTCTTCCATCTAGATTTACCTTTCAACTATATAGTGCAAGGGCCTACCTGATAGCGTACAAATTGAAATTGTTGTGACCTCATTATTATATGGTTTTGGTAAATCTAAAGGAAAATTGTATAATGTATGGCCAGCTTAACCTCTTCTCCTCCACGTTATAGCCAAAAGACGGCTACAGCATGGACCTACTTTGCCGCAAGGGCGCCCATAGCCGTCCTCCCGTGCTAGAGCGGCGTGCTCCGTGATCAGAGAGTCTTTGAGACTTGGCTAAGGAGTAAGGGGTCGATCCAGACCCCCTTACCACGTGATCAGCTGTCAGCCAATGACAGCTGATCATGTGATGTAAACAGAGCCCGTAATCGGCTATTTTTTCCTCCTCGCGTTGGTTAAAAAAAAAGCTGATTACAGGCGGCTGTCAGGGACATCAGTCCCGATCGTGGAGAGCCTCTGCAGAGGCTTCTGTGCCCACCAGCGCCACCTACCAGTGCTGCCCATCAATAACACCTACCAGTGCCCATCAGTGTCGCCTTATCTGTGCCCATCAGTGCAGCCTCATCAGCGAATATCAATGAAGGAGAAACATTACCAATTTTTATAACAAACTATAAATTGTGTGTTTTTCTTTGTCTGTCTTTATTTTTTGCTAAACAAAAAAAAAACTCAAGTGGTGATTAAATACCACCAAAAGAGCTCCATTTGTGTGAATAAAATGATTAAAATCCAGAAATGCATTTCAAAAGTTATAAATTGATTTGCATTTTATTGAGTGAAATAAGTATTTGACCCCTTCGCAAAACATGACTTGGTACTTGGTAGCAAAACCATTGTTTGTCAGACGTTTCTTGTAGTTGACTACCAGGTTTGCACACATCTCAGGCGGGATTTTGTCCCACTCCTCTTTGCAGATCCTCTCCAAGTCTTTAAGGTTTTTAGCCTAACGTTTGGTAACTTGAACCTTCAGCTCGCGCCACATATTTTCTATGGGATTAAGGTCTGGCTAGGCCACTTTAGGACCTTTTAATGTGCCTCTTTAGCCACTCCTTTTGTTGCCTTGGCTGTGTGTTTTGGGTCATTATCATGCTTCAATACCCATCCATGACCCATTTTAAAGGCCCTGGCTGAGGGAAGGAGGTTCTCACCCAAGATTTGAAAGTACATGGCCCCGTCCATCGTCCCTTTGATGCCGTGAAGTTTTCCTGCCCTCTTGGCAGGAAAACACCCCCATTGCATAATGCTTCCACCTCCATGTTTGATGGTGCGGAATGGTGTTCCTGGGTTCATAGGCAGAATTCCTCCTCCTGCTCCTCCAAACACGGCAAGTTGAGTTGATGCCATAGCGCTCCATTTGGTCTCATCTGACCAAAACACTTTCACCCAGTTCTCCTCTGAATCATTCATATGTTAATTTTCTAACTTCAGATGGGCCCGTACATGTGCTTGCTTGAGCAGAGGGACCTTGCGACCTTGTAGCGCATTCCAGCCTTATGTAGGTCTACAATCTTGTACCTGACATCATTGGACAGCTCTTTGGTCTTGGCAATGGTGGAGAGATTAGAATCTGATTGCTACTGTGGCTAGTTGTCTTTTACACAGTTAACAAGCTGAGATGAGGAACACTCCCTTTTAAGAGAGTGCTCCTAATCTCAGCTCGTTACCTGTATAGAAGACGCCAGGGAGCCAGAAATCTTGTTGAAAGGGGATCAAATTATTTCACTCATTAAGATGCAACTCAATTTTATAACTTTTTTGAAATGGGGTTTTCTGGATATTTTTTTTGTTAAGTCTCACTGTTAAAATAAACCTACCATTAAAATGATGCTGATAAATTCTTTCAGTGTGCAAACGTCCAAAATAACCGAGATCAAATACTTTTTTCCCCTCACTGTACCGTGTATATCCTACTTCTGTATAGATATATATTAATATAGTACTGTTTCACATTAACCCCTTATGGTTTTGATTATCTGCCGTTTTTGCACTATAAAGGGCTAATTTGTGTTTTTTTTTTTAACCCCATCATGACAGGTAAAAAAAAGCATATTGCTGCTACTAAAAGTCTTGATGGCCATACACGTATCGATTTTCGGATGAGAATATTTGTACGAATATAATTTGTACATTTGAAAATGTCTCTTGCTTTTAATTTTCAATTTTAAAATTAATATAATTTCTGACCGAAAACCACATACACTGTGTGAAAATGAATTCAACCTAAGTTTTTTTTCTATTCTGCGCCTTTGAATTTTCCCATCACTGTGGTTAATTTGAGCCCACTAATAATTAGAACATTGAACAAATGTATTTAAAGTTTAATATTTTCAAGGGAAAAAATTGGTTGTGTATGGCCAGCATAAGTGACAGCAGGCACAGGTTGTTTCAAGCTACCTGCCTATGACAAGGGAGTCAACCTCTAATGGTGTGTGTGTGTATATGTATATATGTGTGTGTGTGTGTGTGTGTATATATATATATATATATATATATATATATATATATATAATTGTATATCCCTTCTGGTATTCCCTAACCATATAGCTGATTATTTATATTTACTACTGCATAGAGATATTTAACCACTTCCATACCAGGCCTGTTCTGGCACTTCTCTCCTACATGTAAAAATCATCATTTTGTTTGCTAGAAAATTACTCAGAACCCCCAAACATTATATATGTTTTTTTAGCAGACACCCTAGGGAATAAAATGGCGATCATTGCAATTTTATCTTGCACGGTATTTGCACAAAATGTTTTCAAACTTTGAAAAAACATTTGGAAAAAAAAAAACTGTTTCATGAATTAAATAACAAAACAGTAAAGTTAGCCAAATTTTTTTGTATAAAGTGAAAGATGATGTTGCTCCGAGTTATTAGATACCTAACATGTCACGCTTTAAAATTGCGTGCACACATGGAATGGTGCCAAACTTTGGTACTTAAAAATCTCTATAGGCTACGCTTTGAACATTTTTACAGGTTACTAGTTTAGAGTTAGAGGAGGTCTAGTGCTAGAATTGTTGCACACACATATTAACGCACGTGACGATACCTCACATGTGGGGTTTGAACAGCGTTTACATATGGACTTGCGTGTGCGTTCACTTCTGAGTTCAAGCTACTGGGGACAGGGATGTTTTAAATTTAATTTTTTTGATCACTTTTATAACTATTACAAGGAATGTAAACATCCCTTGTAATAGGAATCTATTGTGACAGGTCCTCTTTATGGAGAGACACGGGGTCAATAAGACCCCACATCACTCCTCCAGGCTGGAAAGCATGAGATCGAGGAAAAGAAATTCACAGATCTCATGCTGACAGCCGCGATCGCTGCTTTGTTTACATTCGGGAACCCGGGCGTGACGTCATAACGTCGCATCAGGGCCTCCAATGGTCATAGAGATGACTGGTGACTATCTGGCCACCAGTCATCTCTATCGTCATCCGGCGCTGGCCGATTCTTTGTCAGGGCCCCCGATGGCACGGGAGAGCCTGGAGAAGCACCGGATGGCAGTGGGGGGGGGGTACGTCCCCTCCCGTCGCCTAATAAGAGCAATCAAGCGGTGGAACTGCTATGATCATTATCGTGCACAGAATCGCCGTCTGGAAAGAATGATATATGAATGATGCCTGTAGCTGCAGCCATCATTCATATATACCCGCACAAATTCAAGGACGTCATATGACTGTGCGGTAGGGAAGTGGCTAAGAATAAATTGTGTTTGTTTGTTTTTTTTGTTTTTTAACTTTACATATTGGTTTATTTTGTACACCAAACTTTCTTTTGAGGGTTTTATCTGATTAATCAAAACAATTGGCTAACTAATCATTCATGAAAATAATCATTAGTTGCAGCCCTAAACTCACATCATAAAAAAAAACAATAAATGGTGCATTACATGCTGTTCATACTCACTATGAGAGTAGTTTCCTGCATTCTGCAAAAAACCTGGTCGATCCTGTTGTTCTCCATCTCCCCCTTATGCCCACATCCCCAATTCAGCTAGGGATTTTGCAGCTGTAGTGACAACTCTGCACATGCTCAGTTTTCAGTGAGTTTCTGTGCTGTGCATTTCCTCCCTATCACACCTGAGCAGATCATGTGACTATAGTCACACATGTGGGCGTATACACAGTGGTAATTAACAGCGCACTCCCTCCCTCCTGATCCATGCCCACTAACCAGCTAAACACAATGGGGGTGGGATATTGCATGTAGATTAATGGAGGCTTCACCTCCCTCTTATTCTAAGACACAGGCTGGAGGCGGTGTGAAACAGCCTGTGACTGGCAGAAATGCACCAATGTCATTATTGCCAAAAAATAATAATGTAATTTCAAATTATTTGACAATTTATAACAGTTTGCTATTAAGTTTTTACACTTGTACTCAAAGCTTTTTTTTTTTATTTTATTTTTTTATATAACATGTGACCAACAGCATGAGGACTAGAAGCTCCTCCTGCTTATGTTTCCCTGCAGACAGGCTGGGAAAGATCTGGGTCATGTGACAGCTGTATATATTTTTTAGGAAAAAGGTACTTTGGATGTGTGTGTTTATTTTTATTAAAATAATTACTGTGCCAACATCCACGTACAGAAATAGGAGGGACAATGTAAATTAAACAGTGTGTGTTCACTTTAAATTGCTCTGCGGGTTTGTCTGTCGGGTCTAATTACTTAGTAGCAATCGCCTGAAGAACTCTAGACTGAGATCCCAGGGGGTGTGGGATATGTAGTTCATTCACAGGAAATGTCAGTTCCTTTGCAGGTCATACATGGGTTAAATTCCAAAATGAGTTGCCGATCAAAAATGGAAAATTGTGCATTTTTGTAACCCAATGGTGCCGCCATTGATTTCCAAATTCAACCAGCTAAGCCTTTACTCTCACCTAAGGTTACGGAAAAGAACATTTGTGGCCTGGAATCTTGTCTTTCCAGGTCACGGCTCGAGCATTTCTTTTTCGATTCGATTTCTCCCAATTCTCCTATTATTGATTAGAAATTAGTTCGTTTTTCCAACATGCCTGATAACTCCAATTTGATGGCTGTGCCAAAATCAACTGTTGCCGCATCTCCACTAATCGAAAATTAAACGATTATTTTTATTTATTAGGTGCGATTTTTTTTTTTTTTTTTTTTCAAACCAATAATTGCTCAGAATTCAACTTGTGTATGGCCGGCCTTGGGCTTCATCCAGAGTTCATGTATTAACATGTGCAGTGCCATATGACATGCTACATGTTTGAACACAAGCAGAAACTGCTGACACAGGAGTGTGAATTATTACTCTACAGACCAAAAAATGACACCATGAACCCTGAGCAATGCACATTATACACAAGGTGGGTAGGAAGGTTTGTAATGCCTATACTCGCCTGCATTCCAGCATCCATAAGCATTCATTTTGATTGGCCAGGGTGACTGCCATTACCTAGAGCAGACTACATCTAATGAAGTATTTTTAGAATGCCCACTCCAGTCTTAAAGGGGTTGTAAAGGCCGAAGGTTTTTTTATCTTGAAAAATCCTGTGTGTAGCAGCCCCCCAGCACCCCCCAATTACCTACCTGAGCTCCTTCTCTCTCTCCAGTGATGTCCATGAGTGCCTCAGCCATCCAGTACACTCTTCCTGATTGGCTGAGACAGAGCAGCGGCGCTATTGGCTCCCGTGGCTGTCAGTCAGCCAATCAGGGGAGAGAGGGGGCGAGGCCAGGTCAGGGCTCTGTGTCTGAATGGACACGCAGAGCTCTGACTCTCTGCTTGGGTGACCCCTATAGCAAGCTGTTGGCTGAGGGGCACTCAAAGGAGAGACAGACTAGGAGCAGCAAAGTGGGACCTGAGAAGAGGAGGATCCGGGCTGCTCTGTGCAAAACAAACTGCACACAGCAGGTAAGTATAACATGTTTTTATTTTAATTTAAAAAAAGACTTTACAATCACTTTAAAGTGATTGTAAAGTCTTTTCTTATGTTTTTATTTTTATTTTAATTAAAAAAGAAAAAAGTTATACTTACCTGCTCTGTGCAGTGGTTTTGCACAGATCAGCCCGGATCCTCCTCTTCTCGGGTCCCTGGCTGGATCTCCTGGCCCCTCCTTCCTGTTGAGTGCCCCCACAGCAAGCAGATGACTATGGGGGCTGCAGCTCCATGTCCATTCAGACATGGAGCAGTGGTTCGGCACCGCCCCCTCTCTCTCCAGATTTGCTGAGTTTGAGCGCAGGGTCAGCCAATGGCGCCGCTGCTGTGTGTCAGCCAATCAGCAGAAAGAGTCCCAGACGGCCGAGGCACTCGTTTTCATCGCTGGATAGAGTGGGTTTAGGCAAGTATTAGGGGAGCTGCTACACACAGGTTTTTTTTTATCTTAAAGCATAGAATGTATTAAGATAAAAAAAACTTTGACTTTACAACTACTTTAACATCACCCAGATGTTATTATTTTCTCAGAACTCCTAAGAATCACATGCCTGACGAAGGGGTCCTGCGCGGCTCCGAAACGTTGCACCTTATATTTTTGTGATGTAATTTTTTTTTTCATTAAAAACCTTTTTTGGACAAAGTTTTATCGATCCATGGTGTGCTGGCGAATATGTACGTTTCTCCTAAGAATCAGCCCACTCCTTGTTTCATGGATCGTGAGAGGTGCTGTGATGTTTTCAGGAAGCTATGTACAGCACACCTATCAGCCCCTCTCACCAGCCATGTTCACCCTGCTTTGCATAGAGAAGCACAGAGACCTGGTGATGGAAATATTTCTGACAAATATTGAATGGAAAATGTTATGAGCATGTTGAGTGTGAGATTGGGAACCAGGGAGGGTAAAATATTAGCAGGTTAAACTTAAAGCGGTAGTAAACTCTTCTTTTTTTACTTATACCTACAGGTAAGCCTATAAGGCTTACCTGTAGGTACAGAGAATATCTCCTAAACTTGCACTGCTTAGTTGATTTTCACACTACATGCAGCCAGTGGTGTCACCGACACATGAGCTTTGAAGGGATGACATACCCGGAATGTGAAGGAGTGACGTCATTGTGGCTCCGGCCAGTGTTAATTTTGTTGACTAAAACGACAAACATTTTAGTAGACTAAATGAATACTATTTTAGTCTACTAAAATACGACTAAAACTAAAATGCCATTTTAGTCAAAAGACTAAGACTGAATTGAAATTTGACTTCAAAATGAACACTGGTCTGTAGTGCATGTTCATACCGAAATACCATAAATAACATATTCGATTTTTCACTCCAGCGGTATATAATGAGTTTGGAAATTGTAGAGAAATGTTAACCGCTTCCCAACCACCTCATGCAGATATACTGCGGCAGAATGGCCAGCGGCACGCTCGCGACCCCGGCGGGAGCTCAGTGGCCGCGGGACCAGCGGACCCGATCGCCGCTGGTGTCCCGCGATCGGGTCACAGAGCTGAAGAACGGGGAGAGGTCTGTGTAAACAAACCTCTCCCAGCGCTTCCTACACTGCCTGTCACTGATAGGCTGTTCCCTGTCATCGGGGAAGCCGATCAATGACGTCAGACGTCAGCCACGCCCCTAATGTAAAAAAACACACGCGCGTCACAGACCATAACCCCTCCCCTCCCCCTAGTGGTTAACTCTTTCACTGCATGTGTCATTTATACAGTAATCAATGCATTTAAATGGCATTGATTGCTGTATAAATGACAATGGTCCCAAAAATGTGTCAAAAATGTCCGATGTGTCCGCCATAATGTCGCAGTCACAATAAAAATCGCTGATCGCCGCCATTACTAGTAAAAAAAAAAAAATTAATAAAAATGCTATAAAACTATCCCCTATTTTGTAAACGCTATAACTTTTGCGCAAACCAATCAATCGCTAATTGCGATTTTTTTTTTTTTTTTTTTTTTCCAAAAATATGTAGAAGAATACGTATCGGCCTAAACTGAGGAAAAAAAAAAAAAAAAATGTTTTTTTTATATATTTTTTGGGGATATTTATTATAGCAAAAAGCAAAAAATATTGCATTGTTTTCAAAATTGTCGCTCTATTTTTGTTTATAGCGCAAAAAATAAAAACCGCAGGGGCGATCAAATACCACCAAAAGAAAGCTCTATTTGTGGGAAAAAAGGACGGTAATTTTCTTTGGGAGCCACGTCGCACGACCGCGCAATTGTCAGTTAAAGCGACGCAGTGCCGAATCGCAAAAGGGGCCTGGTCCTTTGGCTGCCAATTGGTTCGGGGCTGAAGTGGTTAACTAACGCATTACAATTTAATTACACACATTAGCTTTTAGTCAACTAAAATGTACTGGCGATTTAGTAGACTAAATACGACGGGCTTCATTTTAAGGCAAGTATTTCCTAAAGTGCTAATATACGACGCATACTAGCACATTATCCCTTTACCTTGCAGGGGATTTAAAGAACAAAGTGTGGTTTACTACCACTTTAAAGCATTACTAGAGTTAACATTTTTTTTTAGTTTTGGATAAAGTGGAGATTAGAACCCCTGCTGGGTTTTTATTTCTGCTTGTGCCCCCTTTAAGGAGGTTCACTATTTGTCCTGTTTACCATTATCACTGAAAGTAAAAGAAAATCCCAAAATATGGGTTGACCCCAGAAAAGTAAGAGGGGAAATCAATCAACCAATGGGCACAAGTTCTGGTGACCTGGGGGGTCCCCAAGAAATTGCCTTCATTTGGAGGAATTTCCTCTCAATTCCTGTTTGGCTATGGGACATCTCCACAATGGGACCCAGATGGTGAAAATCTAAAAGGGGTTACAACCCTCCCTTTCTCTATCCAAAATGATAACAAGTTTTGCCCGTAGTTCTACTTTAAGCTTTAAATGTTTTGTTTCCACATTCTTGTGCCCACCAGTGCCTGGTTCATACGGGAGGACTTGTGTGTGTATAATGCTAGTAGAATTTAGAATTAAAATGAATATGAAAATTCTCGTTCAAAATTTAAGATTTGGTTTTCTTAACATTTGATTTTGGAATGAATGGACTGTACCAAACAAAAATCACATACACTGTTAGAAATTCTATTTTTATTTTTATACACTATTAGAAATTCATACATTTGAGAAATATTTTCCAACCCGCTCCCACTGTGCGCAAAAACGTACATCGCTTTGACCCCACTAATGTTTAGAAAAACAAATGTTCTAGTGTAATCCTAGCTTTATTAACATTGTACTGGTTCCTAAAACAATCTAAACGGGCAGATCCTTGATCATAGCTTATTTAACCGGGTGGCCGAGCTGCACAGGTTCTCGTGTGTGTGTGTGTGTGTGTGTGTGGTGTGTGTGTGTGGGCATGAGTGCACGCTGCCAGCAGCTCCCTCCCGCTGTGATTCTACACAGCGGGAGCCCATCAGTGGGTCCATTGGACACTGTCCGCTGGCACCCAGGCAGAACAGCAGTCTGCCTATGTGAGCAAGGCAGATTGCCGTTCTGTCAGTAAGAAAGGCATGGCTCCTGTGTTCCTGCAAAGCAAGGATCCATGCCTTCCCCTAGTAAAAGCACCTCCCACACTACACTAAAACACTGGCTAGGCACGCAGTTAACCCTTTGATTGCCCCTGATGTTAACCCCTTTTCAGCCAGTGTCATTAAGTACAGTGACGGGCATAATTTTTTTTTAGCACTGATCACTGTATTGGTGTCACTGGTTCCCAAAAAAGTGTCCGATTTTGTCCGTCGCAATATTGCTGATCGCCACCATTACTAGTAAAAAAAAAAAAATCTATCCCCTAGTTTGTAGACGCTAAAACCTTTGCACAAACCAATCAAAATACGCTTATTGAGAAATGTAGCAGAATATATATTGGCCTAAATTGAGGAAGAAATTTGACTTTTTTACAATTTATTTATTTTTTTTTTTATTGGATATGTTTTATAGCAAAAAGTTGAAAATAATGTTTTTTGTGCTTTTTTTACTTTTGTGGTTTTTGGTTCAAAGTGTAAAAAATTCAAAATGCAGAAATGATCAACTACCACCAAAAGAAAGCGCCATTTGTGGGGGGAAAAGAACATAAATTAGAACAATGGTCAGTTAAATTAAAGCAGTGCTTATCGCAAAAAAATGAAGGGGGGTATATCTTCCAGAGCTTAAGTGGTTAAAAGCGCTTTTATATAAAATTTGATTTAGCATTTTGTAGTACATCTTCTATTGGTTATGTTAATTTGTGTATCGGGTCATCCTGGAATAAGCTGACCCTTTTTAAAATCGGTGTGCTGAAAATAAGTATATTAGGGACACTAAAGGTAGGTAGTTTGCCGCGTTTCACGGCCGCGATTTTTGCCGCGATTTCAAGGAATGCCTGTGTAAGTGCCATCAAAATCGGACCAAAGTAGTGCAGGGCCTACTTTGAAGTCGGATTGACTTGAAGTCGTTCTAATATGAATGGCTGTCAATGGAAATCATGGGGAACAACTTGTCATGCTACTTTGCCATCCCAAATCGTGGGACAAGTCGTATAAGTGTGAAAGGGGCCTAAAGGATTTTGGATCACAATTGTGGTGTTCAGCCTTCTTCCTTTCCTTCCTTCTTTCCTTCCTTCTTTCCTTCCTTCTTTCCTTCCTTCTTTCCTTCCTTCAATCCTTCCTTCCTTCCTTTTTTTCTTTCTTTCTTTCTTTCTTTTTCTTTCTTTCTTTCTTTTTCTTTCTTTCTTCCCGCCCTTCTTCTTCTTTTTTTTTTTTTTCTAGCTTCCTTCTCCCTTTTTCCTGTCCCTCTCTTTCTAAATTCAGAAGTCTTTTTTTTGTTGTGTTTATCACTGAGCACAGTCACTTTAGTCATTTTAGTCTCGTATGTACACCAGGTGGCAGCCTTCTACAATATTACAAAGAACGAGCGTTCTTTGAATGTAAACAACATAACGTTACTCGCCCACGTTTGCTTTGCGCTCCGGGTAGAAATGTGTGGTAGTAAAGACTGCAGATGGAATTGGAAAAGTGAAGCCTGGCAGTTGATCTTGGCACATGGGTTTTCCAACTTTTTTTTTTTTTTTTTAAACAGTATATAGTTAATTCTCCTTACCGGTTGACTTTTTAGGACATGCATGTAATGGAAACTCAGACCAGGAACAGTACTAACCCAGAAAGAATTTACAGACAAGGCAGCAAAATCACATTTTACAAATAACAAAATTAAAGAAAGTTGGAAGGGAAAAAAATAAAACTGCAAGAGGTCACATAATGAGTTAAGAGTGGGCTGTGCAATAAGGGGGTAGAGCCAAAGACTGGTCATTAACCCCTTAACGTGGAACGTAAAACAAACCTTCATGCCAGAGTCTAGTTTTGCAACTTTGGCACGCATTACTACAACTATACACATCTATACAATTACTTAAGCTGGCCATGCCCGTATCGGCTTTTCTTGATTAGCCAGTGGGCTGATTGGGGAAAAAAAACTGAGAGGATTTCTCCATCCACCTAGATTTTCCCTAATCCTCCCTGCTGTATCACTGTATTCTGACATCAGAACTCCACTATCCGATCACACTGATCAGTGTTGATCAAAGCAAAATTTTCCAACAAGCCCGTTCAAGAGCTGTCAGTTTTTAGATTGACTGCTCTTGAATGGCAACAGCCAAGGATAGATTGAAATTCAGCTGGCCCCTTCCTCATAGAATGCATGGAGGAAAAAATACCTTGTGCCTTTACAACCACTTTAAGTGTAGCTCCAGCCAAAAAAAGTACGATTTTTTAGATGGCATAGGGAATAATATAACGTTTGTTTTGCAGTCTGTGCCCCTGTTCTGAAGATTTCACCTCGCTTTTTGTCTGACAATTTTGGGTTGTTGAGACAAAAATTGGTGATGAAGCTTCAGTGGAGACAACTTTTTCCCATGATAACTTACATGAGTGAATTTCCCTTCCTAGGGGTAGATTTCCTTTCACTTTCTGTTGTCCCTCTCAATTTGTGAATAGGAGTTGTATCAAAGTCGGATGTACACTATATTAACAAAATTATTGGCACACCTACCTTTTACACGCACATCACCTTTAATGGGCAGTCCAATCTTGGTCCATAGGGTTCAATATTGAGTTGGCCCACCCTTTGCAGCTATAACAGCTTCAACATTTCTGGGAAGGCTTTCCACAAGGTTTAGGAGTGTCTATGGGAATTTTTCACCATTCTTCAAGAAGCGCATTGTGAGGTCAGGCACTGATGTGGGACAAATCTCCGCTCTAATTCATCCCAAAGGTGTATCGGACTCTGTTCAGGCCTTTCAAGTTCTTCCACCTCAAACTTGTTCATCTGTGTCTTTATGGACCTTGCTTTGTGCACTGGTGTGCAGTCATGTTAGAACAGGAAGGGGCCATCCCCAAACTGTTCCCACAAATTTGGGAGCATGAAATTTTCCAAAATGTTTTGGTATGCTGTCGCCTTAAAAGTTCCCTTCACTGGAACAAAATAAATGAGAGGTCTGGTGTCGCCAGTAACACCCCTCCATCCCTAATACAATAGAAACAAGGATGTCACCCTTGGGACTTTGAATGTGTGTACAATTGGCCGTTAAAATTGACAAATGTAAATGCATATATTATATTTCACTGTTTTACTTCACATGGGACAGCTCAATTTTGCTACTGAAAGCTGCTGACCCCACACGGGTACCTTTACACCAAGCACTCCAATGTGCCTGGCTATATTTCGAATATTCAGCAATGTTTGAAAAAAATAAAATTATTTATTTCTCATTACATTTTAGCTGAAACCTGAACAGATTTAGGATCTCAAAGGTCACTCATTTCTACCCATGCCATGTCCACCTTCCCATTGTTCCTTGGTCAGGGTTTTTTTGCTTGGCACCACTTCTTCAGCTCCCTTCCCAAGCATATATTGCTGCCATCCTCGGTGAACATAGCCACAGGCTTTGCCAATTTGTTTCTTTTTTCTGTGAGGCCCCTCTTAACATTTGTACAAAAATATGCTAAATATATATACTCGCGCTAATGGTGTGTATGTGAAAAAAGGAAGCAGCAGCTATACACAAAGTGCCGATCACTTGAAAAACATATAAATATAAAATATAGAGCTCACAACCATTAAAGTATAAAAAACGTGTGAACAAACACAATCAAATAATTGGCAAAATAAAGTCCAAACATAAATATAAATATCAAAGTGACTCTAGGTGCTTCAATTCGAAGGGAATAAAACGTGCAGGAATATTGCAGATGTATTCAGGTGCAAGACACCCCCTCATGTATCCCCACTCACCAGATTGTGATGACCCCCAGCTTTTCAGTCTGGTGGGTCGCTTTAAGCTTTATAATGGTGTCCAGGGCCACTGGAGTAGTCAAATCTTCAGATCCAATGATTTTTAAATGAAGTTGCTCAGCAAAACGAACGGATACCCAAAAGTGAGGAAAGAAATGGAACAAATAGTGAAGTACCGTTTAAAAATGGTTTAATGGAAAAGGGAATGGGTACTTACAAAAAGTACGATCAAAACAAGCATCAAACATGGAGTTGATAGTGTAAAAACGCCGTTCATGGCGTGCGTTCCACGAAACCGGAAGTGACGTCAGTAATACCGGAAATTGCTTCAAAGTTTCACCCTCCCACAGGGCGTCATCAAGGACCTAATTTCCAGTAAACTGGGCCAGCTTTATATAGGGAGTAGAGGCGGAGACTCACCTGAAAGAACCAATCAACATGGCATAGCGGCCATCTTGTTGGTAGGATAAACATGTCTCCCCCAAGGACAGAGCACAATCCATAGGGGAGACAAAAACGCCATTTTATAGGTTTGATTCATTCAAACAAATAGTTTCTCTGTATCACTTGACGTCAATTCTGGTAGAACAGTGGAAATGACAACAAAAAAAGCTTAGGTTCTAGAAACATTACATTGACAATATCATTATAATTTGGGCAGGATCCAACAAGACTTTTTTTACAGTTTTTGTCAAAAATTGGTGAGAACAGATATGGCATTTCCTTCTCAGCAGTTTCTGACAATCGCAGTATAAATTGCTTGGATCTAGTAGTTTTCAAAAATAACCATCAACTGTCCACCAAAACTTATTTTAAAGAAGTGGACAGAAATGGGTTTTCCCCCTGGGGAGTTGTCACCACCCTCTGTGGCTCAGTACTATCCCCAAGAGTCAATTGAGGGTGAGGCGCAATTGCGCTAGTATTGAGGACTTTGACATCCAAGCCAAAGTTTTGTTCGATAGATTTGTGGAAAAGGGGTATACCCCACACGAATTGAACATATCTTTGGCAATAGTAAGGAGTCAGAATCAAGACAATCTGTTTGTAAAAAAGGAGGTGGTAAAAAGGGATTTTGGCATTGCATTTGACTGGCTACACTCTCCAACATAGACAAGTGGAAAAAATAATTCGCAAACATTGGCATCTTCTATTAGAAGACAATGATTTAGCCAAAACGTTACCCAACAAACCCCAGTTCATTTACACCAAACCCCCCACTTTACGATCAGGTGGGTTTTTTTAGTTGTGGAAGATGTGTAATATGTAGAACATCTAAACATAGGGTAAGAAAAAGGAGTTCTTATCCCAGTCCTCTGGTGAATCCTTCAAAATTAACAAGTTCATTTTGTGTGACACCACCCACGTTACCTACTTGTTAACTTGCCCGTGCAAGCTTCAATATGTGGGGAGGACCACCAGGGCACTGGGCATTAGATTACAAGAACATGTCAATAGGATAAGAAAGGGTTATAAACACCATAGCTTATCCACTTCATCACTTATCACTTCAGATCGGTCCACGGAAGGGATCCGAGCATCCTTACATTTTGTGGTATAGATAGAATTGAGGGGGACTGGAGAGGTGGCAATCTCAAGCGAGCCATCTCTCGTAATGAGACCCAGTGGATCCATTGACTCAGAACGATGAGTCCCCTGGGGTTGAATATTGAATTAGACCTAAACTGTTTCCTGTCCAATTTCTAGTGAAGTTTGGTACAATATACATTTTTTAATGTTTTTATACATTTTAGCAATCCATTTTTTTTTTTCTTTTTTTTTTTTTTTTCTTTTTCAAATTTTTTTTTATATTTATTTTTCTTTTTTTTTATTTATTTCTTTACTTGTATTTTCATTAGATTTTTCTTTATAGTTAGTTATATTTTTTGATTATTGTATTAAAAAGGTTTTTTGTCATTTCCACTGTTCTACCAGAATTGACGTCAAGTGATACCGAGAAACTATCTGTTTGAATGAATCAAACCTATAAAAATGGTGTTTGTCTCCCCTATGGATTGTGCTCTGTCCTTGGGGGAGACATGTTTATCCTACCAACAAGATGGCCGCTATGCCATGTTGATTGGTTCTTGCAGGTGAGTCTCCGCCTTTACTCCCTATATAAAGCTGACCCAGTTTACTGGAAATTAGGTCCTTGATGACGCCCTGTGGGAGGGTGAAACGTTGACGCAATTGCCGGTATTACTGACGTCACTTCCGGTCTCGTGGAACGCACGCCATGAACGGCGTTTTTACTATCTACTATTTACTATCAACTCCATGTTTGATGCTTGTTTTGATTGTACTTTTTGTAAGTACCCATTCCCTTTTCCATTAAACCATTTTTAAACAGTACTTCACTATTAGTTCCATTTCTTTCCTCACTTTTTGGTATCCGTTCGTTTTGCTGAGCAACTTCATTTAAAAATCATTGGATCTGAAGATTTGACTACTCCATTGGCCCTGGACACCATTATAAAGCTTAACCACTTCATTACCGCCTTATAGTCATATGACGCCCACAAGGTGGATCTACCATCCTGGGTGGGCGTCATATGACGTCCTCGCATTCCCGGCCGCCTGGGGTGCGCGCGCGTGGCATCGCTCGGGACCCGGTGCGAGTGCCCGGCGGCCGCGATGTCCGCCGGGCACCCGCGATTGCCCATTAAAACAACGGGACCGTGGAGCGGTGTGTGTAAACACACAGCTCCACGTCCTGTCAGCGGGGAGGAGACCGATCATGTGATCCCAGTACGGAGGAACACATGATCGGTCTCCTCCCCTTGAGTCCCCTCCCCCCACAGTTAGAATCACTCCTATAGGGACACACATTAACCCCTGCAGTGCCCCCTAGTGTTAATCCCTTCCCTGCCAGTCACATTTACACAGTAATCATTGCAATTTTATAGCAACGATCGCCGTGTAAATGTGAATGGTTCCAAAAATGTGTCAAAAGTGTCCGAAGTGTCCGCCGCAATGTCGCAGTCATGAAAAAAAAAATCGCAGATCGCTGCCATTACTAGTAAAAAAAAAAAAAATCAATAAATCTATCCCCTATTTTGTAGACGCTATAACTTTTGCGCAAACCGATCAATATACGCTTATTGCGATGTTTTTTTTTTTTTTTTTTTTTTTTTTTTTTTTTACCAAAAATATGTAGAAGAATACGTATCGGCTTAAACTGAGGAAAAATAGTTTTTTTTAAAAAAAATTTATTATAGCAAAAAGTAAAGAATATTGTGTTTTTTTTCAAAATTGTCGCTCTTCTTTTGTTTATAGCGCAAAAAATAAAATCCGCAGGGGCGATCAAATACCACCAAAAGAAAGCTCTATTTGTGGGAAAAAAAGGACGTCAATTTTGTTTGGGTGTAACGTCGCACGACCGGGCAATTGTTAAAGCGACGCAGTGCCGAATCGCAAAAAGTGCTCTGGTAAGGAAGGGTGTTTAAAAGCCCTGTATTGAAGTGGTTAAAGCGACCCACCAGACTGAAAAGCTGGGGGTCATCACGATCTGGTGAGTGGGGATACATGAGGGGGTGTCTTGCACCTGAATACATCTGCAATATTCCTGTACGTTTTGTTCCCTTCGGATTGAAGCACCTAGAGTCACTTTGATATTTATATTTATGTTTGGACTTTATTTTGCCAATTATTTGATTGTGTTTGTTCACACATGTTTTTTATACTTTAATGGTCGTGAGCGCTATATTTTATATTTATACCCTCTTAACATTTTGTCCAGAATTTATTCATTTGTTACATTACTTTTGATTATTCATTTCCAGATATATCCCACATGCATCCACCCTTGAAACATATCCGTAACATCCCAATGCCACCCTACTTCGGTGTATATTTTTCTATGACACCCTGTATAGTCCAGTAGCTTTTATATTTTTAGTTTTGATACTTCATCAAATAATCCTGGCATTCCTGAAAGAGACTAACTCGAAGAAAAAAGTTAGATTAGTTTTAACAGTCTCTGCAAATAAACCTACTTTGCCAAAGCAGTGGACACTTTTTTGCTTACGCCTGGATAATTATGGGCTGTAATGTATGAAGTCCTGTTTGTCACTGGCAACTGCTATGGTATGTGGAGAAAAACATGCCTTAAAAGTTGGGCGTCATGGTGAAAATGTTCTCTCCTCTCTTGTGGTTGCTGTTGCAGAGCTTGTCCCAGGAGAGAACTGCTGATGATGCTTCATGTGTTGTCTTGGTGAGGAGCAGAGGATGGATTCGATAAGTGCATAAACATGAAGGAAGAGCTGCTCAGGGACTGGACCAAGGCTGCATTAAGACTAGCAATGATAATGTGGTTTGTGAGATAAAAGCACTTTAAATGGGGAGAGGAGCGGAGCGCAGTAAAATAATGGCAGAGGAGGAACATTGATAAACAACATTATGAAGGCTGAACTCATTCTTAAAGGAGAGCCTATAATAGTGAAGTATGAAGACCAGGCAGCATGCAGAAGAGTTGCAGCTTGGATTATAAATTATTCCCGACTTTTCCCATGCCAGCCAGGGAACAGGGTAACTTGTGATTACTTGTAGGGTTTAAGCTGCATAGTTTTCACTTTGTTATGGCAATGCTGGGCTACAAAAAGCCTGAATGTAAACGACCTTCTATTTTATGGCCGTTGCAGTTCAATCTGCACCTTCCATCGTCTATCAAATTCCAGAACTATGATGGTAAGTTCTGCAGCACTAGATTTCATTCACTGCATTTTTAATCCATTCAGTAACAATCCTTGTGTGTGTGTGTTGTGTAGTGTTTGCTTTTCTCTCTTTTTAAATGATATACTGTAATTGAATGGTCCTGTGTGTTGGCTGTATCCATCAATCCAATAGTATTGGTAATATGAAGGAAGGTGTTGTACTTCAGCTCGTATTGGGATCTGCAACCATTGTGTAATGTTACTGATTTTTTTAATTCACAGCCTCTCCTGTTGGGCAAAATTAAAAATAGCGGTGTATTTACAGCCTTGTGACGTGCACCCAAATTTTAGTTCCACAATATCCAGTGGTAAACTGACATTGATGTGAACCTTTACCCACTGATATGTAGACGCATACCGGTAGATTTATTGTTACTGGTAATTTTAGGTGATATAAACATGCTTGGTTTTATTTCTTATGAACACCACTAATACTCTCACCTGTCATATTGTCATGTCATATATTGAAGGTTACTGTATCTTTCTGTTCTAATTTATTGTATTGAATAGACTAATACCACTAAATCAGATTATTAAAATCATTAAACGGTTGTATTATGCTAGTAGACATGCTGTCTTAGGCAGCAGCATTATGTATAATTGTCATTTTGCTTGAAGAGAGACTTATTGTTTTCCAACTCGAAAGTGGATGTGACTTATTAGGGCATGGCCTTAAAGGAAACCTGTACTGGGGAAATATTAAGACTGCCATTGCCGACCTGATTCTAAGGGCTTATTTAAGCTGGAGTGTGCTGCACCACTCTCGTCCTATCCTGTTTTTTTACAGTGATTGTAAACCCATAATTAAAAAAAAAAAAAAATGTCAGTTACCTGCCCTGTGCAATGGTTTTACACATAATAGCCCCGTTTCTCCTCCCCCTGCCAGCATTCCTGTCCCCCTCCCCACTGAGTGCCCCAATAGCAAGCCATTTACTATGGGTGCACTCATGCAGTCTGGCTCTTGAGTGGGCTCTGTGTCCTCAGACAGTGTGGCTCAGCCCTGCCCCTGCTCCCTCATCACTGGCTGTGATTGACGGCAGCGAGAGCCAATGGTTTCCACTGCTCTCTTTGGGTCTACAAGGAGGGAGAGCCAAGAGAGCTGCTGCTCTTGTGCACAGCGCTGGGTCAATATTCGGCTCCGATAAGTGTAAAGTGGGGGGCTGCAGAGAATGCATTCGGTAAAACTTTAAGCCTTAAGAACCACTTTTAAGTGCAACACAAAGGACGTGTATGTACACATTGTGGAGCATTTAAATGCAGGTGGGCGACATCGCACAGTGGGTGCGCTTTAGGGGGCAAATTGCATTGCAGTACCGTACATTTATGCCAATTCACATTATAATGAGGATGATTTTTTTTTATGCAGATCATGTGATAAATTTCAGTCACTGAAATCCAGATCTGACTTGGCTGCATTCTTATTCAGTTACATTTTTTGGATGCTTGACTTAAATCTGTTTAGCACATCCACCTGTTGGGC
Source organism: Lithobates sylvaticus (assembly GCA_028564925.1). Lineage (NCBI taxonomy): Eukaryota > Metazoa > Chordata > Amphibia > Anura > Ranidae > Lithobates > Lithobates sylvaticus. The sequence continues at coordinate 644,203,264 of CM053026.1, forward strand.
CCGATGAAAAGGCAGAGCTCTGAAACGTGATGGCAAGTGACTCAGAGGAAGTGTTCATTCTGAGGCCTTCCTGCTACTGCGGGCACTGCATGTGTCCTCTAAAGAGGGTCCAGCGAGTGATTGCCAGCTTCATGGCGGCACAGAGCCCGCCCGTCAGAAGAAGCTCTGTTGTGTTAAAGCTTGAACCCAACAGAGGAGCTCATTGGCCTTTAATTTAGGCTGGCCATACACTAGTAGAATTTATTTTTACGCTTTTTGTTTTAAGAGCGTTTGTTTTTAATCATTAGTGGGGTCAAATCGACATTCGTTTTTGTCAACTGACAAAATTCAAAAGCGCAAGATGGAAATTTTTTCAAGCAAATGAATTTCTAACAGTGCATGTGGTTTTCATTCAGGAAATTTCACTAAAATGTTTTTTTTTGCTTTTTTAACTATCCATTTTGCAGTGGGTTCAAACATGTGTCAAGCCATTTGAAATGTACTGACAATTTTAAGTCCTTTTTTTTAATTTATTTTTTAAAGTGTATGGCCAGCTTTACTGCAAGTGAGAGATTCTTTGTCCTGGGGATGCCTGTTCATTTGATCACTCTCAAAGATGGAAATTCCATTCCCTTTGGAAAGATGTCCCTATTTTCTTCTGCACCTCTAGGCCAGGAAGAATAAGGATATCTTCTCAGTGGGACAGAAGCAGAAAGTCCTTACTTTATCCTGAACTTAAAATAATAAATGCTTGAAGAAATCTATAATGGTATGGTCGTATTCTTAAGAGACTTTCTAGATATCTGGAAAATATCCTAAATGTGTGTCAATTTTAGGCGTGACCAACAACAATGTTGTGAGCTCAAACTTTGGGTTATACCTATGCAATAGTGATCGGCATCCAAAATATACAGATGGATAGCTTTTATAGTGTATTTTTAACCCCGTATTTGTTTTTATTCTAAAAGCATGTGTGGGCAGATTTGAGTATCATTTGCGCTATCGTTTTACTTTTTGTTAAGCTTTACTTGGTATCTGTATAAGTTGGGCCTAGTTCAGGAGGCCTTTCTTTGCAGAACTTAACTTTGGGGTCTACAAAGTTTAGCTGTAATGCAGAGTTGGGCATTAGGTGCTGAGACAAGGTATGGAGTGGCTGGTGAACAGAACAGTCCTAAAAAGAAGTTCAATGTTTACAAAAATTGCCTCCTCCCCTGGGAGACTGGAAACCGGTGATCTGGCCCAAATGCCTATTGAAATGTAGCAATAATCCTCTAATATAATGAAGCCGACTATTCGGTAACATCCATTGCGTCAATTTGTTGGCTACATGGCAGGACACGGCAGTAACACGTGAATGCGTTTTGGCTGAAGCCATATAGAAAATGAGTAAGGCTTTGGACAAAACACATTAGGAGTTTTTTTTTTTGTTTTTTTGTTTTTTACTGCTGTATCCTGCCACATTGCCAATAAAGAATTAATGCAATGGATTTTACCAAATGGGCCAGCTTCATTATATTTGAGATCGACTCCTAGGGTGATTACTGTTCTGCCTCACTTTGTGCAGGCCAGAGCAGTGAAGAGTAAGATTGTCAGAGCTGAGCTCTTTAATATACATGGATGTAATCCTGGCCCGGGTGGTGGGTGGTCTGCCTCCCCCACTGCCCTCCCCAACTAGATCTCAGTTGCGCTCCTCCTGCCTCCACCTCTGACTCTGTTGCCCTCTTCTGAACTTCTTTTCCCAGGGCTGGGACAAGGAAAGGGCAGAACGCCCATAGCGTTAGCTGTAGAAAGCTGTAGCCGTAGAATGCATTTTTTAGCTTTTTGCAAAAAATAAAAAAAAATTAAAAAGTACTCCCACAAAAGCTTATGGCTTATAAATGCAAAATAGCTGTTTTTTGTGTTTGTTTTTTTTTTTTTGGCTTTTATCGGCTTTGTTCTGCATTTTTCAAAGTTTTTAAGCTTTTATCACAGAGCGTTTTTACAGCTGAAAAACTCCTCTTAAAACCCACTAGTTTTGGGTTTTTTTACAGCCAGAAAACACCCCTGCCAACAACTGCTAACAGCCTGTGTGCATAGACACATAAAATAACATGCTGGGGAGTTTACTGGCTGCAGAAAAAACGCCTGAAGCCAAAAACATCCAGTGTGCATGAGGCCTAACGCTTCTGTGTATTTGTAAAGAATGAGTGTAACCACTAATGCCTGCCCCTAGGTACACCCCTCCGCGCTGATTGGATATATTTCTTCTCAATAAGTTGGATAAATAAAATAAATAAATATACCAATATATAAGAATATATAAAAATATAAATATATAAAATTAGTATAAATATTAAACACCACAGTCGGTAATAGCAGCCGCTTAAAATGTGCAAAGTATGAAAATATGGCAATTTTATAAAAAACAGTCCTTCCTATATAAAGTCTCTATAATATTGCAGCAGCGCTTATGTCCTTATTCGCACCGAGGACTATACGGTAAATCACAGATGAAAGAAGATGAGTGAATATTTCAATCGCTACTGTAAAAGTTCTTTCCGTGCAAAATAATCAGTATCCACCGAGAATTCCACCAGGTATTCACCACGTGCGATATAAATTCCCCGCATGGGGATGCACTCACCAGACCCAAGTTAAAAATACGCCCATCAAATAGGTTTATCCAGCATCAGCGTTTCTCCACTCCTTATCTCCTTATTCAGCAGACATAGCAGGAACATACACCAATTCCCCTCATATAAAAAGAAGGTTGCATATAGTGTGATACTGTATAAAAGATTTTATTGGGTAGAAAACTCCCCCCCCCTTAGTACATAAATGCGTACCCTGCATCTATAAAAATCAAGCGTTGTATTAGTACTGTGCCTGTTAAGGTGCTTTAGCCCCGCCGGAACTGGTGTTATCACTCGGCTGTATAGAACAGCGCTCGGCTTCCTGCTGCCTAGTCCCTGGAGCGCACGTTTGAGGCGCAGAACGTCACTTCCGGTCGTCGGTCACTGCCCTGACGTTTCGTCACATTCGGACTTCTTCTGAGGGCGCCCTCAGAAGAAGTCCAGATGTGACGAAACGTCAGGGCAGTGACCGACCGGAAGTGACGTTCTGCGCCTCAAACGTGCGCTCCAGGGACTAGGCAGCAGGAAGCTGAGCGCTGTTCTATACAGCCGAGTGATAACACCAGTTCCGGCGGGGCTAAAGCACCTTAACAGGCACAGTACTAATACAACGCTTGATTTTTATTGATGCAGGGTACGCATTTATGTACTAAGGGGGGGGGAAGTTTTATACCCAATAAAATCTTTTATACAGTATCACACTATATGCAACCTTCTTTTTATATGAGGGGAATTGGTGTATGTTCCTGCTATGTCTGCTGCATAAGGAGATAAGGAGTGGAGAAACGCTGATGCTGGATAAACCTATTTGATGGGCGTATTTTTAACTTGGGTCTGGTGAGTGCATCCCCATGCGGGGAATTTATATCGCACGTGGTGAATACCTGGTGGAATTCTCGGTGGATACTGATTATTTTGCACGGAAAGAACTTTTACAGTAGCGATTGAAATATTCACTCATCTTCTTTCATCTGTGATTTACCGTATAGTCCTCGGTGCGAATAAGGACATAAGCGCTGCTGCAATATTATAGAGACTTTATATAGGAAGGACTGTTTTTATAAAATTGCCATATTTTCATGCTTCTGTGTATTTGTTTGCTTGGCTAAAGTAAATCTTCTCAACTGATAACCAAAATGTCACTGCATTCAGCCTTCTTTACTGCCGGTGTCCTGCCGAGAAAGCTCCCCCGCCGGCGCAGCGCTTGAGCAGTACGAAGGACTAGGCATCTTCCGAAAAGTGCCGAAGCTAAACCGCTGCGAGTTAACATGTCGGTGTACGAGAGACGATGCCGCATGCTCCCGATGTTCGCGCTACTCTGCAAGGGGTGGGCCTGTAACCAAGGGCGACAATTGTTATTACTGTAACCAAGGGCAGGCCCTTGAAAAACAGCAGGCCCTTGAAAAACAGTTCTTCAAGGGCCCGCTGTTCTTCAAGGGCCCGCTGTTCTTCAAGGGCCCGCTGTTCTTCAAGGGCCCGCTGTTCTTCAAGGGCCCGCTGTTCTTCAAGGGCCCGCTGTTCTTCAAGGGCCCGCTGTTCTTCAAGGGCCCGCTGTTCTTCAAGGGCCCGCTGTTCTTCAAGGGCCCGCTGTTCTTCAAGGGCCCGCTGTTTTTCAAGGGCCCGCTGTTTTTCAAGGGCCCGCTGTTTTTCAAGGGCCCGCTGTTTTTCAAGGGCCCGCTGTTTTTCAAGGGCCCGCTGTTTTTCAAGGGCCCGCTGTTTTTCAAGGGCCCGCTGTTTTTCAAGGGCCCGCTGTTTTTCATGGGCCCGCTGTTTTTCATGGGCCCGCTGTTTTTCATGGGCCCGCTGTTTTTTCAAGGGCCCGCTGTTTTTCATGGGCCCGCTGTTTTTCAAGGGCCCGCTGTTTTTCAAGGGCCCGCTGTTTTTCAAGGGCCCGCTGTTTTTCATGGGCCCGCTGTTTTTCATGGGGCCCGCTGTTTTTCAAGGGCCCGCTGTTTTTCAAGGGCCCGCTGTTTTTCATGGGCCCGCTGTTCTTCATTTTCTTCAAGGGCCCACGCCTTTTCCCCTTGCTTAGAGTAATAATAGACCCGCCCCTTAGACTCCCCTTGCAGAGTAGCGCACGCATCGGGAGCGTGGGGCATCGTCTCGTACATCGACTGCCCTGCACGGTGTACACTTCACTCCCACTTGCTTACCTTCGGCAATTTTCGGAAGGTCCGAGTCCTTCGTTCTGCGCAAGCGCTGCACCTGCGCAGTAGAGGGGGGTCCTAATCCACCGAGTGGAACCATTTCGAACTATTTCGGCAGAACACTGGGCTAACTGTAGATCTCAATCTCTAGTTTATGCTGAACGTTCACTGCCCACGGACAGTCAGCCCGGCAGTAAATAAGGCTCAGCTGCAATATGCAGTGAATGTTCATGTCCGCTTTTTAGACCTGTCAAAATAGGCTGTAGATTGAGATAGTCTGGCCCTCTCGGCGAGGCGTAGAACGAAGGACTGGGATCTTCTGAAAATTGCCGAAGGTAAGCAAGTGGGAGTGAAGTGTACACCGCGCAGTCGGTGTCTGAGACGATGCCCCACGCTCCCGATGCTCACGCTACTCTGCAAGGGGAGTCTAACTAAGTGGCGGGTCTATTATTACTCTAAGCAAGGGGCAAAGGCGTGTTTAAATAAAAGAAAGGCGGGTCTTGCAATACTTAAAAATCTGGCCCTTGGTTACAGTAATAACAAATGCGCCCCTTGGTTAGCATCGGGAGCGTGCGGCATTGTCTCTCGTACACCGACATGTTAACTGCACGTGCGCGGTGTACACTTCACTCGCAGCTGTTTAGCTTTGGCAATTTTCGGAAGATGCTTAGTCCTTCGTACTGCGCAAGTGCTGCACCTGCGCAGTAGAGGGGGGGTCCTAATCCAGCGGGGGGACTTTCTTGGCAGGACACCGGCAGTAAATGAGGCTGTGTGCAGTTAAACTTCTGAGGTGAGGCGATTTGCTATAAGGCTGGGTTCACACTGATGCGATCTGCTGCATCGCAGGTTATTTGTACAGGAATCGCACATGATTCCTGTACAAGTGACTTGCGAATTCAATTCCATTCATTATGTATTGCTCAATTAGCACTGAATTTGCACCAAAAACGTACAGGGCCCCTTTTTTTTTTTTTAGTGATTCTAAAGTCTTGTTGGTTATTTAAAAAAAAAAAAAAAATGTTCTACTTACCTGCTCTCTGTGCAGTGGTTTTGCACAGAGCAGCCTGGGTCGTCATATTCTCGGGTCCCTCTTTACTCCTCCTGGCCCCTCTCTCCTGTCGAGTGCCCCCACAGCAAGCAGCTTACTATGGAGGCACTCAAGTGGAGCCACAGCTCTGTGTATCCATTCGGACACGGGGCTGTGGTTTGATCCCGCCCCCCACTCTCCTGATTGGCTTACTCACTTTGACAGCAGCGGGAGCCAATGGCGCTGCTGTCTCAGCCAATCAGGAGGGAGAGTCCCGGACAGCCGAGGGACTTGTGGACATCGCTGGATCTAGATGGGGCTCAGGTAAGTGTTAGGGGTGCTGAGGTGGCTGCTGTACACAGAAGGCTTTTTATCTTTATTCGTAGAATGCATTGGGATAAAAAAAACTTTCTACCTTTACAACCACTTTCAGTTTCATACTTCTGAACACTTTCTGGGGGGGTCTTTAGGGACCTTGATGTAAATGGGGAATGCAGGGGTCTCTAATGTAAGGAGGGGCTCAGGGGACCATGATGTAAGGATGACTCTGGGGGAACTTGGGTACTCTTGGTGTAAGGTGGGAATCTGAAGAGGTGGACCTGTCCTGATGCTACACTCCATATGTTTTGTATGTTACTTACTCGTGGAGCCTGCACTCTAGTCATAACTGTGCAATGTACAACGTATTGTATAAAGTGTCCATTGTGCCAACAGTTGCTGGTTTCTTCTTTAAAGGATTAGTTGACTTTTGGGAGCATGTTACATGTTCTACCAGTTTTTAGGGTGGACCATGTAACATGTTCCCATTGCTGCACCTGCTCCCTGCTGCCCTCTCTCGCCGTGAAAGAAGTTCCCCGTACTAGCTGTCACTTTTTGATAACAGTGTGGACGAGCAGGGATCCACCCACATGGTGGCATCGTTCATTCAGAGATCTGTGACTGAAGGAACTACATGTCCCAACATCCTTTGCTGCAGTCAGCTTATAGTTCTCAATGTACTACCACAGTGCTGTTGAGCGTTGTGGTAGTTGATGGAGTCTCCATGTCAGTGTGAAACTGCTTCCCTGTACAATGTATGAGCAGACGGGTTGCACTGACAGTCTGCAGGAGATCTGCATGGCATCAGCGATTTATTTATTTTTCCTGTACTGCACCCCCCCCATCAGACAGGCTAGATATGGGGCTAGGTAACTAATAATTTCAGCTTTATGTCCTCCTTTATTGCCCTTGTACGACTGAAAACCTAGCCCAGGGCATTCCCTCGCTTCACCCTTTACCTTTTTTCTATTTTAACTAGAATAGAGGACTGGTGAAAAGTGAAGGTTGTGGGCAACTTTCCTAATTGTGGTAATCCGGCCGTTATAACATTTGTTTCAGTGTGATGTACCTTTTTTCTTTTGTAGCATGTTTATTTCCTATATACAGTGGCTGCATAAGATTGGTGTATAAAATCTGGGGGAGGAACCACTAATCCCAGATTTCTCTGACAGGTCCTCCGTACCTTGCCAACATCCGAGATTTCTTCTGCTTTTATTTACAAACCACCTGCAGTAGTTGCTTTCCATTTTAAAGTACTGTAATGTGTTCTCACTTTAACCAGTGGAAATGTGTTTGTGTTTTGATCGCCACCATAGAGACCATTATAATGGGAAATATATGCTGACTACTATAGGTGAAAGACTAAGTAAAAAAAAAAAAAAACAGTTACCATCAGTGTGATGTGTGCCCCCATGCTGCTGTTTTCTGGTTTAGGTGAAATTGTCATCCTCTGGTGTCCCCTCCCCTGCCACTGTAATCTTTCAGTGCGGTGGGGGTTACCGGAACTGATGGACCTGTGATGGACAACTATCAAGAGTGACAGACTAGGCTCACTGTAGTACAATTTCTATGAATGGAGGAGAGGTGGAAAGGGTAGCAAGCATAGTCAGACTCTTGAGTACCTTCTATTAACCCCCCCCCCCCCCCCCACTGTAATCTTCTAATGCCGTGGGGGTTAATTGAAGGTACTCATCGTTGGGTGTTATCAGAGGAGGAAGATTTCTCATAAACCAGGAGACAGTAGCAAAAGGGGCACATCACACTGATGCAGTAATGTCCCTTGTGCTTACTATTAAAAAAAAATTTTTTTTTTACCAAGATTAGGTATTTAATGGAACTAAATCATTAAGTATAGCAGTACTGTTATCTTTGCACCTGCTATACCAGAATTTTTTTTATAGAATTGCTGCTTACTGGTCCTTAGATTTGGTGGCTGCATTTGTTTTTTTCCTTTTTTACCTGGTTAGCCTACTCGTAACGCACTGTTTTCCTTGGGTGACAACTGTACAGAGCAGTGTTGTCACCCTAGAACAGGGAGTGTGTTGGACAGGCCATAGACAGTGCAGATTTCATTGCAGGAAAAAAAAATTTCACGATGCCCCTATCAACACCGACAGTGCTGACAGGGGAACCCCACTGCTAAGAGATTGTGTTCTCCTGATGGGGAAAGCCATCCTCGCTGGGAGAAAGCGGTGATTATTGCTAGCCACTAGCGATAATCGCAAGTAAATCCGGCAGGCTTGTTGTACGCAAGTTGATTGATCGATCAACTTTACATTCAGCCTGCACATACATGGTTCAAATCTTGTCTGGTTTGCAGATATAGGCTTCAAATCTTGTCTGGTTTGCACATACATGGTTCAAATCTTGTCTGGTTTGCACATACATGGTTCAAATCTTGTCTGGTTTGCACATGTACGGTTCAAATCTTGTCTGGTTTGCACATGTACGGTTCAAATCTCGGCTGGTTTGCACATGTACGGTTCAAGTCTCGGCTGGTTTGCACATGTACGGTTCAAGTCTCGGCTGGTTTGCACATGTACGGTTCAAGTCTCGGCTGGTTTGCACATGTACGGTTCAAGTCTCTGCTTGTTTGCACATGTACGGTTCAAGTCTCGGCTGGTTTGCACATGTACGGTTCAAGTCTCGGCTGGTTTGCACATGTACGGTTCCAGTCTCGTCTGGTTTGCACATGTACGGTTCCAGTCTCGTCTGGTTTGCACATGTACGGTTCCAGTCTCGTCTGGTTTGCACATGTACGGTTCAAGTCTCGTCTGGTTTGCACATGTACGGTTCCAGTCTCGGCTGGTTTGCACATGTACGGTTCCAGTCTCGGCTGGTTTGCACATGTACGGTTCCAGTCTCGGCTGGTTTGCACATGTACGGTTCAAGTCTCGGCTGGTTTGCACATGTACGGTTCAAGTCTCGGCTGGTTTGCACATGTACGGTTCAAGTCTCGGCTGGTTTGCACATGTACGGTTCAAGTCTCGGCTGGTTTGCACATGTACGGTTCAAGTCTCGGCTGGTTTGCACATGTACGGTTCAAGTCTCGGCTGGTTTGCACATGTACGGTTCAAGTCTCGGCTGGTTTGCACATGTACGGTTCAAGTCTCGGCTGGTTTGCACATGTACGGTTCAAGTCTCGGCTGGTTTGCACATGTACGGTTCAAGTCTCGGCTGGTTTGCACATGTACGGTTCAAGTCTCGGCTGGTTTGCACATGTACGGTTCAAGTCTCGGCTGGTTTGCACATGTACGGTTCAAGTCTCGGCTGGTTTGCACATGTACGGTTCAAGTCTCGGCTGGTTTGCACATGTACGGTTCAAGTCTCGGCTGGTTTGCACATGTACGGTTCAAGTCTCGGCTGGTTTGCACATGTACGGTTCAAGTCTCGGCTGGTTTGCACATGTACGGTTCAAGTCTCGGCTGGTTTGCACATGTACGGTTCAAGTCTCGGCTGGTTTGCACATGTACGGTTCAAGTCTCGGCTGGTTTGCACATGTACGGTTCAAGTCTCGGCTGGTTTGCACATGTACGGTTCAAGTCTCGGCTGGTTTGCACATGTACGGTTCAAGTCTCGGCTGGTTTGCACATGTACGGTTCAAGTCTCGGCTGGTTTGCACATGTACGGTTCAAGTCTCGGCTGGTTTGCACATGTACGGTTCAAGTCTCGGCTGGTTTGCACATGTACGGTTCAAGTCTCGGCTGGTTTGCACATGTACGGTTCAAGTCTCGGCTGGTTTGCACATGTACGGTTCAAGTCTCGGCTGGTTTGCACATGTACGGTTCAAGTCTCGGCTGGTTTGCACATGTACGGTTCAAGTCTCGGCTGGTTTGCACATGTACGGTTCAAGTCTCGGCTGGTTTGCACATGTACGGTTCAAGTCTCGGCTGGTTTGCACATGTACGGTTCAAGTCTCGGCTGGTTTGCACATGTACGGTTCAAGTCTCGGCTGGTTTGCACATGTACGGTTCAAGTCTAGGCTGGTTTGCACATGTACGGTTCAAGTCTCGGCTGGTTTGCACATGTACGGTTCAAGTCTCGGCCGGTTTGCACATGCACGGTTCAAATTTCGTGAGGTTCCTGCAGAACTAGCCAAAATTTGAGCAGTCTATGGCCGGCCTTAGGACTACATATCAAGGTTAACCACTGCATAACCCCTCCTTCTCAGTAATGGGGCACAATTTTCTTTCTGGATGAGCTATATTTTTATTTTATTTAACAGAGCTTCTACCAAGCTTCTAATTCACTCCTTGGTTATCTCTAGCCTCGAGTACTGTAACTCCCTCCTCATTGGATTACCTTTTACATAGACTATCCCCCCTTCAGTCCATAATGAATGCTGCTGCAAGACTCATTCACCTTACCCACCATTTAATGTCCTCCATCCATCTCTGCCAATCCCTCCACTGGCTTCAAAGTACTAACAATTTACAAAGCCATCCATAACTCTTCCTCCAGCAACATCACAACCTAGTCTTCAAATACCAACCAAGCCGCTCTCCAGTCCTCCCAAGACCTACTTTCTAGCTCACTTATCGCCTCCTCCAATGCTCGCCATGGATATCTCAAGAGCTTCTCCCATCCTTTGGAACTCCTTACCCCATTCTATCCGACTGTCCCCTAATCTATCCATCTTTAGACAAGCCCTGATAACCCTTCTCTTTAAAGAAGTTTATCCTGCTTCTAACTAATGCACTGTTTTACTTCCTCCATCACCTCATCCCCCACAGCTATTCCCTTTTTTATCAATTGACCCTCCCTTTTAGATGCAAGCTCTAGTGAGCAGGGCTCTCTGATTCCTCTTGTACAAAGTTGTAATGTAACTGTAATGTCTGCCTTCATTTTGTTAAGCGCTGCGCAAACTGTTGGCGCTATATAATTCCTGTATAATAAAAAAAAGGACCATAGGGAAGCAAATAACAAATATATTTTACATACACTTAAGGCCCCTTTTCACACTGACGGCCCATTCAGGTCCGCCTGTCAGTTTTGAAGGCGGACCTGAACGGGCGCTCCATGCTAGTCTATGGCGCGACGGATGTCAGCAGAGACATGTCCACTGACATCCGACCCAGTCCGATCCGCCAAAAGCAGACGGATGGCTCTATGTCCAGATCTGTCGCTGGCGGATCGGATTGGGTGAGATCTGATGAAAACGGACACACTGTCCGTTTAAATCCGATCGCTCCATAGAGACCAGCGGCGCTGGACAAGCCCCTCCCCGCTCATTGAGCAGAGAGGGACCTGTCATCCGCCGGCTCAGCGGAGATCAACGGAGAGATCTCCTGCTGAGCCGGCGGACAGAGGCGGACTCCATGCAAGCGGAGTTCGCCTCGTGTGAAAGGGGCCTTAAAAACAAAAGCACTGCAGATATTTATAAACTTTTCTTAGCGCTGCCTTTTATTTGTGGCTATGATAACAATGTAGCCGCTGTGTTAATAACATTTCTTCCTTTCTTCCTGCAATGTGGTTAATTATACACTTTGTTTTTATTAAAGCATGATAGAAAACCGTATTGATGCAGAACATACAGCTTGACATAGAGCTGAAATCCACAGTTTCGTCCAGTTGTCCAAAAAAGTCAGTAAACCACTTCTAGTACCACGCTCTCACAAAACAAAATTGAATTGAAATCTTTTCAATTCGGTCAGTAGAATTGGCAGGTTATGATGTACTTCTAAAACGAAAATGCCTATGTACCATCACAAGTATGTTCTGGTACGGCCTGTATGAGCAGCACTGTATATAGAAATGACGTGGTCCCTGTGGTGGTAGAATTGTTTCTTGAAATGTTTCTATGATTGACTTCTTGCAAGAATCCACATATGTACTGTTATCCTTATGAAACTGCTTTGGAAATCTAAAACCAGTTTTTATTTTTGTTAGGGGGAGGTTCAATCTCTCCCAAAGGGAAATCTAGCACTATTAAAGCTTCATCACTAATTGGGACAAGATCACTACCTAGAACAAGAATCCCATGCAAAGGACCTACCATCCAGAGAACACCTAGTGTGTCTTCATTGTGCAGTGTGCAGAGTGATCACAGCTCTGTCAGCACAAGATGTAAGTACTTTGGTGTGTATTCGGCACGGATTGGAGCTGAGCACTTGTCTTCACTTGTCTGTGTCTGCGCACCGGGTAATAAACAGCACGGGTAGATGTCTTTTCTGTTAAAGCACAAAATAAATGATTTCACTTGTCTGTGTCTGAGCACCGAGTAATATACAGCACGGGTAGATGTCTTTTCTTTTAAAGCACAGATTACTTTTTCAATTGTCTGTGTCTGAGCACCGGGAATTAATCAAAATGGTGGCTGTCTTTTCTGTTAAAGCACAGAATAACCCTAACACCCCGTAGTCACTCTTTAGGGCTTCATGTATGCTGTAATTGTACTGGGCACCTCATAATACGTGCATGTTTTTTAGGAGTCCTAAGATGCTGTGTTACTAGGGTTTAAAAAAAAATGGAGATTCTCTTGTGTACGTGCCGTTCTTCACAATGACACAATAGAGAGATACACGGCAAGAAACGGGTATACACAATATGAAAAACCAAATTAACGCCAGGCATGTAAACTGCTCTACTTTGGGCCTCGCGCAGCTCTAGCTATTGGGTTTTAAAATGTGTGCAAAAGTTTTACTCAATGTGGACATGGGCTAGCATTAAGGAGTCATTACCATAACATAAATTACCGACACATATCGATTCTTTATAACAAAAACGTTATTGTTGGATTTTTTAACTGGCCCTGGTGTTGGTCAAGGGGTAACCTTAAATTAAATAAAATTTAGCCATTTCGGCTATAACCCATCAAAATAAAAAAAAATTTTCATTACACAGCGTCCATCCAGACAAAGCTGGATGACAATCCCCACCGACCGAAGTCAGGAGCGACAATCCTGATTGAGGTCCCTCCAACACCATAGCACTCTCAATTAGGGCCTGCAGGCCCATATTGAAAATATTGAGGCCTATTGCGGATAAATGGACCTGATCCTGCCTGAATAAGCCCGGGAAGAAACCTTCCAGCTCTAGATGGCGAAAGGACACACCACCCAGTGAAATTATTAAATTATGAATGGTTCGATTTAGCCGCCTCCTAATCTTATCTACGTAGAACAGGTTCCCGCAAGGGGACCAAAGCAGTCGCGGGGATCATCTCTGAAAAGGCCAAGATAGCACCCGGGAACAATAGCTTAAAATCGAACAGATCTTTCTTGATCTCACAAAGCAGCTCCCAGGTCCTAACTTTGCCCACATCATTGGCCCCCAAGTGAATGACCAAAACTTTAGGCGGCGGCCCGATAGAAGCCAAATAAATTAGGTGACCTCTAAGATTACGCCATCTTAGACCCCGAACACCCGACCAAAAGACTGTAAATAGAGTATCGTCCAAACCCAAATTGGAAGTGTAGACCCTAGAAGAAGCCTGCTTACCAGCCCAGAAAATGTAGGAGTGGCCTACGATCCAAATCGCATCAGTATGAGGATCTGAAACAAAATCATAACGTTAACAGTTTCGGGCGAACATAAATTTTATATCTATCACTAGCCCATCTACCGACCCGCTTTTGACTTTCAGGGGGGAAACCCAACAGATTGGCCGCAGTGGCGGCCCCGACCCTAAAGGAGTGGGATGAAAATTTAAAACCTGCTAGATTAAGTCGTTTAAGGCAAGCAGAAAGGACAGCTGAAAACTGAAATCTGGTTAGCGGGGACAGATCCTGGTGGATAAAAAAGGAACCCTCACACGAGGGACGTACTGACAAGATATTTGAAACAAGCAACACTGGACATATACTCGGCTCCGGAGAACCCGCCAGAGGTACCCACAGACCGTTACCCAGGCCAAAAGTTTTAGATCTGCAAATAAATAACCGCAGACTATCAGGACACAGTACCACATGTTTAAATAACAAAAATGAAGATGATGACCTGTTACGGGCCGTAAACTCGCCGATCCTCAGAGCACCAAAGAAAGTAACTGAAAAAGCTGCCCTAAAAAGCAACACCTCAAAATTAGAAATACAAACAACTTCCAGAATTGCTAACAGTTTAATAAATCCACCGAAATTGGACGGCGATCATCCCTAGTAGGAGCCGATTTGCGGAAACCCTTAATAATTTGCCTGACTTGAAAGAAAGAAGTAAGCGCTGGGCGGTCTGAAAATTTTATTAAAAAGGAAACTCCAGCTACTATTTTGCTAACTGAAGCCGGACTCATACCCAAATCTATCAGCGAAGGTACGAACGCCAGTGAGACATAACCATTCACCTCCAGTACCTCGACACCATTATGGGAGCAGAAAGAACACCATCTGGACCATGCCAAACCATATTCTTGCCATGTCTTCGGCGCCAGCGAGTTCCGGAGGTGAGCAGTCATCAGTCCCAAATCAAGCCCCATAGGAAATCTGGGCATATGGTACCCGTCTGATCTGCCGTAGGAGCCAAATCTCGAACGCTGGAACTGCGAACGAGATAAAGCGTCAGCTATATCATTCTTTAAACCGGATAAGTAACTCGCCTTCAGCTAAATATTAAAATGGAAACAATGTAAAACCAAAAACCGAAGGAGCTTGACCACCATTTCTGATTTAGATGACAGCATATTTATAGCAAAGAGAACGCCTTTGCTATCCGTATGCACCAGAACCCTACGATTCATAAAAAGTTCCTTCCAAATTACAACAGACACCACTACAGGGAAAAGTTCCAGGAGGACTATATTCCTTAGAACTTCTTCATGTAGCCAGCTGGAGTGCCATTTTGAAGCACACCACCTGCCGTCCAGGAAGGCCCCAAAACCTGACGAACCAGCCGCATCTGTAAAGAAATTTAATTGAAAATTGTCCGTAAGAGATCGTTGCCACACTGTAGAGCCATTAAAATTAGAAAGGAAGGAATCCCAAACCCTCAAGTCCTCCTTTACATTCGCAGACAAGTGGACGTGTGAATACGGAGACTTCAAGCCACTTGTAGCCAAGGCAAAACACCTTGAAAAGATACTTACCTGTCCTGGGTGCCTGCGATGTCGGCTGCCCGAGACTGATCGTTCCTCAGGTCTCGGTTCCTGGCGCCGCCATTCCACCTAAGGGAAACAGGCAGCGTAGCCTTGCTGGCTTCACTGCCCTTTTCCTACTGCACATGCGCGAGTCTCGCAGCGCTTTGTGAATGGGGAACGCATTGTGTTGTGGGACACACAGTTCCCATAACACACCGCGGCCCATTCACTAGAAGACGGCGCTAGGAGCAGAAGACCGAACAGCTCCGCGGAACAAGAAGAGGCAGATTAGGACGATCTGCCTAGCAACAGCCATTTCTGGTAAGTAAAAAAAAAAAAAAAAAAATTATGAGTTTTTTTTTTTTTTTTTTTTTTTCAGGGTGACCCTCTACTTTAAGATAAAAAGCTGGTGAATGTTTTAGCCCAACAGCATCCACTTGTAAGGAAAATGAACTAACCCATGAGCTTCTTGAGAATAAAACCTTCAGTATGCATAGGTTCGTGTATGTTGGGCAGCACTTCTAGAGCTCCTTGACTTCCGATGGAGCTATTAAACTGTATTTTTCTACATTTAGAAACCTTTAACAAATTGGGCCCATTGGCCTGTGTTCACCTGCAGCAAAAATGTGTTAGCAAGTGAACAGGAATGATTTTCTGTCCATAATCGGCAATTAATAGATCAGGGCCAATACCACTCTCAAGTATTTGTGACCACAGTAAAAGATCTGGTCTTGTTAGGACACAGTCTTAGACCTTCTACACTGCTTTTATTAACCACATGCCGACCAGCGCATTATTATTATTATTATTATTATTATTATTATTATTATACACAGTTTTTATATAGCGCCAACAGTTTACGCAATGCTTTACAATGTTTAGGGGGGACAACACAATTACAGTACAGTTCAATACAAAAGGTACGGGAGGGCCCTGCTCGTAGAGCTTACATTCTAAAGGGAGGGGGTGGTGGTACAAAAGGTAATAGCTGCAGAGAAAGATTTGATGGGGGTGGCTCAGGGACAATTTTTAGGTGTTTGTGGGATAGGCTTCCCTGAATAAATGAGTTTTCAGGGATCTCCTAAAGGTGGACAGGGTAGGGGCTGATCGGACAGACTGGGACAGGGAGTTCCAGTGGATGGGAGAGGCTCTGGAAAAGTCTTGAAGGCGAGCATGGGAGGAGGCAACAAGGGAGCTAGAAAGCATGAGGTCCTGGGAGAAGCGGAGGGGACGATTTGGGCGATATCTGCCGATGAGGTTGGTGATGTAGATGGGGGCGATGTTGTGAATGGCTTTGTATGTTATGGTTAGCATTTTGAATTGTATACGGTGGGGTAAGGGAAGCCAGTGAAGGGATTGACAAAGAGGGGCGGCAGTCACAGATCGATTAGTGAGGTGTATTAGTCTAGCAGCAGCATTCATAATAGATTGAAGGGGGGATAGCCTGCTTAAGGGTAGGCCATTAAGGAGGGAGTTGCAGTAGTCAAGGCGGGGAAATAATCAGGGAGTGAATGAGTTGCTTTGTGGTGTCATTAGTCAGGAAGGGCCGATTTCTGGAGATATTGCGGTGGTGAAGGTGGCAGGATTTAGCCAGTGATTGGATAATGGGGGCTGAAGGAGAGGTCCGAGTCAAGGATTACACCTTGACTTACAGCACATGACGATGTACGTCAGCATAATGGCATGGCAGGGCAAATGGGCTTACAGGTACGTCCCCTTTAAATCGCGGCATTGTGGACGCGCATGCCCACTGCGTAATTCCCTGACTGTGCCCGAGGGGTCCCATGCACACTGTCTGCTGGGGGCTCGTGATCGTAAACAAGGCATTTCCCTGTTCTGCCTAACATGACAGATCTACTGTTCCCTGTCATCGGGAGCAGTCATTTGTCATGTTCTAGTGAGACAATCACCCCCACAGATAGAATCACTCTCTAGGACACACTTAACCCCTTGATCGCCCCCTAGCGTTTAACCCCTTCCCTGCCAGTGACGTATACACAGTAATCAGTGCATTTTTATAGAACTGATCTTTGTATAAATGACAATGGTCCCAAAATCGTGTCTGTGTCTGGCATAATGTCGCAGTCAAGATAAAAATCTCAGATCGCCGCTATTACTACTAAAAAATTTTTTTTATAAAAATGCCATAAATCTATCCCCCATTTTGTAGACGCCTTTGCGCAAACCAATCAATATACGCTTACTGCGATGATTTTTTTTTTTTTTTTCACCAAAAATATGTAGAATACATATCGGCCTAAACTGAGAGAGAAAATTTTTTTTTTTTATTTATATTTGGGGATATTCTAGCAAAAAGTAAAAAATATTGCTTTTTTTTGTTCAAAATTTTTGCTTTTTTTTTTTATAGCGCAAAAAAAAAAAAATTGCAGAGGTGATCAAATACCACCAAATAAAAGCTCTGTTTGTGAGAAAAAAAAAACGTCAATTTTGTTTGGGTGCAACGTTGCAAAACCGTGCAATTGTCAGTTAAAGCGACGCAGTGCCTTATCGCTGAAGTTATCTGGTCAGGAAGGGGTAAATCCTTTATGGGCTGAAGTGGTTAACTCAGGTTCTAGAAACGGATTTAGTTTTGCCTTTTCCTTCCTTCTTATTTTTGCTGGTTTCAGCTGTTATTTTTTTAATTGGATTTGAGGTGAGGAATGAGTGTTATGCTTCCCTCTCCAATCCTCTGCTGATTTGACAATAATGCTAGATGCTTGACTCGCATGTCTGCGTATGCTGCATCTCCACTAGCAGAAGAAGCCTTGAGCAGCTTCTAAATGTGCTTATTGTTTCAGTTTTCCATTGGAATGCCATCCAAACAGCTACTTTATTATGAATAAAGTGCCCTTTGAAACAAAGCTTCATATTCACCATGTGGCCAAGATTACACAGCCTACCCGATGCCTGGTTAGACTTTCAGGCTGGATTAATGAGTCCTGCCCACCGCCTCAAAGCCTCTGATTAGTTTCCACTCTAATTCATCGAGAGCGGCACGAGAAACACAAAGAGGTGAATATGGCTGATGCCCTTTCATCTCTCATCTCGTGGTGAGCCTCTGGTCTTAAATGACAGTACCAGGCGGGCACCGCAGTTGCACAGCAAGTGCATGGCCCATGCACCCCCCCTTCAATTTCACTCTAAGATTGGTTGCAGATTCAGGGAAAGCCAGTGATGTTCCCTTGCTGACCCTGCTGCTTGTGGCGTCCTGCAGCTTTTGCGTAATTCCTTTGTTGGCTTCGGTTGCTGGGAAAAGAAGTAGGTCACTCCAGATTTTATTCTTTAATATAGCAAAATCCGAACTTGGCAAGAAGTCGTGTGTGTGTGTGTGTGTGTGTGTTTGTGTGGTTTCTTTTTTTTTTTTGGGTAGTCTTCTACTCATAGCTATGCCATAGCCTTTAAGCAGGGTAATAGATAAATGCCATTTAGTACTATTACATTAGTTATTAGGTAAATCCCTCCAGGACTTTATTGCATGCATCGACCCCCATTCCTTTCTCTGCAGTGTTTAATTATTTAAGCGCACTCTTCCATTTACAAGATGAATTCTTTCTACTCAGACTTATACATGTGTGTTTTGCACGGTTTAAAACTTGAAAATGTGAATGGGGCATATTTATAAAGCAATGAATGTGACTTCCACCAAAGAGTCGCTGGGGGTGAACCAATCACTGCCATTTAAATTGCATACACCAGAGAGATTTGACTGCAGTTGGTGTTTGATAAATGTCAAGATGCACTGCTTTAGAACTATGCCCCTAAAGCTTGGGTCGGGTGCCTTAAATTTGTTGTCTCAGTAGCTCAAATATCAGCATGCATGTTGTGACTATGCATGTGTTAACTATATTTACTATCTTATTAGGTAAAGCATTACAAATGGCACCTAGTGATGAGCGTCCCTTATTTCCAAATAGATTATTTTTTTGGGCATTTCAGTTTTTGTGTATTTCATATTATACTTGGATTCCGTATGGTCAGTAGTGGCCCGACCCCTAGACTACATGCAGGGCCCCGGACGCATGGATTCCAATGTTTTTTTTTCTTTGAAGAAGCACATGTTTAGAACCTGAAGCTCGAATTGGCCTCAAAAAAGGGTGGGCTAGGGGCACAGAGCACTGTGCCCCGAGCCCATCTAGTTGTGTGACAAGAATTAATTAATATTCACTATTTGTCTTCCTGATTCTCCTCGTCAATCAGGAAGCGGGTCCTCAGACCCGTCACCCGATTGGGCGAGAGGAGAGGTGATTCTATCGGCCTCCTAGGTGGAGGAGGAAGGAGACGCACGGCAGAAGCCGCTGTGATGCCGAGGAGGAGGAGTCTGAGGAAGCTGTCGCCCACTGCCTGCGACCTAGATGGGGTAAGTGCGGGGCTGGTGACCGGATGGGGGGTGTGGCTGTGGGGGGGGTGCCTTGTTTGTCGCCCCCCAAAAAATATACCACCAGCCGCCACTTCTTTTGGTTGCTTTGTGCTTGTCTGATAAAGGACCAGCCCCGCACAGTATAAAGACATATCATTGTACAGTCATCTGATGTGCTGCTTAATGTCTGTTGCATGGGAGGAAAAAGCTGAGTAAATTCACAATACACAAATGAATAGAGTGAGAAATCCGAGTGCTTGAGGCATTTTACACCCTCAGATGTTGCTTTTCTAGGCTCATTATGTTTTAACACTTCTATCCGTTCTTTGGATCAGATTAAATCTATCCTGTTCTTCTATAATGCACCATAGATTTGATGAAGCATGCAAGGTCTCATTAATAAAAGTATTTGGAGGTTTACTAAAAAAAGGAGTAGCAAAATAAATCTTTGAGAATCTGAATCTACTTTAGAGATTCCTCCTTGAAGTTGATGGCTGGGGCCATTTTGGCACGCACCAACTGCTGATTAATGAGGAACAAGTAGATACAAGTCTCAAGTCAGGGCTACAGACAAAAGTATAGTTTTACAAACCAGATGTTCTAATCATTCTATGCATAGTACAAAATTAGGTTTGGGTAGAGGTCCACTTTAAACATCCTGTATTTTTTAAAGCTAGACTTGCCTGCAGAGAGGATAGGCTAGCAGTTTTTAATCCAGGCATTGTTGTACAGTGCCCGTTCACCTTTGGTAACCTGGATACGTAACTGAGGTGCTCATGCACCCATTTTTTATATTTTTAGCTCAGTTGCATTGTTTACTTCAGGGATATTGAATTAAAATTCATGGAGATCCGATACGTAAAATTTTCTTCCAGCCGAGGTCCGAATGAATTGCTGGTTTGTGCGATGATTCATTCACATCACAGCCCCTCCTCTGAAATCAGTCTTGTTTTACATTAATGTCCTCAGTCCCCCTTTTTACATCATAGTTTTCCCTTGACAATTGTGTCCCCTGTCCATTGTGACAGCAGGTCGGGGAACCTCTCCCTGCACCCGATGTCAGAATTAAAAAAAAAAAAAAAAGCAGGGCTCCGCCGACCTGGCTGTGTCATTTATTCGCACAAGTTCTGTGAATGGGAGAGCTACGAGTACCGACAGTCTTTCAGGCTGACGGCTTGTAGTTTTCGGTGAACTACCAGGGCACTGTTATGTGCTCTAGGTAATTCTTCCTGTCATGCCTGTCTGTACAAAGTACGGTCAGACAAATACACTGACATTCTGCAAGAGTGTGAAATTGTACCCACGATTTTCTGATCGCAGGTGCAATGTTTTTCAGGCTCCTAGTAAAAAAAAATTATAAAACCATAAATGCTCTTATTTACTTATTTTTTTTATTTTTTTTACTTGCAAAAAGATGTTTCTCTTTTTTTTTTTTTTTCTTTTTAACAAAGGTGGACTTATCCTTTAACCAATGAAACCAGCAAGCTACTCATTCACTCCCCTGTCATTTCTCACCTTGACTATTGATATCCCCCCTTCAATCTATCATGAATACTGTTGCCAGATTTGTCTACCTTACTGACTGCCCAGTGTCTGCCACCCCTCTCTGCCAATCCCGCCACTGCCTTCCAACTTTGTCCCAGCTACATCACCAATCTTGTCTTAATATTTCACCCAAACCCTCCTCTCCTGCCTCTTCCTAGGGCCTCTTGCTGAGTTTTCTTTCCATGGGTTCATCCAGGACTTCTCCAGAGCCTCTCCCATCCTCGAACTCTGTACCCCAGTCTGTCTCTTGTTTTGTCCACCTATAGCCAACCCCTGAAAACATCTCTTTAGGGAAGCTGGTCTTGCCTCCACCTGCAAGCTGAACTTTACTTCCTCCATCAACTCATCCCTCTCAGTAAAAGTAGAACTATAGGCAAAAATATTTTTTTTCCTTTTGGATAGAGTAAGGGAGAGTTTTCGCCATCTGTGTCCCATTATGGAGATTTACTTCCTGTCCCATAGCCAAACAGGAAGTGAGAGGAAATCCCTGCAAACGGAATTCATTGGGGACACCCAGGTTACCAGAAATAGTGTCCCCATTGGAAGATTCTCCTTTATTACTGTTCTGGGGGCAATCCAAGATTTGGCGATTTTTTTTTTTTTTTTCCCTTCCATTATCAGTGATAAACAGGACAAATAGAGATGAATCGCCTAACAGGGTCACCGACTGCAATAAAAACAGGTGTTCTAATCTCACTCCACTCTATCCAAAATGTATTACCTTTAGTTATACTTGAATACCTTTATACCCTTAGTCCATTATTGCTTTTTATTTTTTATTATTGTAAGCTCTCATGAGCAGGGCTCTCCTGACCCTCTTGTATTAAATTGTTTTGTAACTGTACTATCTTACTCTATATTCTAAAGTGCTGAGCTAATTATTGGCGCTACAAAAATCCTGTTTAATAATGAGGCTTGTGCATAAAAGTAGCTCAGTATTTACTTTTTAACTGGACTTTGTAAGGACAAAGTTTCACTTTTTACATGTCTGAGTATGGTAGTATTTATTCATGTATTTGTATTCTATCAACAGCTACAACTACTGCCGCGAGCAGCCTCAAGACTGATGAAGTTCCAGCAAAGTGCATGAGACAGAATGGCGTTGGTCTTGCTCAGCCAGCTAAAGTTACACTGTCAAGAGTACGAGCTCAGTCGCTGAAAACTGCCCAGACAGGTGGGTTATCCAGAAATGTACGAAAGCTCAGGGGGACAACAAACTGTCATTCTTTTGGTAGCAGAGCAAGTTCATACATTTTCCCATATGCATGTTACTGCACATTTGTCACATGATATAGCTGTACTAATACAACCCTTGTATGCTGTAGATGAACACATTACTATGTGTGCTCGCAGCTATAAAGCAAAGGGAAGAACTAAGCACTTTCAATTGGTATGCAATCAGGCAGGTCATTGCCCTACATTTGAAGGTAAATCTAAAGGAACTTGAATAAGAAATGTGTTTTGTATGGCCAGCTTAGGTCCGTCTGAGTGGTTGATAAACCATGGCTTTAATTGTTTAATAAAGTCTCAAATAATTTTTCATGAATTTGATTTATTGTGAGGCCTTTTTTTATTAGGAATGTTTGCACTATCAGGGCAGTTTGAGCAATAAACAAACCACCTTTTTAAAGTGGTAGAAAACCGCAACAAAAAAAGCTTACCCCTCCAAGTTAAAAGCATAATGTGCTAGTATGCATTGCACACTAGCACATTATTAAAGACTTGCCCTAAAACAAAGCCCTCCAGCGGCGTGCTGTCACCGCTAAAGGGAATTCCACCTTCACCCGGTCATTTTTTCAGATTCTCAGGCTGCTAGATGGGCGAGCCGCCATGTCTGCGCATTCGCGTGGCAGTCACAGCTGTGGCGCAGCTCGCTCAGTGGATGGCATGCCGTCCACTGAGAGAGCAGAACGCATGTGCCAGTGATGTCACTGGCTGCAAAAAAATAAAAAATTGCTTGTTTAGGAGATATTTACTGTTATTTTAGGCTTACTTGTACGTATAAACAAGAGGACCTTAACCGCTTGGCGACCTGCCGCCGCCGTCATACTGCGGCAGGTCGGCACGTTCTCGCGGGACTTCGTAGCTGTACGCCGGTACTTTAAGCAGGGATAGCAGGCGCGTGCCTGCTGCACTGCGGGGGAATCTATGTACGTGGGCGGCGGTCACGATGACCCCTGGCCATGTGCGATCGCGGGCACGAGAGCCAGAATGGGGGCGTGTATGTGTAAACACATAAAACCCTGTTCTGTGAGGAGAGTAGAGACAGATTGTGTGTTCCTACTAGCTAGGAACAAGATCTGTCTTCTCCTAGTGAGTTCCTCCTACAGTTAAAACACACACTGAGGGAACACATTAACCCCTTGATCGCCCCCTAGTGTTAACTCCTTCCCTGCTAGTGACATTTACACAGTAATCAGTGCATTTTTATGGCACTGATCGCTATATAAATGTCAGTGGTCCCAAAAATGTGTTAAGTGTCCGATCTGTCCGCCACAATGTCGCAGTCCTGATAAAAATCGCAGATCGCTACTTTACTACAAAAAAATAAAATAAATTCAATAATGTCATTAATCTTTCCCATAGTTTGTAGGAGCTATAACTTTTGCGTAAACCAATCAATATACGCTTATTGCGTATTTTATTACCAAAATGATGTAGAAGAATATATATTGACCAAAACTGATGAAGAAATTTGATTGTAAAACATTTTTGGGGAAATTTATTACAGTAAAAAATATATTTATTTTTTAAATTGTCAATTTTTTTTAGTTTATAATGCAAAAAATTTAAAACCGCAGAGGTGGTCAAATACCACCAAAAGAAAGCTCTATTTGTGGGGAAAAAAGGACTCCAATTTTGTTTTGTACTGCGGCACAACGACCGCGCAATTGTCAGTTAAAGCGACGTAGTGCCGTATCACAAAAAATGGCCCGGTCAGAAAGGGGGTAAATTCTTCCGGGGCTGAAGTGGTTAAAGAGGTAAAGTCAAAAGGGTTTTACCTAAACTAAAGTGTTGCACGAGAGACACGGCTGTCTGGGAGTCTCCTTCGTCATTGGCTGAGACAGCAGTGAAGTGCCATTGGCTCCCGCTGCTGTCAATCAAAACCAGTGAGCAAAAGAGGAGAGAGAGAGGGGGCGGCTCAGTGTCTGAATGGACACGGAGGGCTCGGTTTGGGTGCCCCCCTAGCAAAACTGCACACCAGGAGTGCCGAAGAGGGACCCGAGAAGAGCATCTGGGCTGCTCTGTGCAAAACCACTGCACAGAGCAGCTAAGTATGACGTGTTTGTTTAAAAGAAAAAAAAAAAGTTTGCCCTATAAAGTGCTTGTGAAATCTTTGCATGAATCATGAACATAAAGATATAAATATTCTCTTGTACTTGGGTGTTGCCAGTAATTGACAATTTTCTGCTTAAAACCAGAGAATGTTTCATCACAGGGCTAAGTGTGTAATTTCAGGTTGTCACACCCTTAAACCACTTTTTCAATGTGTATGACAACAGTTTTCCTTAATGGAAAAGATGCTTTAACTAGGTTTGTGACTACAATTTTATACTACAGCAACATTGTCAACCCCATGGTTTTTTTTTTTTCGTTTAACCCACTGAGTTCAGGTTGAAGCCACTGTACTAACCATTCAATGTTAGTACAGCAATCTCCCCTGCTGTTCTATTGTGTTCTGAGAGTGGGATGCCCCCCGCCAGTACAATTTGGTCAGCACTCTCAGTAATTGGCTAAGAGCGCTGACAGGGAGCCGGTTGGCAGACCTTTTTTGGTCATGCCCTTCAACAGAAGCCAGCCGAACGGCCGAATTGTCAGACCGGCTGCAGTACACACGGGCAGAATGTCGGATAATTTCTTTTGAACCGTCCGACATTTGACCCGGCTTTAGATTAACTAGTAGATTTAGATTTGACAAAGCTGAACTCCAGCAGTTACAGAAACTTTTTTTTCCTTTTTGGGATAAAAGTTTTACATAAAAGTTGATGATTGTAAGCACCCCTGTCAGTGTTAAATGGCTTGTTTCAACCTTCCAACTGCCACTTTTGGTGGACACCTTGGTCTAATAAGTGTAACGTTACTAAAAGAAGAAAAAAACGTTGCGCAATCTGGCTTTTTATTTTAAAAAAAGAGACCTATGGGGGTAATTTATTGAAACTAGAGCAAACAGAATTTTGAGTAGCAGTGCATAGTAACCAATCAGCTTATATCTTCAGGTTGTTCAAATAAATGAATAAATAAATACATTTGAAAATAAATGATAGAAGCTGATTGGTTTCCATGCACATCTGCACCAGTTCTGTCTGCTCCTGTCTTAATAAATTTTGCATGCGCAACTCAAAAGTGATGTCTTCTCTTTCCAACCAATCAAATCGGCCAAAGATCGAAAACCTAGAAGATGGCTGGGTGAAGATGTCATTGGCCAGTAGAGAACTCCAGAATACTGCATCATTGAAGCAGAGGTGAGTATGGTTTCCAATTTATAAGAAGTTCAAAGACAACAGGCTTACTGGATAGATCACCAGGTAAAAGGGAATCAAAAGTCTAGAAAAAGATAACAAATGCAGCCACCAAATGTGTGTACTTTGAAGAAGTTACTCCATCCCAGACTTTCTTTTGGGTAGTAGGCATGGGTTAGAATCTTACATTTTTACTGTAGTTTGTGTTGCCATTGGAGGGTATTTTCAACTTTGGTCACAATAACTGGAAGGGAGTACGAGGGGGCAAGGACTGTAATTTATCTTTAGAATTAAAAAAACAAAAAACATAAAATTTCTAGGCCTTGTAGAGTTTTTATTGCAAACTTTGATCCTCTTGGGGGAGATGTCTTATGCCGCGTACACGCGGTCGGAATTCTCGTCGGAAAAAGCTCTGATGGTTTTCCCGACGGAATTTCACTCACTGTCTTGCCTACACACGGTCACACCAATAATGTCAATACAACATACAACACGTTCGACTGCACTATAAAAGGGAAGTTTAATGCTTCCGAGCATGTGTCAAATTGTTTCCGAGCATGCGTCGGAAATTTTGCGTGTCGGAATTGCATACACACGATTGCAAAATCCGATAGGTTTTCCGTCGGAAAAATTGAGAACAGGTTCTCAATCCAAAGTACGTCGGAAATTCCGACAGAAAAAGACCGATGGGCATACACACGGTAGGAAAATCCGATGAAAAGCTCCCATCGGGCTGTTTCCATCGGAAATTCCGACCGTGTGTACGCGGCATTATTGTTCCTGTATGGTCACTGGACTGGAAGCAGGGGGACATAAACCACTAACCAAAAGCAGACATTTTGGCTGGAGTAACACTTAAATGTCCAGACCAGACCAAACATCTACAAGCCCTGTTAATGCACCTGCACATTCTCCACACTGCTTAGGTAGTCAGATGACATTGCTTTCCTAGCTTTGTATTTTAGTTTGTCACCTGCGTGCCTGCTAGGCAACTGAACAGCTGTTAGGTATATATGTGTGGGAACAGAAGAGTAGAGGCTGGATGTGTTTCCTTTAAAGCAGATCAACAAATTACTTTAAAATATTCAAAGCATGGCATCACCTTTTTTTTTTTTTTTTTTTCTTCTCTTAATACTCTTTTATTGCATCCTTTAGCAAAATATAAATTTTAGATAACCATAGAAAAAAGATACAGAAAACAAATGAAAATCCATTTCCAGAGTGGAACACATGACCATAAAGGCCAGAAGGTATGACGTGTATGGAAACCAACATATCTGTAATACAGGAAGGTGTTGTAAAACCCTACAAATATATAGTAGGTATGCCCTCGATGAGGGTCAGACTTTTCACTCTTAAGTTTACCTCACGTCGGTGATGCTTAAGCTGAAAGAACGAATTTTCCGAAAATTTTTGTAGGAACTCCAAAATGAAGAATGACAAAGCAGTTTCTACTGGCTTCTACTGAGAAGGGTCCTGATGAAATAGGGTGACCATATTTGTGGCATATTCCTGTGAGTATTGGAAATCGTTCCAGTAATACCACGTTCTACAGAACTGCTCATCTTTACGTTTCGGAGTAGCTGTCAAGCGTTGCAAGCTGTTGCAGTTTACCACTGCAATCCATTGCCCAATTGAAGATCAACCTATTATAAGGTCTACCCAAAAGGGGGCATGACCAAATGATGTGTAACAGTGGGCCAGTTTCCTGCTGACAAAGCCAGCATAGAGAAGAGACTGAGGAGAATATCTTATGAAGAAGAGGGCATCCTGAATTGGGTTGTTGAAGTGGATCAGATATGAGACCTGGAGCATCTGTTGGCGCAGGAATCCAGGAAGGATGAACAGTTCTCCATCACTTGGACCTCATGGTCAATGTTTTTTTGTTACTCTGAAGACTTTACGGGCTACAGATGACCCAACCTCATCTACCAGCCATGCTGGAGTGATCCTTACCCTCTTTAAACCTCCCTTATTCCTTTCTTTTGATGTACCTTTTCTTCTCTCTCCCTACCTGCTCCCCTTGACACCCAAGCATATGAACTGAGGTCTTATGCCCAGTATAGATCCGTGAACTAGATATATATCCTAAGATAATGAGGGATCCCTACAACATGCCATCCCACTAAGGATGGACCACATTACATCATAGATCTGTGTTCAATTAGAATGGAATTATGTTGGAACCCACCCACATGTTTACTTTTCTTTTTGGCATGTAATTATACTGCGATGCACCACTATTACTTCAGGAATACTAAGGATAAGATACCTCAGCTTGTGCATATTCTGTAAAGGCTCACCTCTGTATGTAAACTACATGTTTATAATATATGTTTATAATATACTGTAATGTGATTATTATATTTGTTGTTCCCTAATTTTTCAATAAAATAAGATTGAACAGAGGGCGTCCTATACCAGGGTGTCAGCAGTTTGTATCCCACTTCTTGGTATCTGCTGGAAAGGGAGACCCTATGAGAAAGAGGACACAGTCCTTATGCTTATTTGGTGCGTTCCTTATTCAGGTCCCTTTCCTATTCCAATAATAAAGGACGGATGTAATCTGCAGGAAGTTTGTTCAGTAGAATCTGAAAAAAATAAAATAAAAATCTTGAATCTGTCGACTAGAAACAAATTCCTGGCCTCCAGTTTATGGAGACCTTAGAGGTGGGCGTCTTGAGAAACCCCCAGACAATCCCGTCTTACCAAGAGCGCTAAGGTAGTTCCTATCAAGTCACAAGATTTAACTTTGTGCGGCAAAAATAAATTTTGTCATGGAAGGGTCTGTAGTGGAAGTGGCATGGCATCACTGTTATTGTGTTTTGCATATTACTTATTAAATGCATTAGAAACTGAATACATTTGTATTTTGAACCACCAAGACTAATTGTTAATTTCCAATTGTCAGATTATCTTAAAGGAACCTTCGGCAACTGGTCTTCACGTGTAATGCAGCTAAAACAAGCATTGTGTTGACAATTTGGCAATGGTCAGGGCTAGTTTTCAGTCACACTTCAATAGGAGAAGGCATTTTTCATTGGTCTATACAGGCCATTTGTTGGCTACTAAACCTTAAAACTGTTGCTTAAAATTTCGCAGCATAGGATTAAACTAAAAGCATATTTTTGGATAGAGTAAGGGAAGATTATAAAACTGGTCAATTTTTTTTTTGGCCATATATGTCCCATTTTGCCATATGTCCCATTTTGGAGATTTTCCTTCACTTCCTGTCCCATAGCTAAAACAGGAAATCCCTCCAAAGTGAGGGACTCGCGGTGTGTCTCCAGAACTAGTGTCCCTACTGAAAGATTTCCCCCCTATTAACATTCTGATGTCAACCCATAGTTTGGGATTTTTATATTGATGACCACAGTAAACAGGACCAATGGGGCACAGACAGCGGTAAAAACTGATGTGTTCTAATCCCTCTCCACTGACCAAAACTTAAACAAATTTTTTTTTTTTTTTTTTTAACCTTCACTTATGTTTTTGGAAATTTCTTTAGTAACCGGACTTCCTACAGCCTCTTGTTCTTTTCTGGACAGTTGGCTCCCTAACCGTACCAATTAGAATACATCATGGACACAACAATGCACTAAACCCCAACAGTCCATGTATATTGCAGTGCATTTGGGTGCCATTTCAATTAAATGGCACAAACACTTTGCACTGTTACATGCCCACATTCTACACACCAAGATGTTGCAGTATATGTAAATATATTAGATGATCATTTTAAAAATGTGAAAACAAATATTGGGTTACTACCCATCACAGACCTGGGCATTCAGAAATGTAGAAACAAACAGTAGATCCAATTTATCTAGGCAGCGGAAATGTATGAAAATGTTGACTCCCCTAGCGTCTCTCTATATTGCTCAGTGAGGATGCCCATCATCAAAACCAATAGAGCTTTTTTCCGCTCATTATTCATTGAAGGAGAGCTTTTATTTCTTCACGTGCTTCATTTGAAGTGTTCAAAGGTTGTGTATCAGGCTTTAAAACCTTACAATCAATGCTAAATATTTAGCATGCTTCATATTGTAATCAATTTAACTTTTTTAGTTTCAGGTACAAAGAAAAGTCCTGTTTCAAACCAAGGTGTCTCAAAGTCTGGATCATCAGCGCTTTTATCAAAGCGGGCAGAAGGCAAGGCTGTGAATGGAGGTGAGAAAAGTAGGGTGGATGTATTCTTCTTTTTGTTTTTTTGTGTACTGCATGAAAGGAGCATTAAACTTTAGATTTCCCCTCCCTATATAGTTTAATTTTCACTACATTTAACTTGTTCTGCAGTACGTATATGCGTGCGTATATACATGTTTATGTGTATCTATGCACGTTCACGTGTACATTTATTCTCATAAGCTCCTCTTCAAATGCAGCTTTTGGGCAATTTATAAAAAAAAAAAACATTTTTTATTATGCCTCTAAACGATCTTCATCTATCGTCGCATCCAATGTGCATGGCCACATAGGCTATAACACTGAACTACATTTTAAAGGCATAAAAAAATATGCTGGAGGCCTATAAAAGCGGCATTTGTTCCCATGTGCATGAGGCTTTAGACTTTAAAGCAGAGCTCCACCCTAAAGTGGAACTTCCGCTTATCGGATTCCTCCCCCCCTCCGGTGCCACGATTGGCACCTTTCAGGGGGGGGGGGGTGCAGATACCTGTATAATACAGGTATCTGCACCCACTTCCGGACGAGATATCCGGAGCTGCCCCGCCCCTATCCGGAGATGCCCCGTTGTGTCTTGGGAAACACAGTTCCCAGGACACAACGGGGACCAATTGAGACGCGCAGCACGACTCGCGCATGCGCAGTAAGGAACCGGGCACTGAAGACGTTGCGTCTTCACTTCCTGATTCCCTGACAGAGGATGGCGGCGGGGCAGCCGAGAGACGAGTGGTCGCTTATCACATTCTGCCGACACCGCTGGAACCTGAAACAGGTAAGTGTCCATTTATTAAAAGTCAGCAGCTGCAGTATTTTGTAGCTGCTGACTTTTAATATTTTTTGTGCGGGTGGAGCTCTGCTTTAAGTAGTACATTTTTAATCTTGCAGAAGAAAATGTTTATAGAATACAGTGACCTGATCAATCTGTTGTATTACAGGTTCCTATGGACTCCAGGGAATTAAAAATGCTGTATCAGGTATGTTTTCAAATTTTTCTTTGTTACATAGGCTTTGTACCTAAACTTTTGTAAATCACTTTATATAGAAGTATTCTCCTCAGTTCTGTGGCCAGTACTCTTATTGTATAAATGGTTTATTTGCACAGGCTCTAGATGATTTATTGTGTTGCTTCTCTGTGGTGGCAATAACAGTCCTTGGGTCTGTGTCCTACAAGATACTGCATATGTGACCGCATTACAGAGGTTCCTACTGACTTCCACACTGAGATAATGTAGATTCCTAAAGTAACTGACTTAAAGTGATTGTAAAGTGATTGTAAACCCTTAAATATACCCAGTGAAAGGGACTATCCTCGGGTGATACAAGGATGGAACCAATCCTCCTACATAAGTTGTATCTGTTTGTTTATTTCCGGGCATCTCGTCTCTACATAATTCAAAGTCCAGAATTTATAAGCTTGTCTGAGCTGTAAGAAAAAAGGGGGCGGAGAGTTGAAGTTGGTCTGCTGAGCTCAGTAAAGAGATTTTTGAGAGCTGATCGGAAGAATTTGAGGCTGCAGTAGCATGTGAAACCTTTTCACACATCGTGCAAAAAACACATTTTGCAGTGCCTTTCATTGTTAATGGCACCCCAAATTTGACAAGTAAGTCACAAGGCTTTGCATGTGAAAAACCAAGCAGAATGATGCACTGCTAGGAACTTGCAAAGTTCAAAGATTCTTGAGCTTCTATGCTGTTTACTACTTGTAGAAATGGAAATGAACAGGCTGACCTATGTGTGAAAACGCATAAGAGCAACACACTACAGTGTAACACACTATAGTGTAGCAACACACTATAGTGTGACTTGAGGCTTTAGTTGGCTTTCCATCTGATAGGCCCGATAAGGCAGTCAGTGGTTAACTTGAAGTCATGCTGACAATGGTGCAGCTAATTATGAGGTGATGACTTGGCTTTGTCAGCCCCCAATGGGAAGTGCTTTTTCTGGCAGGATCTCCAGATAAGAAAATTTTGGAATACATTCAGTAAACATTTACTTTAGAAAACTGTACAGTGAGGCATTATGCTAAACATACTGAAATATAGGTGTTACCCTAGTATACATTATTTTTTTTGCTATTTGTACTGCATTGTGTGTATCTTCTACAGGACACTATTTTTGCTACAGAATATGCAGTGTGTTTAAGCCAGTAAACTGGAGGTTTGGGTTACACCTAAAGGGAACCCAAACAAGGCGCAGGAAGCTGCTTTTTGAGTGGGGGGGATGCAGTTTGGAGGTGGTAGAGGTTCGCTTGCAACCATGATACATTCAAAGTAGTGGAGTTGATGTTTAAGATTGATGTAAAATGTCCCTTAAACCCAACCTTAGTCCATAAGGCTGCTTTCATGTTGATGTGGTGCGATTTGACTGCAGCACAGCGTACCTGTGAGTTTGGTGTGGGTTAGTTGTGCTTTCCAATAGAGTTCTGTTAGGGCCTGTAGTTTTGGGGTGCTTTCTGAAAGTGCACACAAAATGCTTGCATGCCGTATCTTTGGTACACATTTGACAAGAACGCCAAAACCGCAGGGCCGAATAGAACACTATGGGAAAGCACCGCTAACCTGCACCAAACCTGCGGGTACGCTGCGCTACATTGATCTGAAAGTAGCCTAAAAGTGTGTATTATTGGGCAATAGTTGAGATCTTAATTTGGGATTCTCATTTTCTTGTCACTTAAATAAAGTGGGCAGCTGGTAAATCCGCAGTTTCTTATTAATCCAACTGAATTTGTCAGATTTCTTTCCACATGCCTATACTCCTTTGTGGGAAAATTAGATGGATTAGAATAGATATAGCATGACAATTAAAACCGGTGTTTCATGTAACACAGGAACATTATAAATGTGTGATCTCAGCTCCTTTCTTATTACCAAATTCATAAGAATATGGGGGAAGCCATTTTCACATGTAAATTACATCAGTCGCATTATTCATAAGTGAGGGTCCCTGACTCGCTGTGTTGGCAAGATAAGCTAAGCTTGGAAATTTATAGGTATGATGTGAATGAGCTTTGTACACTTTTTTATAGAAAGTGGCTTAACTGTATCCTGATGGAATCTAACCTTGTTTTGAATGTTATTAGGCAAATTAACTTTAGAGCAGCACTCCAGCCAAAAATAAGATAAATGAATAGCCAGCCCATTATCCTTTTACTGCCATCGACATGCGTCTGGAGAGTTTTACACACTCCCACACTATGCTTGTAAATCTGACAAATCAATTGTCTGCTTTCGGATGGAGGCAGTCTGTTGGCTCTGCAGCCACCGTATAGCTTCTACACACCCCCGTGAGACTCGGCCTTCTCTCTCCCTGTGCGAGGGCACTGTGCTTGGCGACCATCCGAAAGCTCAAACGGCATGGCGGGTGCCGCCTGCTAGAGGAGGGATATGCGTGAACATCCCTTCACTGATCTCCCCATTCAGTTACTGACCCAAATGCGATGTATAAAACGTCACTTCCAAGTGTTACTTTCTCTCTTCGCCTTTCAGGACAGCACCTTGGAGAGAGAGCGCAGCTCCGCCTTTACCCAGGAAACACTGCGTGACAACGCCCCTTTTTAAGATCAGCTGCTTCCACCATGCCTTCAGTTTTAGTGTTTCCTCCGCCATGGTGGAACACTGCTGGGGAACCAGGGGTGCTGCGCTCTCTTTAAGGAAAAAAACAAGGGTTTTGGCAGTGCCTCATGCTTACGTTCGCAAAGACCAGCCCAGCACCTTCCCGAACGATGGGTTAGGTGTTCCGGTGTTCCCTTCCTTCGTCGGCTCACAGGAGTAATGGACTGCCGGAGGTTGATCGCCCGTGTGTTCGGGGGGGCGCGGTTGTGCTCAGAAACGAGCGTTCCATGCCAGGCCTCAGCATGGCGGCGCCGAATCCCGGACGGCGGGGGACGCCAGTTCCGGTGGGTGGAGGCCTCCGGCAGGGCGTAGCAGCAATTGGTTCCAGCTGCTGGAACGCAGGAGGAAGGGGCAGGTCCTCTGGCCGGGACTTCCGTTTGTTTGGCACGGTCGGAAAGCCATTCAAAGCGCGCGGACGGCGGCTGCTACGATCGAAATGGAGGACGAATCTTCAGCAGCTATGGCGGATGCAGGCGCCCAGGCTCCCGGCCAGTCCCAGGTAGGAGAGGTACAGAGGGACCTCTTTCCTTTACATCACTGGGTGTTTTTTGTTCATGTATTAAGTTAAACCTGCAGCCGTCTGCTTTGGGGTAAAGGTCCATTAGCAGTTCAGCAGGGATTGAGACTCTGGGCACTTAGGGTGTTTGGCGTTGGGGTCTATTTGTTGTACTCTTTAGTGGCTGCAGTTAAAGAGGACCTGCGGGTTCTTTTATTTCTGTCATGTCAGAAATCTACTGCTAAGTCAGAGAGAACTTCAAAGAAAATGCCCCTCATGTAAAAATCCTTTAAGGGACTCTTGGCCTAAACCCCTGTGCAGATCTTGCATTGCGGGTTTAGTGAAGGAGGAGTCCTCACAGGGGTGCAAGGAACTCCTGTCTTCAGTGAGAAAAGAAATAGCAGAGGCCCTAGGGACAGTACGCTCCCTTGTGAAAAAACGTGGTCAGAGTTCCAGCCAAGAACAGAGTTCTCAATCCAGTCTCCCTCCGTCCACTTCTGTGCAAGTTGAAAGTGAGTCTGAGGAAGAAAGGGAAAGTATTCCTCCCTCAACGTTTGATTCTGAGTTGAGGAAGAGGATGAAGAAGCCAAGGCTTCTAGATATAAACTGTCACTTGAGGAAGTTGATGATTTACTCAAGGCAATTTATACTACACTGGAGATCCAGGAAGAAAAAATTCAGCTGTCAGTACATGACAAAATGTACCAGGGGCTGGAGGAGGTCAAGCATAGTCTTTCCTGTACACAAAGTGTTAACAGACTCCATTAAAGGAGTGGAAGGACAGAGAATGGACAGTTCTTCTCTAAAGCCCTTAAAAGGAGGTTCCCTTTTGAGGAGAATGGGGAGTGTGTTTGGAATAAGAAACCAAAGATAGATACTGCCTTCTCTCAAGTGTACAGAAAGACGGGCTTAGCCTTTGAGGATAGGGGAATTCTCAAAGTCGCTATGGACAAAAAAGCAGATGGGCTACTGAAGAAAGCATGGACTCCTCTTTAGCCAATCTGAAACCTGCAATGGCAGCCACAGTAGTGGCCAGAAATTTGGAATGCTGGTCAAACCAACTCAAAAATCAGGTGGTGGCAGGTACCTCCAGGAAAGAATTATTAGAGTCCTTCCCTACTCTATTAAAAGCCGGCAAATATATGGCTGATGCCTCGGCAGAGTCCATCAAAATGTCTGCCAGGTCATCAGCACTGGTCAATTCCGCAAGGAGAGCCCTCTGGCTTAAAACCTGGTCAGGGGATTCAGCCTCTAAAGCGAAACTGTGGAATTCCCTTTTCAGGGGATTTGTTGTTTGGTCCAGAATTAGAAGACTGTACTTGATAGGACAGCAGACAAAAAGAAAGCTTTTCCTCAGAAAAAGGACCAAACAAAGAAAATTGGAATCCTCAGAGAGGAAGAGGCAAGGGTAGGGTATTGTTCAGTAATCCTGAGCAATCCCCTAAAAAACAATGACCAGCTCCCAGTAGGCGGGAGGCTTCAGGACTTCTGGTTTAGTTGGGAAGAAACAACAAGAAGTCCATTTGTTCTAGGGATAATCCAGCAGGGTTACCATCTAGAGTTTTTACAAGACCCCCCCAAATCGGTTCTACATAACAAACTTGCCGAGGGATCAGGAGAAGGCTCTGGCTATGAAGTCCCTTCTTCAAGAGCTGATGCAACAGAATGTCATCTCTCAGGTCCCAGAGGGGCAAGAAGGAAAAGGGTTTTATTCCCATATATTCTTGGTCAAGAAACCATCGGGAAAATTCTGCCTGATCTTAAAGCTGTTGAATCGGTCCATAAAGTAAAAAATTCAGGATGGACACGTTTTTGTTCGGTGAAGAACTTGCTGACCCCCAGGTGTCACATGGCCTCCATCGATTGGAGAGATGCATAGCTCCATATCCCAATAGCACCCCAGTCCCAGAAATTTCTGCGCCTCGCAGTCAATCTGAAAAAGGGGGAGATCTGGCATCTACAGTTCAGAGCCCTGCCATTCCGTCTCTCCTCCTCACCCAGAGTATTCACGAAAGTGATGGCAGAAGCATTGGAACCCCTGAAACTGAAAGGGATCCTAATAGTGCTCTACTTGGACAATCTGCTACTTTTCGCTGACTCAAGAAGTCAGGTGGAAGTCAATCTTCAAGTGACTCAAGCACATATAAGAGGCTTGGGTTGGCTTCTCAATATTCAGAAGGCCAACGTAAAGCCTGTCCAAAGAGTAAGGTTTCTGGGGTACGAAATAGACTCACTGGAACAGAAGATGTGTCTACCCCAAGAAAGAATAGAAACAGCTCTAAAGGCACTTCAGTCCAATTCAAGGTTCTCAGTATGGCAAGCCATGTCGGCTCTGGGTCTACTGACAGCAGCAATCCCCGCAGTACAGTGGGCCAGACTGCATGCTCGTCCGCTGCAGGCGGACATGTTGGCAAATTG
Organism: Lithobates sylvaticus; assembly: GCA_028564925.1. Lineage (NCBI taxonomy): Eukaryota > Metazoa > Chordata > Amphibia > Anura > Ranidae > Lithobates > Lithobates sylvaticus. The sequence goes on from CM053026.1 coordinate 644,239,426, forward strand.
GTCTTTCCAGGAATCTCTGGAGGAAAAGTTCGTCATAGGGGTAAGAGCAAAAAGATGACTCTGGTGATGGAGGAACCAGAGAAACATCTCAAAAGGTCTCCACTGGTCCTTCCCAGTAACCCAAAGGCTGACTACAGTTGCCAGCACTGGGGGGTGGGGAGCCCACCTGGAAGAACAAACTATTCCAGGGGGGTTGGTCCAAGCCAGAAGCGAGTAGGTCACTAAGCTGGAGAGAGTTTAAGGCTATTTCATCTAAGTCTTCTGTCCTTCCAGGAACTTCTAAGAAGTCAGCATGTCCAGATTTGGTCGGACAATATGACCGCAGTGTTATACCTAACAAAACAGGGTGGCACAAAAAGCAGAACCTTGTTGGAGTTAGCCTGCCAAATACTGAGATGGGCAGAGAACAATTTGGCCTCCTTATCGACAGTTCCACTTAAAAGGGACGGAAAACGCCTTGGCAGGTCTCCTCAGCAGGAGAAAAGTAAGAGCAGCAGAGTGGTCTCTGAATCAGGATCTATTCGAGACAATAGCCAAGAGGTGGGGTTGTCCTCAGGTGGACCTGGTGGCAAAACAAGAAAATGCAAAAATACCAGTGTTCTTCTCCCCCCAGAGAACAGATCAAGCTCTGGGGATAGATGCTCTGGCCCACAGATGGGACTTCTAGCTGTCCTACGCTTTTCCCCCATTTTCACTGATTCCAAGGGTATTAGCCAAATTCAGACTGGAATCCACGGAACTAATTCTGATAGCTCCTTATTGGCCAAAGAGACCGTGGTTTGCAACCCTAATGAACCTCTCAGTAAAACCTCCTTGGAAGTTACCTAACAGGTCAGATCTACTGAGTCAGGGCAAGTTTTTTCATCCAGATCCAACGTTTCTCAACCCGGCAGCTTGGTTTCTGAAGAACAAATCCTAAGACAAAAGGGCCTATAAGAAAAACTCATTACTACCCTTCTTGCAAGTAGGAAGAAGGTGACAGACATTTATTTTAAGGTCTGGAAAGTATATAATACATGGTGTTCCAGAAAAGACTTTAGTTTGTCTAGTACAATTTCAGTTATAGAATTCCTTCAAGAAGGATTGGAGAAAGGCCTAGTAGCTAGTACACTCAAGACGCAGGTAGCGGCTTTATTCGTTTTTTTTGAAAGAACCCTGGTAAGGGAGCCCCTGATAATTCGTTTTTTCAGAGCTATGGCTAAAGTAAAGCCTAGATCTGTGGTTATTTTTTCCAAATGGGATTTATCTTTGGTTCTTCAAGGGCTAACAAAGCTTCCGTTTGAACCCATAGAAGGATCATCACTTAAGTTTTTAACGTTTAAAACTGTGTTGTTGGTGGCAGTAACATCAGCCTGTAGAGGCAGCGAGTTACAAGCTCTATCAATTAAGGAGCCCTTCATGAGATGCTTACCAGATAGGGTAGTCCTAAAAACAGACCCAGCCTTTCTACCGAAGGTGAGCCCTGCATTTTCACCGGGCACAGGAGTTTATTTTCCCTACATTTTGCCCCTCACCGTCGGGGCCAGGAGAAGAAGCCTTCCATACCCTGGATGTCAGGAGATATATTCTTAAGTATCGGGAGATAACAAAGGACTTTAGAAAATCATCCTCACCCTTTGTTCTAATGGAGGGCGCTCACAAGGGATGTAAAGCTTCCAAAAACACCCTTGGAAGATGGCTAAAGCAAGTTATTAAAGGAGCATACGCCTCTCTAGGTTTGGAGCCTCCAGAAGGAATCTTGCCCCATTCGACCAGAGCAGTAGCGGCATCATGGACAGAAAAGGCCGGAGCATCGCCTGAGCAAATTTGTAAGGCTGCCATATGGTCCAGTTTCTCAGACTTTTATAAAGCATTACCGCATGGATCTGCTCTCAGCCTCAGACCAATCCTTCGGGAGAAAGGTTTTGCAGGCAGTGGTCCCACCCTGAAGTAAGTTTCTTGATTATCCTCTCCAAGGTGCTGTCCTGAAAGGCGAAGAGAGAAAACCTTAGTTAGACTTACCGGTGACGGTATTTCTACGAGCCTTTCAGGACAGCAGCCTACTTCCCTCCCTAGGTTATGATGTATAATGTATAATTATAGGGCATGGTAACTGTCTGCTTATATTTTCCAGCATGTCGGAGGATTTCTCGATAACAACTGAAGGCATGGTGGAAGCAGCTGATCTTAAAAAGGGGCGTTGTCACGCAGTGTTTCCTGGGTAAAGGCGGAGCTGCGCTCTCTCTCCAAGGTGCTGTCCTGAAAGGCTCGTAGAAATACCGTCACCGGTAAGTCTAACTAAGGTTTTCCCCATTATGGCTGGGGAAGAAGCTAATGCAATTTGCTTGCCATTCATTTCTTTGGAGGACAGGTTAGGCATTAGGGGTCTTTTAGACCATGATGTCTTGTTAAAGAGTATCTTTCACCAAAAAAATGCATGACAATGTGATGAGGGAAACAAAATGTAGTAAAAAAAAAATTTAGAAATCTACACCCAACCACTTAAAATCTGCCACCCACCCCCACTACACATGAAAACATCAACTTGCGCTAAACATGCTACATATTTTAGTGAACGCTGGAGTGAGAGCAATAATTCTAGGCCCATTATTCATGTAGAGGACATTTAAAAAGTTGCATATGGAAAATATAGGGTACTGAAATATGTCACCATTTCATGGAAGCAGCAATTTAAAGGCTGAACATGTTAAGTGTCTATTTACTTGTCATAACCTAATCCTTTATAGAGCGCTAAAAATTGGGTAATGCTATTTATTGCATTGATGTGCGCTGAAATTAACTTTAGTAAAACATTTTTTGTTTGTTTAGACCTCCATTGTGAAAGGGGTCTAAATGATGTGTGCAAAAACTGCTTTGGCAGCAAAAAAAATTTGTAAGGGTAAAATAAACCAGCTTTTGCTGCAGTATTCATTTTCATGAGATATTGCCTACAGTATTTTTCTGCCCCTGGACATCCTCAACTTGGTGGCCAGCATCATGCAACCCACTACCTCTGAGCCCAGGTCATCCAGGACTTACCCCAGCCTGTTACTGCACAAGGAAATGAGAAGCAGCCCAGTGATGATCATGTTTGTCATTTTGCTTTCTCTATCAGCTTGCTTCTTGTTTAGCACCTGAACTAATTCATTTCCTGTTCTGCTTCCCTCTCCTACACCCCAACCCTGCTGTAGAGGGACTGCAAGATGCTGGTAGCAGGTCAAATTCAGGTACTTGCACTGCTTGCAGTTAAACAATGCATTTAATAATGGAGTATTGATTACACAGCTGCATTAATTTGTCCTATATCAGCCTAGAGATCAGCTTTGTTCCATCATTTGTTTAAGTGGTACTAAAGGTAAAATAACTGACATATATATGATAGTCTTCCATAAGCATTTTTTTTTTCTTCGTTCCCCTGTAACAGTTTTTTTTTACCTGTTTTGCTGCTGTTTTTCAACTTTCTTTAACAGTTTAAGCTGTGCAGTTAAGTGGAAGTTAGAGGGTAAGACACTGACAGAGGTGCTTACAATGATCAGCTTTTATTCAGTTGGTTAAAATCTTTATCCAAAAAGGAAAACACTGTTGCAGGTCAACGTTGTGGTGGTTCCCCTGATGGACTGTGCCAGAACTCTAAGTATGCAGCTGATAAGTGGAGAGGGTGGGTTAGATCAGTACAGTATGAAGGACGGGGGGAAAGCATAACTAGTTTTTAAATTTCCTTCAATTTTTGGACTAGATTTAAAATGACTTAACTAAAGCAGAACTTTCTGTAGAAAACAAAAATTTGGCGGAAGGAATGATTGTATTTCAGAAGACACTCTCTTATACAATAAAAGATGCTCAGCTATTATGATTGTACAATGAACTGCACATGGCAATGCCACTACTGTGCTGATCATAGTTCTCTTTGGTGGAAAGGAAGCTGTACTGGAGGGCCTAGAGTGCCAGGATCTCCCTGCTTCTGCTTTGTTCCTTCTGTGGATCTGCGCTTTCTACACCTCTCCTGCTGCTTCTTGAAAATAAGTCATCAGAGGGTAACATGAGAAAAGACAGCCCTGCCTCTACCAAGATGGCCATCAGAGACAGTGCAGAACAAGGTATGAGAACGTATTAATGGGGAAAAGATAGGCTTGAGGGCACTTTTATGCATTGTGAGTAGTTTACCATTTGCTTGCCTTTTTTTGGGCCCGGTATCTTCATTCAGATCCGCTTTAACTTTTTAAAGGTTGGGTTTAAATGAGGCGAGGTTAACGATTAAGATGGGTGCCCAACCTGTGGCCCTCCAGCTGTTGCAGGACTAAAAGTACCGTCATGCTTGTAACTGTCAGCCTTGCAATGCCTCATGGGACTTGTAGTTCTGCAACAGCTGGAGAGCTACAGGTTGAGCACCCATGCAGGGTCAGTTTTGAGCAGGGTTAGGTTCTAAGGTCATGAAATATTTTGACCTCCCTGGCGGTATTCCCGAGTCCGGCTCGGGGTGGAATTTCAGAACCAAAAGCGGTAACCCCGAGCCAGACTCGGGATCTCCCCGCAGTGTGAGCGGCTCGTCCTCTGATTCATCACAGAGCCGGGCTCCGTTCCCTGCGAGCATTGCGATGGACGGAGAACGGCGCCCATTTCAAAAAGTGAAACGCACACAGTACACTGTAATCTTACAGATTACATTACTGTATGAAATTATTTCACATCCCTTTTGTCCCTAGTGGTCTGTCCAGTGCCCTGCATGCAGTTTTATATCATGTATACTGTTCTTTCTGCCTGGAAACTGGAGATTGTCCATGGCAACCAAAACCGTCCCTTTACATCAAAAGTGGTTTTAGACCAGCTAGAAAGCAGCGATAATAAGTTGGAATCACTCGCAGAATTGAGCGATAGTGATTTGTGGGGAGATCTGTCATCAAAGACTGAAAAGTAATGACAGCAACAATTCTGCAACTGAGCAAATTTCAGTTTTTGATTTGATTACATTATTGAATAATTTTTATTATATTATTATTTTGGTATAATTATTTATAGTTCTATTATAATTTATGATTTAGTTTTTCAAACTTGATCATACCCGGGGTGTCTACTAGACTGTTGAGTTATTCTTAAGAATTACAGGCCTACAATATAAAATGCCAAATTTCCATGCAAAATAATTGCACCGCTTTCAGCACCTAAAATCTGAAATAATCATACCGCCAGGGAGGTTAAGGTTAGCAGTCGGGAAATTTTAGAGCACTTTTATAAACTTTTTTATTTTATTTTTTTTTTAGCCCCAAATGGTTCCATACAGATTTCTCATTTCTGGAAATCAACGCACAGCATTGGGTGGATATAGAAACGGTGTTTACATATGTATTCATTTGTTTATCCGCCACACATAAGAAAATAGAGAGATTTAGTAATGTTGTTTTCTCATTATATAACGCCAGCAAGCAGACGGCTGGAACATTAACGGCATTGTTTGTCCCCGAGACATTACATTACACTGACTTCCTGTTGGAAGGTTATAATCTTGATCCTTGGAATGATTGTTTAATTTTCTTATATAATGGTGGTAACCTATGCTTTGTGCAGGTTTCGATCGTGCATAGAAAGCAGGCGTTCAATAAGTGCAATGAATTATGCTGTCTAAAAGCAGTATTCCTGCCCCTTAGGGTAGTTTTCATGATTACATCTTCTGTGAACAAATGGATCTGTCGTCCTTTTTTGTATTATCGAGCAACGAAGAAATAAATCACATGACTTCAAGTTAGAGAAGAAAACTGCCAACATTAAACAGGATTTTAAATTGCTAAAAATGTTTACTTTTGTTTTAGAATGATATATACAGTGTACATTAAATGTCAAATTGGAAATACATAGATTGTTTTAATATTTGCTGTTTTTTAGAGGGATGTTGGAGGGAATAATGTCTAAGGATAAGACAAATGGGAGGGCAGACTAGAAGTAGAGCTAAAAGCCAATGGAGTGGTGAACAGTTATAAACAGAGGTTATCTAAAGCCTAGTACACCAGATAGGAAATGGGATGTAAAATACCACTTTTGTCTGAGCATTGTACACAGCTTTTCAGAGCCGATCACGACCGTTCATCCAAAAAGGGGACAAACATGAAAATTTCTCGTATCATTTTCATTTGATCAGTACAGTTTTCATCCGAAAAATCGAAAGAGCAAGACCACACATGCTCGAAAATTAAAGAATACATTACAACAGTACAACACATTACAGTTGTGTTCTCTCCTACGAGAACTTTCCTAAGTTGAGTAACGTTTTGATTTTTGATATGAAAATAGCATTAAAAAAATTGACAGTTATTCGTCTGATATTCTCATCGTGTGTACAAAGCTTAAATCTATCATTTTTGGTGCGCATGTTCAGCTCCTAACTTTTTAATACAATTTAGTCCAATTTCATTAAATCGAATTTGCGTAAAGAAAATAGAACTTCAGCTTTCTTGTAGAAATTCAGCCTTATTTGGTAAAGTTATGTTTTCGTGCTGTGCATTTATTTTCAGCCCCCTAAACACACACATGCAGCTATGTACCTTTTATAATCGGCTTCAGGGTGCCAATACACAATACTGGTTCGTAGTTCACCATTTCCTTGCCTTTGAGCACACTGTCTCTGAATGAATAATTTGTATAGCGCTACAATGCGAACTGAATCGCATCAAGGCGCTGTATTCGTGCTTTGTTGTCAAGCTTCTTAGAAGAGGTAGGTCTTGAGTTTTTTCCTGAAGGCCTGATGGTTTTCTTCCATGCGGATGTAAGTCAGCAGAGCGTTCCATAGCCGTGGTCCTTGGACAGCGAATCCCTGTTCTCCCTTTGATTTGTAGCGGGATTTGGGAATGAGGAGGAGGTTTTGGTTAGATGGTTACAGGGTCTGTTTTGAGCAGAGTTGTGTGCGAGGGTCATGAAATATTTAAGGTTGGCAGTCGGCACATTTTAGAGCATGCCACTTTTAAAAAAAACTTTTTGGGCTCCATGCAGTTTGAGTTCTGAAAACCAACATTCAGCATTGGGTGGATGTAGAAAACATTTTTTTACATATGTAGCCATTTGTTTATCTGCCACACATGACTATACACTCACAGGCCACTTTATTAGGTACACCTTGCTAGTACTGGGTTAGACCCCCTTTTTGCCTTCAGAACTGCCTTCATTTTTTGTGGCATAGATTCATAAAGGTGTTGGAAAAATTCCTCAGATTTTGGTCCATATTGACATGATAGATTTACGCAGTTGCTGCAGATTTGTCGACTGCACATCCATGATGTGATTCTCCCATTTCACCACATCCCAAAGGTGCTCTATTGGATTGAGATCTGGTGACTGTGGAGGACATTGGAGTACAGTGACCGCATGGTGCATTATCCTGCTGGAAGCAGCCAGTAGAAAATGGGTACACTGTAGTCATAAAGGGATGGACATGGTCTGCAACAATACTCGGGTAGGCCGTGGCATTTAAACGATGCTCAGTTGATACCAAGGGGCCCAAAGTGTGCCAAGAAAATATCCCCAACACCATTACTCCACCAGCAGCAGCCTAAACAGTTGATATAAGGCAGGATGGATCTATGCTTTCATGTTCATGCCAAATTCTGACCCTACCATCTGAATGTCGCAGAAATTGAAACACATCAGACCAGGCAACTTTTATTCCAATCTTGTATTGTCCTATTTTGGTGAGCCTGTGCAAATTGTATCCTCAGTTTCCTGTTCTTAGCTGACAGGAGTAGCACCCGGTGTGGCCATCTGCTGCTGTAGCTGATCTGCTTCAAGGTTCCGATTTGTTGTGTGTTCAGAGATGGTATTCTGCATACATTGGTTGTAACGAGTGGTTATTTGCGTTACTGTTGCCTTTCTGTCATCTCGAATCTGTCGTCTGCCCATTTTCCTGTGACCGCAGACAACAAGGAACTTTCATCCACGCAACAGCCACTCACTGGATATTTTCTCTTTTTCGGACCATTCTCTGTAAACCAGAGATGGTTGTGCATGAAAATACCAGTAGATCAGCATTTTTTTAAATCTTTAGACCAGCCCGCCTGGCACCAACAACCATGCCACATTCAAAGTTGCTTCAATCCCCTTTCTTCCCGATTTTATGATGCTTGGTTTGAAATTTAGCAAGTTGTCTTCACCACATCTAGATGTCTAAATGCATTGCGTTGCTGCCATGCGATTGGCTGATTAGCAATTTGTGTTACCAAGCAATTAAACAGGCGTACCTAATAAAGTGGCCGGTGAGTGTGTATATGGTATTTAGGGTCTCATTATAGAACAGCAACAAAATGTAGACTGTTGTAGCTTTCATACATGTTGTAATGGTTGTATAATCTTCTAGATTTACCAAAAACATGTAATGTTCTAACTTAAATATCCTCCATTTGTAGCCCGTTAAGCAGATGTTGCATAGTTGCTGATCTAAAGGTCTCCGTACAATCATATTTTAACTTGCATTGTTGGCTTATTAGATAATCTGACCATACATGGATCGAAATTTGTCCGGTTCAGCAGAGACCAGCTGAATTTGGATCCATGTATGGGCTACCTGGTTGTATACAACCAGCCTGTCGGGCTTTTCCCCAAATGATTAGTTCTGCCGGCTATTGCATGCAACACCTAATCACTGTGTTCTGCTGACAGGGAAGGCTTCCCATCTGCACAACACAATAGTGCTGCAGTTGGGATTCCCCCATCAACACAGTCAGTTCCACCCATGGTGGATGGAAGTTTGCTTATTCAGTGACCTGCCTTAACCTTACCCTATTTCCTGCAATACTTAGGCAGAGTTCAGAGAATTTCCCCTAGTCTTGACCATTTTGATGGCTAAAATAACTGAATAGCTCAGTTCAACCTACCGCCAAAAGTTTCCTTACAATTCGGAATAAAATACAACTATTGCTTGTAGGTTGCCTTTGGTATATTTTTGTGATTTGAAAGCTGGTTGATGGTGGTTAAATTTGCTTAAAACTGCTTAATATACAATATGGATAGGATAACATTTAATTCTAACACTTATACTCCTAATTTTTTAACCTAATCATACCTTAACACTGAATTGCTGTATTAAAGCCAAAGTCTAGGCAGAAATAAAGGATATAATCAAGCCCAGTAATCACAAATGTTTTTTTGTTTGCAAGCATTGTAAGTACTTAAATTTGACCGGATCTGAATCTCTTGCAGTCCCTGTATAGCAGTATTTGCGGGTAAGAGGAGTAAGCACATCAGGAGTACAATCTGTAAATGTTCTGATGAGTGTAGAGATAAGCTCATCACTGTGTGGTTTTACTGACCATTTACAGGAAGAGTTTGGGATGACCTGGGCTCAGAGGAAGTGCGTTGAATGTTGATGGCCATCAGACGGAGGACATTTAGCAGCCAAAAAACGACTGCAGAGGAAATCTCTGGATTGAAGAATAAAGTCCAACTCCAGCTTTGCTATCACTTTAGTTTGGCCCAACCAATTTCCTTTACTAACTTCTGTGGCCATTGTTAGTGTATAAAATGTATGTAGTGTTGGCAGTGGTACAGGGACTTCAAGTCAGGCTGAGCACTGCTCCGCCATTCACAGGAAGCATCGTTTTTTATCAATGAATAAAATTCTTCCTCTGGCTGAGGTGGCGAGGCGGACGGATGTCATGGTCTCCAACTCAGCCAAGCCCAAACGATTTAAAGTGATGGCATAACTGGAGCTGGTGCTGTAATAATGCAGAAAAAAATGTTTATTTTTTTGTTTACTTGGGTCATTCATTTTTGTATTGCTTTTTTGGCAGGATTTCTGCTATTTATTATTTATTATTATTATACACAATTTATATAGAGCCAACAGTTTACACAGCGCTTTAACTCCTTACACCAGGGGCTTCAAACTGGTGACCCTCCAGCTGTTGCAGAACTACAAGTCCCGTCATGCTTGTAACTGTCAGACTTGTCGTTTGGCAACAGCTGGAGTGCCACCATTTTGAGACCCCTGCCTTACACCTTATTGGTGGCAAAACCTCACGCTTTGAGATGAACTTGGGGGGCCAATTTAAAAAGCGGCATTATGGAAATCCTTGAAAATGTGGATTGTGCTCCACTTGTCTTCATACGTTGAAGCTGGCACATCTCAATAGAAATGAAAGTATAGTTACTCCACCATTTGCTATATATGCCTGCTGTAACATGTACTTGTATAAAATCCCTGGTATTCCTATCTGTCCCTCTGCTTTCCTATTAAAAACTGACCACATTAAGCAAGAGTACAGACGGTAGTCAGTGCTGCAGCTGTGCTGGGAACTCAGCCTGCTCTCCAATGATCAGACTTGTCTTGACGTCCAAAGTTTCATGGCAAGTCGCACAAGTGTGAACGGAGCTGTAAATGTCAGCTCCTCTGCAGTCACTAAAGTTCTAGCTTCTTGCATGGTTCTGCCAAGTCTGTATCTAGGACAATGACACTTTTTTTTTTTTTTTTTTTTTTTTTAAGGTTTTCTTGGCAAACAATTTGTAAAATTAAATTCTACTTCATCATCGCAGGGAATCAACGTTTGGTTTTGTCTTTTTCCAAAAATCTTAACTGGTGATGACTGAAAGGAGAGTACAATCACTTTAAACTTCAAAAACAATTTTAAAGTCTTTTGTTTTTTTTTTTGTTTTTTTCTCCAAGTTTAAAAATAACAAACCTGTTCTACTTTCCTGCCCTGTTAAATGGTTTGGCACAAAGCAGCTCAGATCCTCCTCTTCTGCGCTTCTGGCTCCTCCCTCCTGTTGAGTGCCCCCACAGCAAGCACCTTGCTATGGGGTCACCCGAGCTGAGCCCCAGCTCTTTGTCCATTCAGACACGGAGCTCTGGCCCTTCCCCCTTTCCCTCCTCATTGACTGACTTTGACAGCAGCGGGAGCCAATGGTGCAGCACTGTTGTCTAAGCCAATGAGGGGGGTCCTGGGCAACTGAGACACTCTTGCAACATTGCTGGATCTGGAGGGATCTCAGGTAAGTATGAGGGGGGCTGAGGCACACAGAAGGCTTTTATTCTTAATGCATTAAGATAAAAAAACCTTCTGCCTTTACAATCACTTTAACTAGAAGTAGGACCCTTTTCACGCTGAGACGTTTTTTTCAGGCGCTTTTGGGCTAAAAATAGCACTGTAAAGCGTCTGAAAAATGCTTCCCCCTGCATCCGAAGTGTGAGAGCCCGACGGCTTTCACACTGGAACGGTGCGCTTGCAGGACGTTAGAAAAAGTCCTGCATGCAGCATCTTTGGGTGCGGTGGAGGAGCGGCGTATACACCACTCCTCCCCTTTGAAATGAATAGGCAGCACTGCCAAAGTGATATTAACCGCTAGTGGTTGAAAAGCACAGCTAAAACTCTTGGCGCTTTACCGCGAACGCGGCCAGTTGACAGTGTGAAAGGGGTCTTAAACCCATACCACATGAAGAAAATGGAAAAAAAACACCTGCTGCTCCCAAGTTCTCTTGGCTAAATCTCGTCAGCTAAGAGAATTTTGGTTGTAAAGCCTCAAGGTTTTTCACCCTAATGCATTCTATGCATTAAGGTGAAAAACCTTCTGTGCTGCAGCTCCCCCCAGAGCCCCCCTTTTTCTCACCGGAGTCTGTCAATTCCAGTGATGCACAAGAAGCCCAGCGATTCCAACCACTGTCACCATGCTCACTGGATAGATTGATAGCAGCAGGAGCCATTGGCTCCTGCTGTTGTCAATCAAATCCAGTGACGGGACGGGGGCCTAGTCCTGCTGTCTGTGTGGAAATCGGCTCTCCGTGGGGGCACACAATGAAGGGGAGGAGCCAGGAGCACCCCAGAAAAAAAAGGATCGGGGCTGCTGTGTGAAAAATCCTTGCACAGAGCAGGTAAGTATAACATGTTAGTTTTTTATTTATTGTTTAACAAACCTTTACAATCACTTTAAGGTCATTAAACAATACGGATGCTGTTTTATTGAGACCCTGTCTGAAATCCATGATTTAATCTAACCTTTTTTATTTGGGCCCTTTAATTGTAAAATTGACCTTGGGGAATGATTGACTAAATCCTAAACCTAAAACTGACAATGATGCAAAAGAAAGCATTGCTGTTGGCATGCACCCTGTAATGCCACATTTACAGTACTAACTGGCACCCTCTAGAATCCCCATCCTCTACTGACCGACCCAAGATGTATTTGCATAGTTAGGCACTCTGCCCATCTATCAGCACTTTGTGCTGGCAATGGGTTACTAAGACTGTGCATAGGATAGGGTTAGGGAGTGTTTGTGCTTCACCTGTATCCTAGTAGTTAGGGATTTTTTTTTTTTTTTTTTTTTTAACAAGAAAAGTAGTTAGGGATTTTAGAGGTCTCCAAACTGGGGGGAGGGTAAGCACTGAAAATATGAAATCTGGAACATTTGGATGTTGGCAAACCACCTTGCAGGCTTACTTTAATGTCATGCCTGTGGCCAATTCATAATCATAGAGCGTGACCGCATTCAGTATGTTTTTTTTTTTTTTTTTTTTTTTACAGTAACTGAACTGCACAAGAGAAGTAACGTACTACTAGTACATCATCCATGAATGATTTGCAGCATTCACAGGAGATCTGTTTGCTTCTTTCTTTGAATCTTTCTTTCTTTTACTCTAATTCAATGAATTTGTTTGAAATATCCACAAAATAAGATTTGTTAGGTTACTCAGTGTTTGCCCCAGTGATTTCTTAACTTTTCATTTGAATCTCCTCTTTTGTTGAAGAGTCCCTATTGTGTTTTTGTAGTTTGTATCATTTAAAATGCTAAATGTACCTTGCAAAATTGGTTGTAGAAAGCCTTTTAGACTGAACAAAGTTATTTACTATAGACGTGCTGTATATCATTTTTTTTCAATCCTGTCCCGATTAGGTTCTACTTTTTTTTTAAGTCGCACATAAGACTTTTTATTTTTATTATATTATTTTTATTTTTTTCCCCCCAAGGTTACTGAATTCACATTATAGAACTTGGTCTGATGAAAAACCTTTCATAAGTAGCTAAATATTTTAGAAGACTTTAAAATGCATCCTGGTCAGACTGTCAAAGTTCCTCCATCCAGCCTCCGGGTAAATCTTTACACAAGAGCACATACCTTGCCATATCACTGTGCCCAAGTGATGGAGCCCCTTAAGGCAAGCTCTGGCCTGTAAGGGTAAGGCCAGCCATATATGGTTTAAATCTCAGCCAGTTCTGCAGGATCCAGCTGAGATTTGAACCATGTATGGGTAGGCTGAATGATATCACGTTGATAGCTTGATCAACTTGGGTACAACCAGCCTGCTGTATTTACTTGCGATTATCGCTAGTGTCTGCTATAGCCGCTAGCAATAATCACTGCCTTCTCGTGGGGGGCATGTCTTCCCCTGCGCCTCCCCCCAGGCCGGGAGACTATGTCTCGGCAGGAGGGTTTCCCTGGTCAGCACTGTCTGTGTTGGATGGGGGAATCGGTGCAAATTTCTTTCCTGCAAACAGAAATTTGCACATCTATAGCCGGCCTAACTGTAACAGTGCTTGGCCCTGGCAATTGACTGCTCAGGCACCTAGCTCTGCTGAATCTGTGTATGGGGTGTTGAGTGTAACTCTTTCCTGCAACAATGGTTTGCAGGAAAGAAATTTGCTAGAATCCCCCATCAACAGTCAGTGGTGTTGGGGGAATATCTCCTGCTGAACTCTTGTGTTCTCGAGGTGTGGGGAGCCGTCCCAGACGGAAGAACACAGTGATTATTGCTAGTGGCTATAGCCCCTGGGCTGTGACATCGCATGAAACATCCAACAGGCTGCTTGTATTATCGATCGGTTAACTTTGGTACTATCAGCCTGCCCGTACACAGTACAAATATCGACCGGCTTTACTTGAGTATTGTGGGTTTGATCTCCAGAGGCATTGTATACCTACCAACTTGCTGAAATGGGAATGAGGGACACCTTTTAGCAAAAGTATGTAGGCATAGGACACACCTCCTGCCAGCCCCCCCCCCCCCTTAAAGGAGAATTGTACAACAAAAAAAAGATTGGTTAAACCCACAAGTGTGTTTTACCACTACTAATCCTTATTATTGGCTTTTAGTATTTACAAATGCAGCATTTTAGTAATTGGATGAAAGGTTTAGCACTAGTAAACACTTTTTGATAGATAAATAGTACACTTTATATACAACTATATAGATCAGACCAAAATGAGGGACAAATGAGGAGGAATCGGGGACAGTCCCTCCAAATCGGGGACAGTTGGGAGCTATGGCATTGTAAAACTGACAGTCACAGACATGACTAGGCATGATGGAAACAGTGGCGTCACTAGGGTTGGTGTCACGTGGTGCGGCAAAACATGGTGTCACCTCCCCGACACCATGCTGTATGTTAAATAGACTGTTCTGTATATGATGTACAGTATGGTGTCAGGGTACAGTCTGTACATTATATACACACCATATGGTACATTATATACACTGGTCTGCATATAACAAGAAGCGATACAAGAGAGGGAGGGGGGGGGGGGAAGAGGATGCAGATGCATGTTCTGTGTGCAAAAGTTTCACTCTCCAATTATGCCTCCCTCCTCTCAGGCTGGTTCCCCTTTAGGTGGCTTATGCAGCTATAGCAGCCATTGTTTCATATCTCCCGCCCAGCTGCTCACAAAACCCCAATCGCAGCGTATTATATTTAGGGGATTGGAGTGTGGGCAGGGTTGGGTGGACACAAATGTGAGGCGGAGTGTGGCATTGGACACCTGGTTGAGTGAGGGAGGGGCTGGGAGAACGAACAAGGCCAGACACCTTGCACTTGCAGCCCGACTCCCGCACAAGATGGTTCTCCTGGTGACAAGTCAGGCAGAGTCCCGCTATCTGCCCTTGGTAATTACTGTGAGGCAGAGCGGGAGGGCACCAGCCACCTGCATCTCCGATTGGAGACAAAAATTGCTCCTACCTCCTCTGAGCCCACACGGACGAGCAGTGCATACTTGTGGTAGCACAGGCCCTGCTGTCATCCCTCAGGCAGGTGTCACCCGGTGTGGTCCGCACCCCCTTAGCGTTGCCACTGGATGGGAATTGTAGTTCCTGAACAACTTTAGGGCCATAGTTTGGAGACCCCATGGGACTCTACTGTCATTTTTTTTTTTTTTTTTCTATCATAAAAGCTTTAATGCTTCAGTTAATCTTTATTATGTTCAAGATCTATTTGTTTTGGGGTTGGTGCAGCTTTTTGAACTCACTAAATCTGTTGTGATATTCCTTATTTTTTTTAATGCAGGAAAATTACAAAAAACGTGCTTTAAGACCCCTTTCACACTGAGGCAGTTTTCAGTCGTTTTAGCGCTAGAAATAGAGCCTGAAAACTGCCTCCCATGCCGCCTGAATGTGAAAGCCTGAGCGCTTTCACCCTGGGGCGGTGCGCTTGCAGGATGCTAGAAAATGTCCTGCAAGCAGCATCTTTGGGGCGGTTTGGGAGCACTGTCTACAGCACTCCCAAAACGCCCTGCCCATTGCCATGAATGGGCAGCGCTGCAACACAGGCATTTTTAAACCCTTTGGCCACTAGGGTGGTTAAAAGCGTGCTGCTTTTAACAGTGGTAAAGTCCCGCTAAAACAAGTGACGCACGGGGCGGCCCCAGTATAAAAGGGATCTGAACTTTAAATAGCAGAGTACTAATATCTTTCCCCATATTTTCAATAACATGTTTATCTGCCTACAACTTTTACTAATCGCAGCACCTCTGCAAAATGGAAATCGGAAAACATCAGCCTGGCATCATCCTGTTTGAGATTCTGCTTGTGCCAGTCAGGCCGGCTTTGTCTTGAGTGAATTCTTATCCAGCTCTCCAGCCTCCTCCCGAGTAAACTGCGATCAGACAGTTCATTTAGCACGCGCCCTGTTACTGCCGATTGCCTTTGATTTTTCCTCACTGTATATCAAATGCTGACAATTATTTCTGCTGTGTTTTCATCTATACTAGTTTGCAGCATAATTTTTGTTGTTTATTTTTTTTTGTTTGTTTTTTTTCCCTAGATTTTTGCCTAAAAATAAAATGTGAATATCAAACATTTGACCAGATATTTGGGCTTTTGAGGAGTATTTGACAGCAAGCCATTCACTTTCTGTATTTCCACCAATCATCTGACTTTTCTTTTTTTTTAATTAAGGAACGGCAGTGAAATCTTTGTAAATACTCCTAATTGTCTGTCGTGTCTTGTAAAGGTTTTTTAAATATTCATCACATGAGATGAAAAAATTCTAGTTTGCTGGAAACCAGGCAAACATTGTCTCCCACAGCTCTGCTGTACAGGGACTTAATGGTGAGGATATCAAGTCAAATTCATTTGCTTAACGTAATGGGGGTAGCAAACGGTTTAAGCCCAGTGCACACATACAGAGATTCAGAAGTAACCAGCTGAATTTCGGTACATCTGTACTCATCTGTTCAACAGAAGCCGGTCTGACGGTTTTGCTGGGAAACCAGTATTGGATCAGCTCTTGCAGCCAATAAACTGTGTATTCTAATGAGTTATTATCAGAATACAGCATCCTTGGGGGGATATCCATGCATCCACATCGCTTGTTAGTGTTTTTATGTTCAACCTGCCAGTTGAACAAAAAAAAAAAAATCAATTATACCCTGCCAGTTATCTGGTTCATGCTGGAATGCACTCTGTCCCTGTGCAGTCCAGTTTTGCAGCCCATTCATTTGAATCCGCTGCAAAACACACTGGAGCATGTAAAAAGTAGTGCAAGCACTGCACCAAATTGCATGGTACTATATCATGCAACAGAGTGCCCCAAACATGCTGCATTTGGGATGCCATAAACAATTCATTTGCACCCGCATGCTCTTGCAAAGGCCCCGCATTCACCTGTGGTGTGCGGAACGTGCTTTAACCGCACTGTATTTTGATGTGAACCAACCCTCAGCTATTTTAAAAAATCTACTGCTGTAAAACAATTGAGCTCAAAAAAAGGTTCTGGTGATCTTTGAATAATTAGTGCAATTACGGTTTGCAGAATTTATTCTAACAGGAGTGCTGACCGTCACTCTCCTCCCATCTCTTCATATGACATTGGAATTCCGTTCACTTTGAATAGATTTTCTTTTGTGGCTCCATGCAGGAAGTGCCATTAAATGCTCCTCAGTGGGACACAGACAGCAAACAATCCAGTAGGGTTTTTAATCCTTCCCTACGCTGTATGAAACATAAAAAAAATACTTTTTTGACTAACTTTATAACCTGTGGTGTGCTCGAATGAATGTGCTGCCTTAACATGAAACGCCACATTGTAGCACAAAGCTCAGATTGGGCCCTTATTGTTAAATAGGGGTTTTCTATATAGTTTTACATTCTATATTAGCTGATCAGAGTCTTACATGGGGGTTTCTCTTGCTTTTTTTGTGTAAGGTAATGGAGAGCATTTTTTTTTCTACAATACCACCAGGCACCGTATTATTGGCACATTGGGTTACAACTTTACAAGGTAATGTAGCTAGATCATTGAGGACAAATATTTGCTCATTAAGTGTCTGAATGGGATGTGTCTAAATGAGGGACAATAGGCTAATATTTGCGATTTCTGATCTCGGTAAGCAGAAAAACCCATGCATTCTTGTTTGTCTTTTGTTTGTTGGCTTTATGTACAGCTAATTATCACCTGCTGTAATTGCTCCAGCCAACGCCCATTAGCTAAGAGATAGAATGTTTGCTCCATGAATCCCTGACTTTTATATACTGGTTACTTGGCATATTGTCGCATTACAGCACCAGTTAAACAATAGTTTTTTGGTTTCAATGTTTTTATTGAAGGTTAACATACAAGTAGGTAATACTACCATAAGCCCTTGCCTGCAAATGGAGCTCGCAACCCAGGCGAGAGACAAATCGAAAAAGCATACATTAACAGCGTATACGATAGGTGCAGCAAACCCAATTATTCAAGTTTACCCTCAAATGGGAGACCACACACAAAATCAAGAACAGGAACGAGGGAATGTGTACGCTAACTGCATGAGAGATATCATGTAAGATGCTAACCGTCTTCTCGTTGATCATGATCCACAAGAGTTTACTTTTCATCAACGTTAAGTCCACCACTGGACCCTTCTAGGCTGTTGCAATAGCAATTTTAGGTGCCAGGAACCTAAAATATATTCGAGTCAGAGTAGATCTGGTAACTCCATGGTTATGGTAACTCATGGTTATGATCAGATCAGGGCATGAACTCATATCCAGTGCCATCTGACTTTAGGGTTTGTCTACAATATGTGCAACATCATTCCCAATTGTCCACATCCCCATAAACAGATCATTAGACGATATTTTTTATTTTTTATTTTTACATCCTTATTAGTATTTATAGTATTTACAGTATGTATATTGTGAATAGAAAGCCATGCAATGACTAAAATCATGTTAGGTAGGAGACTGATTAGATCACTGAATACATAGTGTAGGACAACCTCATTCTTTTACCCCAACATTTTCACCCTACATCGCACTAGCTCTGATAGGCTAATGAAGCAATTCAACAAGCTTTAGACTCCTTTATATCAGGTGTCCAGAAATGCCCTTGTGTCCCTGAGTAAAAAAAATGACCCGAGGGTTTGTGGTTAGCAGTAGAAGGAATAATGACCCACCCCTTGATGTCAGTGGAAGGAGCGGTGCCCCGTTGTTGGTGTCAGTGGAAGGAATAGTGCCTAATCGTTGGTTTCATTGGGAAGAATAGAGCCCCATCTCTAGTCTGTGGAAGGCATTGTGCCCTATCTTTGACGTCGGAGCAATAGTGCCCCTTCCTGGTTCCAGTGGAAGGAATAGTGCCTAATTTGTGCTGTTAATGGAAGAAATAGTGCCCTATAATGGATTTCAGTGGAAGGAATATAGTGGCTCATCATTCGGCATCGCTGGAAGGAATAGTGACCAAACAATGGTGTCTGATGGAGGACTAGTGCTCCAAAGGTCAGTTAAGGGGAACTACTGCTGTATTGTACATGTTTGACCTTTTGGACTTTGATGGAATGAGTATCCGCTTTTCTGGAGTAATACTACTTTGCTTTTAGGGAACAAAGGTAAGGTTGTTTAGGAGTCATTTCATTTTTGCTGGTTATAAAAGTCACTTAAAATTTGTACCAAAAAGTGTTTGTATCTTGCTAGAGGCTGCCTATATTTCTAAACAATGAAGCTGTTTATCCAGCCCAAAATATTTTTCCGGTCTCCGATAGTTTTGGGAAGATTAGAACTCCTTTACCCTCACTTCCTGTCCTGCTGACAACCGTTTCGGAGGACAGGAAGGGAGAGAGGGAAAGCAAAGAGAATGCAAGTGACAGGGTTTCTCGCCCTCATGATACTGTGCTACTAAATATATTTAATTTTGGTTTGTCACTGTTGCAGATTTTCCATAAGTTTCTGTCAGATGAAACAATGTCTGCAGCACAGGAAGTGAGGACAAAATCCCTCTAATGGAGCCCTGCATAGCAGTCCAAACTCTATCCGGAACTAAAATGTTTTACTGGACATGCAGGATGACTTTGAAGTTTATTTCAAGCCAAAAACATTTTACTAGTTTTCGGTTGAGTGGGCAAGGATCAGTAGCAGAAATTAAAATCGCCTGTGTGGAATGTTGGGGTGATCTAGCTGTGACATCTGTCACACCATTGATCTCTGGGTTTAATTTACTACCGTCTACTCTGGCTGGCTAGGTGGGTGTCCTCCCTCACTACTCTGCGCATCCTTCCTGAGGCTCTGTGGTACTCTGTGTGGAGTATGGCCATATGCTATAGAAGTACAGATCTTGGTTACATTTATGTAAGTAGCTGTGCCCTGCTAGAACCGCCAAGCAAGATTCCTTTGTGGGAGAGTTGTAGAGTAGTCCCCTTCCAAGTCTTAAGACTCATCCAAATGTGGCGCTGCACATGGCATTTTGTCTCCTTTGAAAAAAAAAAAAAATGCCTGTATACTTTGGCCTCATGCAAAAACATTTTTACTACTAGTATGCCCAGCCAGAAGGGGTTTTTGGTTTTAATTTAAGGGTGAGAAAGGGTTAGAGAACCCTTTAGAGATTTACCCCCCCCCCCCCCCACACGCTTTTTCTAGTCCTGACAATGGTGAAGTGAAGCAAAATCTTAAAAAGGGATACAGGTGAATAAAAACCATAGAGGTAGTAAACCCACTGTACCTATATTTTTATTTTATTTTTTTCTGTGCTGTTTTTGGGAGTTTTTCTCTATTTTTGTATAAGGGCTAAGCTACATTTTTTTTAATTTTTTTTTTCTCCTGAGGTTTAACGATTCATTGGCATTCACTTAATTAGGTTATTCAATTGTGCTTCTAAATTCACCAGCTTTTTATTGCTAGAAGCAATTGATTGCTAAACAAATGCACAAATTGCTTTTTTTTTTTTACAGCTTTTGTTAAGTGATTTTTTGAGAAAAAAAAGGCACCAGGGACAGTACTTAAAGTGACACTAAGGACATATTTAATTTACATTGGGGGGATTTACATTGGGGAGATATACTGAAACTGGTGCAGCTGTGCATAGTAACCAATCCGCTTCTAACTTTAGCGTGTTCAATTAGGTTTTGACATTAAAATCTAGAAGCTAATTGGTTTCTATGCTGAACTGCACCTGATTTTGCACCATGTAGTTTTAGTAAATAACCCCTTCAGTCTCTTCTATTTATGTATGTGGATGATGGCACTGTAAATATTTTAATAAAAAAAAATCGAAGTATCTTTTTCCTAATTAATATACAGCTGCCACAGCAGCTCTTCCAAGCCTGTCTGCAGGAAAACCTAAGCAGGAGGAACTTCTAGTACTCTGCTGCTGGTTACATGTTGCAAAAAATAAAATATATAAAGCCTTCAAGATGTAGCCTAAAAATAAATAATATCAATAAACTGTTAGACATTGTCATACAAATATACAATATATTTGAAATCAAATCTTTATTATTTTTTGGCAATAACATGGTGTGGGCGGATTTCTTCCAGTCACAGGCTGTGTCACACCCCTCCAGCCTGCGTCTTGGAATAACTGAAAGGTGAAGCCTCCATCAATCAAGATGCAATGTCCCACCCCCATTATGTTTAGCTGGTTAGTGGACATGGAGGAGGGTGGGAATGAGCTGTGATTTACCACTGTATATACATTTGCATGCGTTACTAAAGTCGCATGGTCTGCTTAGATGTTATATGAAGAATGTGCTCAGCATAGAAACTAGCTGAAAACTGAGCATGTGCAGAGTTGCCACCACAGCTGCAAAATCCGTAGCTGAATTGGGGACATGGACAGAAGGTGGAGAGAACAGCAGGATCTGCCAGGTTATTTGAAAAATACAGAAAATGAATCCCATAGAGGCTGAGTTGAGTTTGAACAGTGTGTAATACACAATTTATTTATAGTTTTTAATGTGAGTTTAATGACACTTTAAAATGAATGAGGTGTCCTTTGTGCTGGTGGCTGCTGTGTTGCTTGAAATCTTCAGTTCTCTGCAGCAGCGATCTTCTGGGTCCGTGGGGGTTAATATGAACCACTGCGTGTGTCCCAGGTTAAAAGTGCCAACTATGCATGCCCTTTCTGTCCACTTTCTCCATTCATACAAGCTGCACTTTCCATTCCCACATAAAAAAGCAATGTACGAACATAGAAAGCAGACTTCATCTGTCCATCATCCATTCTCAGAATAATTTTCTTGCCTAAGCCATAGTACAGATCTTATGAATGGAGGAGAGGAGGTGGAAAAGAACGACAATAGCTGGTGTGACGTACACTGTTGGATGCCAGCTACCCTTCACTAACTTGTGACAAATGGCAAGTCAACTCACACTGTGATGTCACCAATGCATGGCGATGACACACTCAGCCTCAACTTGCACCAAGATTTTCCAGCTCACAGGACCACAGTCTAAGTGCTAGCATAAAGCTTATCAGCCTATTAACCATTCACAATAACAATTGTTTTTTAGTAAATGTCAAATACACACGGTCATTACAGACCGTATAGTAGCACTCTTCAAAGACGCAGGGATTCTTTAAAGTGGTTGTAAAGGCACAAGGTTATTTACCTTTATGCAGTCTATGCATGAAGGTAAAAAAGTGCTGTAGGCCCCTGTAATTACCTGAGCCCCTCTCGATCCAGTGATGTCCACAAGAGCCTTGCCTCTCTGGGGACTTGCACTCATGTTTTGGCAGCAGTGGGAGCCACCGGCTGTCAATCAGTCAGTGAGCCAATCTTGAGGACGCAGGGCCAAGCCACTGCTCCCTATGTGAATGGAGATACACAGCCACGGCTTGGGAACGCTGCTGCTGTGGGGACACTCGGCAGGAGGGAGGGGCCAGAAGTGCTGGCGAGGGACATGAGAAGAGGAGGATTTGGTCTGCTCTGTGCCAAACCACTGCACAGAACAGCTAAGAGTAATGTGTTATTTTTAAAAAATACAAGACTTTAATATTTAAGTTCTAGCTTAGTGCATGAGAGAGAATGTTAATGACTTTCCAAACATTATTTAATAGAAAAGGTAACACAGTACAAAGAAAATATTTACAGAAACCAGGTATTACAGGTAAAAGGAAAAGGGTTAGGAATGAAAAGAAGTCCTGGGTTCTGAGAGTTCAGCAAAGTCTAGTCAGTGAGCATAAGATGCATCAGTGTGCTTGAAAAGCTGGTTTCACACTTGTGTGATGTTGGACATCGCATGTGATTTGCACCGCACTGCTGTGCTGATCACATGTCATGTCTGTGCGATGCAACTTCAGCCATACAGAATCGCATTCGCACCAAAATGGTGCAGGACCCTTCACACCCATGCGATCCGATTCCTGCACTATTTGGCAGTTCGCACTGCCATCTGCAAACCCATCTGGGGGTGTCATTCATTTTTCATTGACACCCGCAGCGGTTCGCAGATGTCAGTGTGAGCTGCCGGCAGGTGACCTGCGATGGAATTGCGCTGGTTCCTGCATCCTATATATATAAACCTGGACTCAAAATAAATCTTGCTGCCCTTCTTTGATGGTAAGAGCTCTAGACTGCTAATGTAATTTATTTTCTGGTTCCTGAGGGTGTGATCAGAAATAACCTGACCATTCAAGAGGTCTGAGCCAAGATGTTAAAGTCTTTATAATCACGCAGCTGCCACCCCCTCGGATCCAGTTTTCTACATGAATTAATATTCTAGAATATCTACAGGTTACATTCTGTGACTTGTATATTATTGTCCCATTAGATAGCCATCATATTTGTGTTAATTCAAAAGGCAATCAGATGTCTCTCACCTAGGAGATGGAATATGCCTAAGCCGCCTTCTGATACTTTCTAATATAGTGGTGTTGGGGCATTAAATTCGGCTAATTCATGGAGACTGGTAAATGTTCTTAATCTTGCTGTACTTTTTTAATCTCGGGAGTTGGGAAACACGAGTTTTGACTTTGCAGATAGTAATAGCTAGCGGAACTACTTACAACAGGTTATTACTAGTTAGGACAGATGTCTGCTTAAAGGAGGAGCTCAAGGCTCCCCCCAAAAAATGAAGTCAGGAGCTACAAATACTGCAGCTGCTGACTTTTAGTATAAGGACACTTACTTGTCCAGGGATCCAGCGATGTCCTCACCCGAGCAGATCCTTCAATCCGCTTTGGGTGCAGGTGCCAGCATCTCTAGGGAAACATGGCTTGTGACTGGGCCCGTATTTTTTTGGGACCCGTGATGTTTCCCTGAAGACTGCAGTGGAAGGGGGGATGGGTCGAACGTCCAGCTCATCTCGCCGCAACGATCAGGGCTGGAAGTGGTAGTGGAAGAGGCTACTTGTCGGAACCAGGTACCCACTACTCCCCAGGTGGAGGGTGCATACAAGTGGAACTTTCCCCCTTGGGTGAAGCACCGCTTTAACTTTCTGATTAGTTAGGCCTGGAAACCTGAATGTTTTTTTTTTTTTTTTTTTTTATGAGGGTTATTAACGCCAGATTAGGCTTTGTATTGTTTAGTTTCTGTTAATGAGGGTTTATGATGGCTAAATCAAAGCGTTATAGGTTTTCCATGCTTTGTTTTGATGATATGGTTTAATTCAAACTGGACAAGGGTGGGTATCTCAATGCACTAAGGCCACCTGAATCAAATATGACCTTCTTTTCAGTAGTCTCGGCTCATGATATTTGTTTGCTATGCAAGTCGATGGCTATATAGGTTTGTCGCTTGGAGGTACTTTGAACAAGCACAATATATTTATATTGACCTCACCCTATAGGAAATCACATTTATGGTCATTAAACATACTTTTAGGTTACTGAAATAAATGTAATATTCTATCCAGGAGGCCTTGATACGCACCTTCGTCCAGTTTGAATTTATAATTGCCACATAGGATTGGTTTCTGATTAATTTGGGCTCTTGTAAGTTTTGGTTAATATGGTTAGTGGTATGCGAACTTGTACCTACAGCTAAGCTTACAATCAGGTTTATCTGTGCGTACAATAAATATCTGCTAAACATGCACGGTTTAAGAGATGACTGATGACTTTACCCTTGTATGCGCAGTGACGCTCTTCATTTAGGGCACACAGTGTGCCATAGAATGCAGAGCGTCGCACAGCTCCCACACGTGGGAGTGACACCATTGCAGCCCATTTACTCAAATGGCCTGAGAACCTGGAAGCAAGAACCTGGAAGTAAAGATGGAAGCACCAGCAGCAATGAGTGCGCAGGTGGAGAGCTTTGAAAGGTTTTTTTTTTTTTTTTTATTAAATTTTTTTGCCAGTTTACTACTACTTTAGGAGGTTTTGCTGTGTTCTACAAGTGTACAGTAAACCCCCCTCCATCGCTGGGGTTATGTTCCGGACCCCCCCGCGAAAAGTGAAAAAACGCGAAATAGACCCTATTTATATACACCCTAGGCATGTTTTGTTAATTTTTTAATAGCATTTAAAGGTCTTTAAAACACACTTTTATGCAATAGAAACACATTAAAGATAGAGAGAGAGATCAAGAGGATTTTTAAAACACAAAAATATTGTCTTAACAGTACAGTAAAAAATGGAGTACATAACTGCGAAAATGGCGAAATATTACCACAATATCAGAATAACAGGTCCTAATTAAAATACCGCGATATACCGGGACCGCAAAAACTGAACCGCGATATAGCGGGGGTTTACTGTACTGATATTAATGTTTTTGGAATGTAGCTAAAAAAATAAGTGTAGATGTGGTCCGGATGGAGACATGTCCTGTAAGAAGGGTCACTGCTGCTATGTGTCTCCTATTCTAAAAAATCTCATTGCTGACCTATGAATTTTCAAAGAACATGGTTGCCCTGTGTCTTCTCACAGTTTTTGGGGTGGCACGTTCACATCATTATGAGTCGGCACGCTTATCCAGTCCCTAAGACAGGTGCAGCCACTACTTTTAACTGGTATTCATGGAGCAGAGAACTGACGATATTAAGCAACACAGCCGCCACCAGCACAAGGGATATTTTTCTTCATTGCAAGTACTATCCCTGGTTTACTAAACTTAAGCCTCGTACACACGATCCAATTGTTGGCCAACCAAGCGTCAGATTTTTGTCTTAACCACTTGCTTACAGAACACCTAAACCCCCCTCCTGCCCAGACCAATTTTCAGCTTTTAGCGCTGTCACTGTTTGAACGACAATTGCGCGATCATACAACACTGTACCTAAATGAAATTGTTATTTTTTTCCCACAAATAGAGCTTTCTTTTGGTGGTATTTGATCACTTCTGCGGTTTTTATTTTTTGTTAAAAAAATTAGACTGAAATAAAAAAAAAAGTTATATATTTTAATTTGGCAAACAGGTAATTTTTCTCCATTGATGTATGCTGATAGGCTGCACTGATGGGCACCAATAGGCTGCACTGATGAGGGGGCACTGGTGGGTGGCACTGATGGCTGGCACTGGGCCTTGATAGGTGGCACTGATGGCTGGCACTGGGCCTTGATAGGTGGCACTGATGGCTGGCACTGATGGCTGGCACTGATGGGCACTGATGGGTGGCAGTGATGGGGACTAATCAGCACTGGTAGGTGACGGGCAGTACTGCGGCACTGATTGACACCACTGGTGGGCATTGATAGGTGGCACTGACTGCTGGCACTTATACACTGTGTGGGCACTGGCAGGTGGCACTGGAAGGTGGTATTGGTGGGCACAGATGAGGCAGCTTCGCCTCTTCCTCTTCGGGACTTATGGCCTTTGCACTGAAGCTGGTGATCAGCTTTTTTTTTTTCTCCTCATGCTGTCAGCATGAGGAGAAAAAAAATTGACCGATCTTCTGTTAACATCACGTGATCAGCTGATCACGTGATAAGATTGCATACTAACGGTACACAATTTTTGCACAACAAACACGAACGTAGTGATGTACTACAAGGAATTTCAGATCTTGAGCGCCACCCTTTGGGCCCCTTCTGCTAATTTTGTGTTTGAGCATTGATTCCGAGCATGCGTGGTTGTACTTTCAACTTTTTTGTGCGACGGACTTGTGTACTGACCATCAGAAAATCTGACAGCAGACTGTTGTCCGCCGAAAATTTACTAGCCTGCCATCTAACATTTGTTGGCAGAAAGTTGGACAACAATTGTAAAAAGGAGCATATTAACGGTCAGATTTTAGGACAACCGTCTGTAAACAATTGGCTCGTGTGTATGAGGCTTTAGGCTAAAGTTGGGGCTTGATCACACACCCTAGTCCATTTTAGCATGCGGGCTGGTGAAGGGGAGACAGAGTGCCTTGCATTGTCACACAAGCTGTGGTTTACTTTTTTTTTTTCTGAACTCTATTGAAATGTCAGAATGATATTTCATACATCTCTATGTAGCGCGGTTTGTAGGCCTTCAGGTGAGCTCTGGTCTTGGTGGAGAGGGCTGAGGATGTCTGCTATTCATAGTAAGGAAAGCTTTAAATAGCTTGACCACAGGTAAGCAGATGTTTAAAATGAGTGCACATCCTATTACCACGTGCGAGTTCATCTGATAGTAAAGGTGAATGTTGTAGTTGAGTAGTAAATCACTTGGCACAGCCGGCACCTCCCATGCTGGATTTGTTTATCCTAAGGATTGCTGGCAGATTTCGGTTCTGTCTGTTGCAGGGTGTGTACACATTGTGTTACTGTAGTAAATCAGGGCTGGATATGAGACATACACAATGTGGCATTTAAGTGTGGTCAAGCATGCTACAATTGAGGTGTGACATGTTCTGCAAAGTCCTGCGATTGTTCTCCTCTGACGAAGCTTTGTAAGAAGATGAATACACCCGGCAGGCAGCTGTACAGAGTAAATAGGATTTATTTCCATTTGGCACTACTGAATGGGCTTGATTTGTGTTTTACAAACCTATTTCATGCTTGCAGCAATGCAGAATCCTCCTTTATGCTTCAGCCAATTGTGTCATGTTCCTTTAAACACCTGAATGACACTTTTTTTTATTATTATTTATTTATTTTTCTTCTTAGCCCAATATGTTTGCTCTTTCATATATAATGCTGAATAATTCTTTGCCCTGATTATTCTGCAAGTCCTCCATCAGACTTGAGTCTAGTACACACTATCAGTTCAGCTCAGCTCAGAGCTACTGTCCTAACAATCCGATGTTGGTACAGCGATCTCCCCTACTGAGCTTATGTTCTGACAGGAGGACCGCTCCCACTCCGATCAATGCTCTGCCATTGGTGAAGAGCGCTGATCAGGAATCTGGCTGCTGGCTTTCCAGCATGCTCGTCCGAATGTCCGGCTTCTGTCGGACTGGCTGCCAGACACACAAGCTGTATGTTGGCCCATTTTTTTTTATTGAATCGGCTGATGTCACCTGACATTTGGCTTGTGTGTACTAGGCTGGTCATTCACTATACAGTCCTACTTTTAGATATACCAAAACCATATAATCGGAAGACGCACCTAATCTATCCAATCTGTGGCCAAGCAGGCTGATCCTTGCACTACTCAGTTGATGATAAAGGAACTTGTACTGTCATTTTGTATGAAATTTACGAGACACACACACACACACATACATGCATATATACACACATACACACATACATACATGCACACACACATGCATGCACACACGCACGCATGCATGCACACACGCACGCATGCATGCACACACGCATGCATGCATGCATACACACACACACATGCATACACACACACACATGCATACACACGCATGCATACACACACACACATGTATGCATACACACACATGCATGCATATGCATACACACACATGCATACACACACATGCATGCATGCATACACACATATGCATGCACATGCATGCATACACACGCATGAATGCATATGCATACACACACACACGCATGCATGCATACACACACACATGCATACACACACACATGCATACACACGCATGCATACACACACATGCATGCATATGCATACACACACATGCATGCATATGCATACACACACACATGCATACATGCATACACACACATGCATGCATATGCATGCATATGCATGCACATGCATGCATACACACGCATGAATGCATATGCATACACATACACGCATGCATGCATATGCATACACACACGCATGCATGCATATGCATACACACACGCATGCATATGCATACACACACGCATGCATATGCATACACACACGCATGCATATGCATACACACACGCATGCATGCATATGCATACACACACGCATGCATGCATACACACACGCATGCATGCATACACACACGCATGCATACACACACGCATGCATACACACACGCATGCATGCATACACACACGCATGCATGCATACACACACACGCATGCATGCATACACACACGCATGCATGCATACACACACGCATGCATGCATATGCATACACACACACGCATGCATGCATACGCACACGCACATGCATGCATATGCATACGCACACGCATGCATATGCATACACACACACACACGCATGCATATGCATACACACACGCACACGCATGCATATGCATACACACACGCACATGCATATGCACACACGCACATGCATATGCATACGCACACGCACACGCATGCATACACACGCATGCATATATACACACACACACACGCATGCATATATACACACACACACATATATATATATATATATATATATATATATATATATATATATAGTTGATGATAAAGGAGCTTGTACTGTCATTTTGTATGATATTTACGAGACACACACACATATACACGCATATACACACACGTGTGTGTGTATGTGTATATATATATATATAATATATATATATATATATATATATATATATGTATGTATGTATGTGCGCACGCATTTACACACACACACACACACACACACACACACACACACACACACACACACACACACACACACACACACACGCATATACTCGCACACACGCATATACTCGCACACACGCATATACGCACACACGCATATACTCACACACACGCACACACGCATATACTCACACGCACACACGCATATACTCACACGCATATACGCACACACGCATATACGCACACACGCATATACTCACACACACACGCACACACGCATATACTCACACACTCACACACACGCATATACTCACACACTCACACACACACGCACACACGCATATACTCACACACTCACACACACACGCATATACTCACACACTCACACACACACGCATATACTCACACACACGCATATACTCACACACACACACACACACACGCATGCATGCATATACACACGTAAACACACTTGCACCTGTATAAAGGTGGATGGTACATTTTCTTCTTTGGCCAGTTAGAATTTCCATAGGAAGATTTTGGACTTGAGAAAAAAATGGCCAGTTAGCTGGAAGATTTTTTATAATTTTGTGCTACTAAATTGTCCTGCTGAATTTTTTTTTTTTTTCAATATATTTTCAGGAAACTATTTTAGATGTTGAAATTTTTTTTTCTAGTGCCAGTCTTGTGTTTCAGGCACCCCAGCCAACCAGTACTGCCAGGTTCTCTACCTGCACTGCAGCAGTAGCACAGGTTGGTCAAGAACAGCCCCCTCTGACCACTGATTGGACTATGAAGCGTCTGAGTTGTCATGCCCTGCTCTCTCGTCTGAGTATTCCTTGTCTGCAAACGTTCGCTGCAGCAGAGCCTGATTGGTTCAGGATGTTGGGCTTGGTTACAGAATTGATAAGGTTGTGTGTCTTCTGCTGTGCAAGGTGTCACAGAAGGCTCCCAAAAAGCCACATTCAAGTATAGGAGTGATATTTAAATAATGCTGTTTGTATATATTTTAATACAGAACTGCATTTTTTATGAATCCTGTTATACCTGCTTATAACCAGCAGCCTCCAAATCTTCACTACACAAGATGTCTATAGAATGAGGACACAATGCAGCTAACCTCAGTCTTGTTTTCCTCAGGACTGTCTACCTGTAGAACTGTTAGCTGGTTTTATATTAAGTGTGGTGTTTTTCCCCCATCCATCTGAAATGTTGCTTTCACCTAAGCTGTTGCGTTGAGCCCTACAGCCACCAGTATGAATTTTCTTCTATATAGACTAAAGAATCCCCATAGTGTCCATTTTGCGTTGCGTGTTTTCTCGCCCCATAATCATGCATATGTCAGTGGGGACAATCTCGAGGGACAGCTGCCACCATTTTGTTTTGGATTCCTCCCATTCTGCTCCCAGGAATAAAAATGAAGGCAGCCTGCGGGGAATTCTGGAGTCATTGTCACCGTGCCTGTCTGGAGGAGGCAGCGATTGGATGTCGTGCGGCTCTTTTATCACCACCTCCCACCTTTTTCTCCTTTTTTAATCACTTGACAGAACACCTCGGAGCTGTGATGAGACTGTATGCTTAGCACAACTGGCGTTTTTCTTCTCCGCCTGTCTGTAGCTGCCTCTCAATCCCTGAGCACTTGTTTCCTTAGTGCCATTGTCTTGGTGCAGCATCCTTTCAATCTTTTGTACAGCTATCCCCATAGGATTAATGCCAGCGCACGGGAGCCAGTCTGCGTGTGCCAGTGTGGTTTTCTAATCCTGCCTGTACAGTGTATAGCTGACAGCGAGAAGGGTTAACCAGGCTGCATAATAGATTGTTGTGCATGGACATGGTGTGATGTAATTCAGCGGCTGCCTGTCTTCACAGGCTCTGGGAGGAGGGCTCATTCTAAGGGCACGCTTTGTTTCTGCAACATCTGGTTGGGGGGAGTAGTGCCCGACAGATTTGCATAGTGGATTTCTGATTTCTTGGCTGGGTTATGTGTGTGCCTGGCAAGTCAGGGTGATGGAATGAACTGGCTTTTTCAATTTGCTTTTTTTTTTGTTCTGCCTTCTTTCCTTCTGCTTGGCTCTGGATCATTGGTGGTGAGCTAAAAATATAGTTGTGGCAGTACATGGAGGCAGTTTCTTGCTGGATTTCCCTCCACTTCCTCTGAAGAAATGTTATGGTCTCCCAAATTGTCCTTATCCAATATGCGTGTAAAGCTGACTGCGAGCGGGCTGCTCCGAAACCTGCGTCTGCCTACTGGCTACCGGAAAAGCAGCGTTATATTCCACTCAGGTTAGTGCTAGCTGCAGGTCTGGCCCTGCTGTGTATGTGCTACTAATAGCTGGGGACATCTTGTTTACTGTCTAAGCTGAGACACTCATTTAGATGTGTGCCTATATAAATAAGGGCTTATGGTATGTACATGTGTATTCAGCGTGCAACCCCATCTCTGTTACAATGTTCATTTTATTTATAGCCTTTTTCTATTATTTTTTTATTTATTTTTTCATCCTTGTGTCTGTGTGCCATTTTTTTTTTTTTTTTTTTATGCATATTTGTTTTTACGTTTTTATTATGCAGAGTGTTGTCATTGTCATTTTTCCTTTTGCAGATTGGTCGTGTTTTTTTTATTTTTTCATAGTATGCACATTAGAACCTTTTCATGATGTCGGGTCTATTTTACTACATGTCAGTCTGGCATTTTGTATGGTGAGACGGTTGATGCAAACACACATTTGATACGCTCAGTAACCTGATGAGATTTAGTGCTGCAGAACTCGTGTGGTTGTAAAATTTTAGATTTTCTTGTCATTCGGTGGGTTTGTCATGTAGTGATTGCTTTGTAATGACATTGGTTGTTTTTAGCGTATGCCACAAGGAAATCTGCAAATCTAATTTGATGCATAAAGGGGGAAGAACTCATTATCGATCATAAAAGAACCGTGGTAATGGATCTCGGGTGCAATTCTTCCATTCGGGAACTGGTTATTGTAAATCTCTTGTATGAGCAGCTCGGTGTGGCTGCTGGGTTTAATGGAGGACTTATTTATCTCACCTTCATCCTCCTCCATGCAGCATTTCACCCTTACACATCTCCATGTTTTAATTGCTCATCCAGTTTTTAGATTTGTGCAGAATTGTCAAAGATCTTTCTGCGTTTCCTAGGTGACTGCTAAATATCAGCTGGAAAGAGGTATACGGGTATAAAAAGCACACAGCCTTTAATTACTTTTTCCGCCAGTGCTATTGGCTGCCACTTTGTGTCTGCAGTACAATATCATGCTAAAGGTTGTAGCACTAGATGACAATCTTATAAGGCAGCAGTGGCATCGCTAGGGGGTGGCTTTTGGGGCTATAGCCCCCAGTCTCTGCAGTCTCTGCAGGAGTCTCCAAGGCGAGGTTCTCTGGGGACCCTGATGTAATTGGGTGGTTCTCTGGAGGTGTATACACACACACACATATATACACACATATATATACACACACACACACATATATACACACATACACACACACACATACACATACACACACACACACACACACATACACACACACACACACACATACATATACATACATACATACATATACACACACACACACACACACACACACACACACTACTGTATATACATGTGTATGCCCACCCAAGCATATGACTTTCTTTACTACGCTGCTATGGGCGCTAGCCCCAGATCTTTTGTAGACCTAGCAACACCCCTGTAAGGCAGTAAAAGAACAAGAATAGTTTGTGGTTACTACAAATTGATCTCGGCTTGGTGAACGATGAGTTGTAATGGGTTGCTATGAGTTACTTAGTCTCTAAACCATATATGCATTCAGGCTAGCGTAAACGGATGATAGCGGCTCATTTGAGATCCGCTTTCTGCCATAAAAGTTGACGTGACTTGTATACATGAACCCAATCACTATAAACACAATTAAGTGTTCTGTTAACGTAAATTCAAAAATGTGCATATTTTTTATTTGCAACATTCATTAAAGTGGACCTTTTTTAGTCATTTTTTAATCTCTCCATCTATTAAATCTTCTGATCTCTTTTTAAACTTTTTTTTTTTTTTTCTGCCAGTAAATACCTTATACAGCCCACTTCCTGTTGTCTGGTAATAAGTCTAGGCTTATATCATGCACAGCTCTCTCATTCAAGAGTTTGCCAGGAAGGGAGGGGGGGGGGTGTAAGTCATAAGAGGGCCAATGAGAGCTGCAGAGCTGGAGGCGTGTGTCTGTGGCAATCCAGGAAGTGACCAGGCAGCAGCTTCAGTTAAAATGGTTGCAGGCAGACTTAGTGC
The DNA here is from genome assembly GCA_028564925.1 of Lithobates sylvaticus. Classification (NCBI taxonomy): domain Eukaryota; kingdom Metazoa; phylum Chordata; class Amphibia; order Anura; family Ranidae; genus Lithobates; species Lithobates sylvaticus. The sequence continues at coordinate 644,272,973 of CM053026.1, forward strand.
AGAGAGATTTCTGCAGCATATTTTGCAAGTACAGAATCACAGTATTTCTAAAATATGCAAAGTGGTTGAAGGGAAGCTTCAGAATGGCAAAGATGTTTTTTATTACATATTATGTAAGCAGGCTGAAGTTCCTCTTTAAAATACCTGGCATCCTTCTATGATTTTTTTTCAGCTCGGATATTTCCTGTTATAGGGTGACAACACTCTATCCCCATCCTCCAACTATTCTCGTGCGTTGTCACCCTGTTACACTAGCTTCCAGTGGCCATGCAGACACTAACACTGTAGAGGCATGGTCCTCTGTTGCCATATGGAAACTCAATCTAATAAATGCATTGTGGCAATTGCTGGAGCACATGCAGTAGGAAAGGAGTGGCAGCAACATGAAATGCCAAGAAGTTTTTTTTTTTTTAACTAAATTCATACACAGTTCTTTTGCAGACTAAGCCCTGGTTCACACCAGTGCGACTTGTCCATTCAAAGTCGTTTGACACGTCGCACCCCATTTGCAGCAATGGAACTGTTTGAATCGCAGTTACTTTGGACAAGGTTCCTGCACTATTTCTGAGCGATTTCATGTGCAACTTGCGTCTGCGTAAATTAAGTCGCACAGATATTTGTAAGCCACACATTTAATCACCCTGATTGGCCGATTTGAAATTGCGCTGTAGTAGAGCAATTTTTAAAACTGCACTGGTATGAACCAAGGCTAACGTTCAGTTAGAGTATTTGCTTTAACGCATAAGGGCCAATTCACACCTTATGCATTGGGCAAAGCTGCCAATCATAGCCCAATGCACTCTTGGCACATAGACAAGGCAATTTGCCTTACATCCCCTCAGTTCATACCAACACACTGCTGTGTGCTAAAAAATGTTGGGCATGCTGTATTTTTTCATGGCATGTTGCAGCACACTGCAGTGCAACAGGATGAATGAAATGTCATTTTGTGACATTTCAATAAAGTTACAAAAAAAGAGAAAAGGTCAATAGTGCGATGTGCTTTAACAAAGCACCGCACCTTAGGCTCCATGCACACTAGCGTTTAACCTCCTAGAAGCTAAACAGTGTTATCTTATGTGTCTATGTGCACTACTTCGGGCTATTAGCGTTTTTTGAGCTTCAGCGTCTAGGAGCGCAACATTTTTTTTTTTTTGAGTTTGTAGCGTTACATGGAGCGTTTTTCCAGCAGAAACACTCCTAAACGCTCCTAATAGCGTTTTTTGGGATTTTTTTTTTTCCTTTTTACTACAAAATGCCTATAAAATGCTAATGCTCCTAGAAAAAGCTATTACCACCTTTTTTAGAGTTTTTTTTTTTTTTTTTAGCTTGAAAAAAAACTAGTGTGCATGGAGCCTTAAAGTGCCCACCAACAGTCGCACTGTTTTTTGTGCTGTTGGTGTGAATGTGCCCCTAAGCTGTGCTCAGCTCCATGATACTTCCCTTGAATGGTCCGATGTCCCTGGCCAGTATCTTATACATTTTTTCCTGCTACCTGGGCTGCAGCTGTTGCCGGTGCAGGATGATGTCACTCCTGTGCATGCGCAGTAGTGCAGTCAATCCGACGCGCACAGCCGCTGTAACGTAATATAAACTGAACGGTGCTTGCGCAGCTCCGTGTTTATTCCAATGAAGACTGTGAGAAGGCAGATGGGTTTCTTTTACTGTAAAAGACATTCCATGTCTGTTCTGCAATAAAAAGCCTGCCTGCGGTCTTAAATAGTGGGACTTTTTAGTGAGCGTTTAAGCAAGGTGTCTGCCTTATACGATTTTGTTGCAGTATTTTACCACAACTATTAATGTTGGTTTAGCATTAGAGCAAGCATCTGCAGGAACAGTCCTGATGCACATACAAATCTATGCTAAATGGTGCAGCTGAAGAAACTACAGGAAATTGTGTGTCTGCATGGATTGCTATGATGGAAATGGAATCTGAATTGGGTTCTAGCAGCGAGGTGTGTTGGTGCCATTTTCCAGGGCTGCTGATGTTCTTTCAAGGAGGAGCCATTCTGTGAAATGCTGGTCCTGCTGATGGCGGCTCACAGACTACAGACTTTCACACGGTGCTGGTGATCGCTCCTATAGAAGGTTATTAGGCGAGTCACAAGCTGCACCTCAATAATCGGGTCATAATTACTTCATCAACTCCTCCCCGCCTAATTATACTGTTTGAGGGTAAAAAAAAGGTTTTCACATTGTACACCCAGACTAAAATGTTCACATTGATGCAGTTGATCTTTTAACATTGATAATTGAGATAATGTAGTAGAAGATGGTCAGGGCAGCAATCTCCGGTCCAAATACCAGTCACTGCTTAATATAGCTTAATATAAGAATATAAATTCTTCTCTCTTTTGGCCAGTTGTATATCAGAGAACATTCTTCTGACACATACCTCTTTGTCAAATGGCAATAAAATATAAACCCAACCCGGCATGACCTGTTGTACTGTTACGGTCCTTCTGACAGTTGAGCTTGGAGTTGATGTACAATGAGATTGCGGCAAAATGGGGCCAGGCTGAAAATGATTGGGACTTGCTGCTGTGTGCTGACTAAGCCGACGTGGAGGACAGTTCTTGATGGATGCTTGACCTTGTATTTGTTATACAGTTAATGCATTTAGGGTCAAAAGCCCAACCATTTGGGTCTGATCATTACTGAATGAACCACACAGAGCTTTTTTTTTTTTTTAAATGGTGCTTTAATTCTTGAATTAGCCATGCATTGGCAGGTCTTTGGGGTGGAATGATGAGATCTTTTAGTGGTTACTCTAACTGTACATCATGGAAAATGCACCATGCATTCTCACGACTAGTCATGGTGCAGTGAAGAAAAATGTCTGTCCATTGTTCAGAGATTTTCCTAGATGTTTGCATTCTACTTGTGTTCTACATAGGAAAAAAATAAAAATTGTGATTGCTCTGCAGTTGATCATACACAACCTTAGTATTCAAAGCTGGGAATCTGCTTATAAATATCAATGTGTATGGCCACTGTTAGGTGGGTAGCCAGTCATCAAACAGTGGATGTTTTTCAACCTCTAAGGAGTCTTTAAAGTGGCTCCAGGCCCCCCACCAAAAAATTAAAATTAAATCAGTAGCTACAAATACTGTAGCTGCAGAATTTTAATATTAGGACTTGTACCTGTCCAGGAATCCGCAATGTTGGCACCCAAGACGATCTTTCATTTGGCTCTTGGGTGCTGCCGCCACCATGCCTTTTTAAGGGAAACTGTCAGTAAAGCCTTGCGGCTTATCAGCCGGTTTCCCTACTGCGCATGCACGCTGCTCTTTGTGAATGGCCTTGGGGGGGGGGGGGGGGTTCAACTTCTGGGGGGACCTCCCACGGCGAGGTCACCCGGAAGTGGGGATGGGTACCCGCTCCCCCCCCCCCCCAAAAAAAAGGTGCCAAATGTAGCAGCGGAAGGGAAGCAAACAAGTGGAGCTTCCCTTTTGAGTGGAGCTCTGCTTTAAAGTATTACTAAACCTAGGACCCTGCATTCACTATACCTGGTCTCCCTCAGTACACAGAAATGCAATTTATTTTCGTAAATATAAACTGCTAAATACCTTTTCTTGTCTTCGGACTTCTATCCGTGTTCAGCCAAGCACTGTTAAAGCTGGTAGGACTTTTCATTCTCCTCTGACTGTCCTGTTGGCTGCATGACCCCTGACCCTCTGTCGGCACAGTGCTGATTGGCTCTGTGCTGATCACATGCACCCTCCCAAAAAAAAATCTCTCCAGCTAATGTACACTAAATTGAGCCTGTGCGGAGTGTCCCCAAGGCTCTGTACTAGCAGGAGATGGATTGGGAACAGTAAAAGAAAGGGAGGGTCAGATGACGGGCTCAAACCTCCTTTTTACACAATGCAGATTACCTCCTTAGGTTCCACAGTGAGTATAACAAGCATGCTTTACTGCATATAAACACTGATTTTACTGTTGTGGGTTTTGTAACACTATAAAACCGCAAGTGGAAGCTAGTTTAATAAAATAATTAAATCCCTGACCCTAGTGATCATCTTTACACAAATGAAAAAATGTATTAGAATTGCTCTGCACAGAATGACGGGTTCAGTTTATTCTCCTTTATGGCATATATGCATCTATATGCATTATAGACAAAGCCAGAGATTGTCCTTAAAGTTCATCAAGTTGTACATGTGATCTTGCAAGGCTGGTCCTTCTTCCAGCATGTGTTGACATGGTCTGATCATTCTGTTCATATTTAGGTGTTTTAATGTGGTGGGAAACTCTTCCCTAATGTATAATGAATGCCTGGTAGACGGGCGTATCAATACAATGGAGCTTATTTTCCTCACAACCATGTAGGTGCACAACTGCTTTGGTAATCTGTTTTAAAGGCTTTGTCACATGTTTTTGTTGCTGTTTGTAGCCTTAAAGTGATTATAAAGGTGTTGTTTTTTTTTTTTTTTTTATACCACGACAAGGGTTATGCACAGAGTGGCCCCGATCCTCCTTTTCTGGGGTCCCACCGCGGCACTCCTCTTCATTGGGTGCCCCCACAGAGAGCTGCTTTCCATGAGTGCACTCGTGCGGGTGCGCTTCTGAGTCCTGCTGATGCGTCCATTCACACAGACAGCAGGACTCCGCCCCTCGGCTCCCATGTCACTGGCTTTGACTGCAGCGGGAGCCAATGGCTCATGCTGCGATCTATCCAATGAGGACCCAAGTGGCTGGAGCTGCTGTGCTTGTCCCAGTCGCTGGTATGATTGGGTTAAGGTAAGAAAAAGGAGGGGTCTGGGGGGTGCTGCAGGTCAAAAGGTTTTTCACCTTTAATGCAGTGATGGCGAACCTTGGCACCCTGGATGTTTTGGAACTACATTTCCTATGATGCTCATGCACTCTGCAGTGTAGTTTAGCATCATGGGAAATGTAGTTCCAAAATATCTGGGGTGCCAAGGTTCGCCATCACTGCCTTAATGCATAGAATGCATTAAGGTGAACAGCCATGAGGTTTTACAACCCCTTTAAGGCCCATACACACAATCAGAAAATTGTACAAAAATCAACCGCTTTCAAATTGATCGTATGATAATCTGATCGTTGGTACACAGCTTTTGTCCGACATTTTCCCCCAAAAATTTTCATACTTTAGTAACCTCTTCATTTTCGATCTGGAGACTAGCATGCAAAAAAAGTAGGCTTTGGAATTTTTCTTATCAATTCGTTTTTTTTCTTTTAATTGACAGATGGCATATTCACACTGATGATCTTGGAAAGTTGTGTTAACATGCATTGAATTAGGGCAGGCTGTTCATTTGGGCTGGATTCACACTATTGCAGTGTGTTAATCAGTGCACATTCTGGTAAAGTGGAGTTCCAAAAATTTTTGTGTTTATTCAAAGTCAGCAGCTACAAAAAGTGTAGCTGCTGACTTTAATAAACACCCACTTACCTGTCCCATGGTCCAGCGATGCAGCCGTCCAAACCCTCACTTCTCTTCCTCTCCCTGGCGCTGGCATTGCAAGTGTGGGTACCATGCTGTGACCGATTATGACTTAACAGCCGGGTGTGCATTGCGCTTGCGCAAGTTGCTCAGCGCCTCCCTATAGGTCGTGTAAGCTTAAAGCAGAACTTCCCATTTTTTCCCCCTTCCCCCGCTTAGAAATGAAGCTCCACCCTAAAGTAGAACTTCCACTCATCGGATTCCTCCGCCCCAACTCCGGTGTCACAATTGGCACCTTTCGGGGGGAGGGGGGACAGGATACCTGTCTTTTGACAGGTATGCTTTCCCACTTCCGAGAGTCCAGCCGTGATGTCAATGCGGGGCTTCCTCCTCCTCCTCCTCCTCCTCCTCCTCCTCCTCCCCTGGCCGCCGGACTAATGGAAGAGAGGAGCGGGGCCTCACACATGCGTAGTAGTGTTCCCGGCGTAAAGCCGAACGGATTCACTGCCGGGTTACCTTACCCACAAAGGCGGCGGCCTCACCCGACAGCTGAAGGACACATCAGCTGCGGTGCCGACATCGAGGGACTGCAGGACAGGTAAGTGTCCATTTTATTAAAAGGTATGTGTAGCTGCTGTTTTTAATTATTTTTTTATTTTATTTTTTTATTTTTTTTTATTTATTTTTTTCCCGGAACACAACTTTTAAGGCAACCCATTCATTGAAAGAGCTGCCTTGCATATCTCAAGTTGCATGCATTTTTTTTTTTTTTTGTAATGCAGCATACCACAATGCACAGGGCATCCATCACATACAATGTGCTGTGCAATGCACAGGGGTTGGCAAGGTGCATCGGGATGCCATTAGGATTGAATTACACTGCAGTAGAGATGCACCAAAATTTTGGCCCTTGAAACATATCGGTCAAAAACTTGTTAAGTTGAGTTATTGGCATTTTGACTATAATGGCAACGAAAACGCATGCGCTGTTGCCACGGTTTTACAGTGCCTATGAAAAAGGTCATGTGACTCAAAAACGTAACATGGTGCATTATTGATGCGTTCTTGCTGCATTTTATTGCATTTAAATGGGGAGCTGCATTTTTGGTGTGTTTTTTAATTTTAACGGACCAAAAATGCAACAAGCTAAATTTTTAACACAACGGAAGCGTAATGGACCAGTGTGAAGACATGCATAGATTTAAAGATTTTTCTTGCGCTAAAGGTGTCAATGGCCGACAAATTTATATTCATTTAAATTAATGATTCTAATTTAAAAAGTCGAATATAATACAGTTGGTTATAAATAAAAAAATAATATCTATAGATAGATATATAGATATAGATATATATATATGTGTGTATGTGTGTGTGTATATATATATATATATATTTGTAATTTTTTTATATATATATATATATATATATATATATATATTTGTATTTTTTTATATATATATATATATATATATATATATATATATATATATATATATATATATATATATATATATATATATATATATATAGTAATTTTTTATTTTTTGATCTATTTTTTTAACTGAGGTCTTCGGCCGAGTGCATCCTGCATTTTTGGTTTCGGCACCTGTAAACTGCAGCACGCCAATGATTCCTTCAGTGTGTTGGGATGCCATTGAAAATGAATGGCGCAGCAACACAAGTTGTGTTAACCGCAATGCGAAAGTGTATCGGGACCCTTTTCACACGGGCGTCATCCGTTCAGTCACATTTTTTGCTAAGAAAAACCTGCAGAAAGTGGATTCAAATTATGTCAGTTGACATCAGTTTGCACATCCATTTTCAGCTCCGCTCTGTTTACATCAGTTTTCACTTCAGTTCAGTTTACATCAGTTTTTTTGCATCTTTTTTTTTTTTGTTGTTTCAGAAACCAGTCAGAGGTGACAAATTGTATCAGCAAAAACATGTTTCTTACCTAAAAACTGACCTGATATAAACAGACAGCATCTACTTAGATCCATTTTATTCTGTTTCTGTGGATCCAGGGCCGGTGCTACCACTAGGCAAACTAGGCAGCTGCCTAGGGCGCACTGCTGCCTAGGGGCGCCCCGCCACTGGTGTTCCTACTCTTTCTGCAACAAGCAACTAAGTATCCGCAGGCAGCCTCCGCTCCGTTCTCACATAGTGTCAGAGGCGCAGTGGCGGCGGAGGACTGTTTCCTGACTCCCGAATGAATGGAAGCAAGCAAACATTAATTGATGGGCGCTGGTGAGGCTGCATTTAATTGGGTGCTTCATTAAAAAGGTGGGGTATACATGGGCAGGGCAAACTGGGTGGAGCCAGGGGGGGGGGGTGCAGCAAATTGAGGTTTCGCCTAGGGTGTTAAAAATCCTTGCACCAGCCCTGCATGGATCTAGACGTTCATGTTAAAAAAAAAAAAGCAACTGAACAGAGGCGGATGTACACAGATGATCAACCGTTTGTCCATAGAAATGAATTACTGTCTGTTTTTCATCCATCAATAGAATAAACTATAATCCTGAATGCATCAGGCCTATGATTGACGAAAAAAGGACAAAAAAGAAAAAGAAAAAAAGGACACGACACTCAGGCCCAAGATCAGAATCCCAAACCTGAGGCCAAAATATCTCCAATTCCCCTGAAGACCCTCTGTATAGGGAATAATGGTTAGACACTAGTTAATCTAAGTAACTATGGAGACGATCTAAAGCTTATTAAGCATAGGCTTATATTGAATTTATAGTAGAGGGAAAAAAATCTGTGTACAGTGAGGGGTAAAATATTTGCTCCCCTGCTGATTTTGTACATTTGCCCACTGACAAAGAAATGATCAGTCTATAATTTTAATGGTAGGTTTATTTTAACAGAATAACAAAAAATTCCAGAAAAACTCATTTCCAAAAAGTTATAAATTGATGTGCATTTTAATGAGTGAAGTAAGTATTTGACCCCTTCGCAAAACATGACTTAGTAGCAAAACCCTTGTAGGAAATCAGAGGTCAGACATTTCTTGTAGTTGGCCACCAGGTTTGTACACAACTCAGGAGGGATTCTTTCCCACTCATATTTGCAGATCCTCTCCAAGTCAATAAGGTTTCGAGGCTGACGTTTGGCAACTCGAACCTTCAGCTCCCTCCACATATTTTCTAATAGGATTAAGATCTGAAGACTGGCTAGGCCATTCCAGGACCTTAATGTGCTTCTTCTTGAGACACTCCTATGTTGCCTGGCCGTGAGTTTTGGGTCATTGTCATACTGGAATACCCATCCACGACCCATTGTCAATGCCTTGGCTGAGGGAAGGAGGTTCTCACCCAAGATTTGACGGTACATGGCCCTATCCATCGTCCCTTTTGATACAATGACATTGTCCTGTCCCCTTAGCAGAAAAACACATAAGCATAATGTTTCCACCTCCATGTTTACTGGTGGGAATGGTGTTCTTGGGGCCATAGGCAGCATTCCTCCTCCTCCTCCAAACACAGGGAGTTGAGTTGATGCCCAAGAGCTTGATTTTGGTCTCAGCTGACCACAACACTTTTATCCAGCTCTCCTCTGTATCAGTCAGATGTTCATTAGCAAACTTCAGACAGGCCTGTACATGTGCTTTCTTGAGCAGGGGGACCTTGCGGGCACTGCAGGATTTCAGTCCTTCACAGCGTAGTGTTACCAATTGTTTTCTTGGTGACTATGGTCCCAGCTGCCTTGAGATCATTGACTAGATTCTTATGTGAAGTTTTGAGCCGATTCCTCAGCAATCTCATGATCATTGAAATGCAACGAGGTGAGATCTTGCATGTAGTCCCAGACTGAGAGAGATTGACAGTTATTTTGTGTTTCTTCCATTTGCAAATAATCGCACCAACTGTTGTCACCCCCTCACCAAGCTGCTTGGTGATTTGTCTTGTAGCTCTTTCCAGCCTTGTGTAGGTCTACAATCTTGTCCCTGACATCCTTGGACAGCTCTTTGGTCTTGGCCATGGTGGAGAGATTGGAATCTTCTGTGGACAGGTGTCTTTTATACAGGTAACAAGCTGAGATTTGGAACACTCCCTTTAAGAAAATTCTCCTAATCTCAGTTTGTTACCTGTATAGAAGACACCTGGGAGCCAAAAATCTTGCTGATAGGGGATCAAATACTTATTTCACTCATTAAAATGCAAATCTATAACTTTTATGAAATGTGTTTTTTGGGATATTTTTGTCCTGTCTCTCACTGTTAAAATAAACCTACCAATAAAATTATAGACTGATCTTTTCTTTATCAGTGGGCAAACATACAAAATCAGCACGCGATCGAATACTTTTTTCCCTCACTGTAAAGCTTCGTACACATGGTACGATTATTGGTAGGGGATTGTCTGTCCTAAAATCTTACCGTTAGTACGCTCCTTTTGACAATTGTTGTCCAATTTTCCACCAACAAATGTATGACAGGCTAGTAAATTTTTGGCAGCCAACGGTTTGACATCAGCTTTTCGTATGGTGAGTACACAAATCCGTTGCACAAGTCGAAAGTACAAAAACGCATGCTCTGAATCAATGCTCACCAAACAGCTGAAAATCCTCATAGTACGTCACTACGTTCGTATTTGTTGCACGACACTTGTGTACCATTGGTATGCAAGACAAGATCCTGGCACATGCCCTTTTGACAAAGATCAGACACTCAGTTGGCCAACAATCGTACCATGTACAAGGCTTATGTGTGTGGTGTGTGTATGTGTATGTATATATATATATATATATATATATATATATATATATATATATATATATATATATATATATATATATATATATATATATATATATATATATATATATATATATATAAATATATATTACACACATTTCTCAAATTCCCATATATAGAGGTGGGTAAAGTTGAACAAATGCACTTTGTCATTTTATGTTTAAGGTCCACATTGAGTACCTGAATTGTGGAGACTTTGTCCAAGAGGCAAGTCGAGTATAAAAGACATGTCACCAGTATTGCCTGTTAGTCTGACGATTTCCCTTGTTCTGCACTTTCTCTATTTAGCAGCATTCATCTTGGTAGAATGTCGGAGTTGCACACCTTATGACTGGGGATCTGATAAGGTGGGGAATAAATGAAGATGCTGTAGGAGAGGGAGACCGCTCAATAGAATGGTTGATATACAGTACTAGCTGCATGCAGTGCAGAATCCGCTCTGGAAAAAACCATGGTAGTGACACCACCAAATCTCATGAGACTAGCCGTGCCTCTCATACATCATATACTGTATACAGAAGGGATGTGCAATTAGCAGACCTCTAGCTGTTGTAGAACTACAAGTCCCATGAGGCATATCATGGACAGCCACAAGCATGACACCCAGTGGCAGAGGCACGATGGGACTTGTAGTTTTGAAACAGCTGGAGATCCGCTAACTGTATATCCCTGGTATACAGCAATAAGGGTGTAGATACCGGAGTGCCTAGGCACGCTCTTACCAGAAAATGAGTGCTCTGTTTTGTAGAAGGAATTAAAGTGGAGTGCCCACAAAAAAATAAAAATTAAAAGTCAGCAGCTACAAAAAATGCAGCTGCTGACTTTTAATAATCGGATACTTACCTGTCCAGGGGTCCAGCGATGCGGGGGAACGAGACCCCCCCCCCCTCGTTCCCCGCTCCGCTCACGGCGCCAGCATTCTTAATGTGGGAACCCGGCTGTGGCTTCACAGCCGGGCACCCACTGCGTATGCGCGAGCGGCGCCGTGATTCGACGCTCACTCATCTGGGACACATGACAGGTCCCAGATGACTGTACGGCACCTAGGGGAAGTGACGTTTAGCCCGGGAAATGAAGGTGGCAGACTACGAGGGACCCCCTAGCAACAGGCATTTAGAGGTGAGTAAAACATTTTTTTTTTTCCAATTATTTTTTTTTGGATTTTTTTTTTTTTAGGATTTTTAAGTCACTTTTTTTTTTTTTGGGTGGGCACTCCACTTTAAGGACAAACCGTCACATTTTAAGTGCACTACTTGGAAACGATAAACATTTCCAGATATGTGCGATAACCTAGCAAATGGTTACTTTTGGATTTCAGGCCCACTTTAACAGACATTTTAGTGTAGTCTGAGCTTAGTAAGAACCTAGTCATTTTAGGGCCTTTTAACTTGGTGAGGGATCATTTTATATTGATCAATTTCCCCAAATTGATTCATTCTGTTGTAATGTGGAGGTTTTCCTGAAGCGGACCCTTTATTAAACACGGTTTGTTTTTTTGGCACTTGTGCGGGAGCGGAGCCCCATGGGGATGTGACTCAAATTTAGACTCGAATACTCATAGCTGTAGCATGATTTAAACAATAAGTCAGGAAGGTCTCTGTGGTCATATACAGACAGGAAGCTTGTATTTATAATAGAGGGGAATAAATAGATGTCCGAAAACAATAGAACAATTTTCTTTATGCTGTTCTTGTTAACATGTATCAGTTAACATTGCTTTGTCTCCTATAATGTTTAGGCCGTGTTGTAGGACAGTTTAGAAGAATGTAGCAATCACTTTTACTTTTTCTCACTTATTCTGCTCTTGTCAAGTAAAAGTTTATTAAACCGTCCATTGTTGGAGCAGAAATTGACGTTGTGTAAAAAATTTTGGAGGGAAATTTTCATTATTTTCAAGTTACCAGATTTTATTTTATTATATTTTTTTTTTGTAATGGTTTACAAGCGAGCAAAGCTTTGCCACCAATTCAGGCTTAGGCCCCTTTCACACTTGTGTGACTTTGGACATCAGTCGCATGACAGATCGTACCCCATAATTTCCAATGATAACCATTCAAATCTGTGCGACCACCAACTTCAAAGTACTCCCTGTGCTACTTTTGTCCAACTTTGATGCGAGTTGAGGTCCATAGACCTCATGTTTACACAGGCATCCCCTAAAATCACGTCAGTCGCGGCTGGAAAAGCGCAACAAAATTGCTTGACTTTCAGGACGCGGCAGTGTGAAAGGGTACTTGGCTTTGAGGTGGAGGGGGCACTAGTAGGAAAAAACAAATCCGTTTCTGTACAAGGATCTGGCAGTAATGATAGGCCACTGAAAGCGGTTTTCTGTTGACACAGTAAAGGGCCTAACGTGGGGGGGGGGGGGGAGCATAGGCCGGTTTAAAAGAAACCGGCTGACATTAGGCAAGTGTGTACGGCAGCTGGTCCGACAGAAGCAGGCCATTTGGCTGGCTTCTGTCGAAGGGGCATGACCGAAAAAGGTCTTCTGATCGTCTGAGCGCACTGACCGGTGCACCCTGGGGAGGGGATGCAAGGGGCAGCCCCTCTGTCAAAACACAATAGCTCATCGGGGGGGTGAGATGTACTAATATCAGTTAGTTCGTTTGGCTCCTCCTCCTGAGCTCTTCAGTTTTTTTTTTTTTTGGGGGGGGGGGGGTTTTAGTTTTTTTTTTTTTTTTACGTTCAGCCCTCTGGGACTAATCATGTATTTCGATTAGAAATGATGACATACTGAGCAAATGACTCGTGTTTTTCATAAATCAGTTTATGAATTATACATTGGTTGAGTCATTTTATCCAACAACTGTATTATGTGTAATATGAGCTATGGATAAATCAATCGTTTTTGGAAAGGAAGTCTCTGCACTGAAAAGGGTCGATTGTTTTTCCTGAAATGATAGTTTAGGGTGGCTGCTTTACATACAGCAGTGAATTTAAGTGCGTCTAGGTTGTCTTGGCTGTGGAATCCTCAGTATTATGTATTTACATTGGCCTTCATTTAGACATAACAATTTACAATATGAAATTCTTCTTTGCAAGAGGGAAATAACGGGAAAATACAAAGTGATTATTAATGGGGGTTATCAAAGACAAGTTTAGTTTAGCTGTAATGTATCTAGCACTACACCCTGGTCATACTGTATAGGTGCGTATTGCAGTGTATACAGCTTCCTGTGCTGTGCGATGGACTCATCCAGTGCTGCGAAAGAACCTCCTATCCTGACTGGTACCCCTTAACCAACTTGGGTTTTAGCAGCACTGTGCTATTTTAACTGGTAGTTGCGCAGTCATGCAACACTGTAGCCAAACAATTTATATCATTTTTTTTTCACTCAAATAGAGCTTTCTTTTAGTATTTGATCACCGCTGGGTTTATTTTTATTATAGAAATGAAAAATGACTGACAATTTTGAGAAAAAAATATTTTTTTAAATTTCTGCTATAAAACAAATTAAAAAAACAAAAAAAAATAATTTCATCATAAATTTTGGCCAAAATGTATTCTGCTACATGTCTTTGGTAAAAAAAAAAAAAAAACATTAACTGCATCTTGATTGGTTTGTGTGAAAGTTGTAATCATAAATGATATAATGACAAATCATAAGTACAATGTGAAAAAAATCTGAGTTGAAAATAAAGTGAAGAGTGATACAGAAAATGTGATATTGGCGATATGCCCCGTGGTGACAATTAAATGCTGGTGCTTTGAAAGAAGATGACATAAATTCCTCCACCTAATAGTATCCAGAAAGGCTTACTGAATAGCCATGACCTTTTTATAATGAGAAGGTCAGACAGCGTATCTGCCCAAAGGGCTATTATCAATCTTTCAGCCTGGATCATCTAGATGCTGACGCAATATCACTTGTCCTATAAGGTGCCTCTGAGAACTCTCGATCAGGGGATCCTATGCATTCATACCACAGTGTGTACCAATAAAACTAAAATTTTCAAAAATGTTCATATTAATGCACTTGCAACAAAACAATTGGCTATGATACTCTATTTACACTTGCTAAGTCTTTAACGCACATTAAATTGCCTACTGCTTAAAATGCCCTTTTGACTTGTTTTTGATGCTTTTTTGGAGCTTTAATGAAGCTTGACAAATGTATTGATTTTCTATTTGTTTTAAAGGGGACTAGTAGAACCCTGGCTCAGTAGTACCCTCAGCTAATTACTGCTCTTCAACAGCTCAATAATACCCCTGTTCAGTAGATTCTTAGCTTATTGGTGCCCTCGTTCAGCAGATCCCCTGCTCAGTAGTACCCCCAGTTTTGCTACGGCCCCAATCAGTAATACCCCCAGCTTTGCAGATCCCCTGCTCAGTGGTAACCCCCAGCCATGCTCATCCTCTGGTTTGCAGATCTTCCTCTGTCTCTGCTCACCTCCCACTATATTGCTAGTTTCTCTTGCTCCAGTCTGCAAGCTCTGCTGATCCTCTGCTCCGTTCTCTCTATCCGGTCCTTGCTCGCCTTCTGCTATAGCATTCCCATGTTGCACACCATGTTTGCTGTCTGCTAGGCGCTCCGCTCCCGTCTAGGCCCTGCTTACCTTCCTGCTGCTTTAAACTGCACACCAGATGCGACGTCTGCCCTATACCTTTCCAGAATATATACGCACAAACCGGAAGTGACTGCTGATTATGTCTTTCCAGTTTGCTTGTTGGTTTACCAGTGCATCCTGGGATATATCATATCTGCAATACCTCCAAAATTTAGCAAAGCAAAACACTTAATAAAAGCCCCTTAGAAGATGCTTTGATGCACCAAAAAAGAAACATGGGGTATAATTTTTAAAGCAAACACAATAGCGTGTAGAAGACTGTAAGGTAACTATTTTATTTAATGACAGGTGCTTTGACATTCTGAGTGCTTTGAGAGTGTCCAATGCCACGTTATGAAGCAAGTGTGAACAAGCCGTAACGGCTACATTTACAGGGCAAGCTTTTGGGGTTGTTCCTCCTCCTCCTCCTCCTCCTCCTCCTCCTTCCTCCTCCTCCTCCTCCTCCTTGATCCAAGTAGTACTGATGGAATAGGACCACAGACCCATAGATTTTACAGATATTTGGACAAATCTCCCACTGTGGACTGTTCTATTATGACAGACTACCCGAACAGTGCCTGCATCTGATTGGATGCATGGACTTTTCAGGCAAGAATTTTCTGCTCAGCTCCACATGTTGACAGGGCCACCCAACAACATAGATTTCAATGTGGAGTCCCGTGATAGGATCAGCAATATAAACTTATTGGTGAAAACGCAATAGTTCAGTGCAAAGATTTGTGTTTTCACCAATACGTTTAAATTGCTGATCCTATCGTGGGACTGTGCATTTAAAAATTTATATTTCAGTATGCTCGTTCAACGGAAGCTGGTTATGCGATTGGCTTCTGTCTGATAAGCAGCTGTACACTTGGACTAAAAGTTGTCAGTTTCTACTGTAAAGGCTGATTTCGGCCTATATTTGGCTCGTCTACGGGGCTTAAAGTGATTTTGGTGATGTCAAAACTGAGCTACTCAGTTCTTGCTGAAAAGGAAGCTGAGGGCAAAGATCTCCCTGTTTAATTTTTTTTTTCTGTAGGATCTGTGCTTTGTGAACATCTTATTGCCACTTTATTATTCTTTCACTTTTTTGATTCATTTTTATTTGAAGTATTTCAAGGTACAAATGTTAACATGGGGAGGCATTGAAAAGTAATCATTGCATTATTCGTTGCCAGATTTATGACCACCGATAACGTAAATACATATTTGTACACAACAAGAGTCTGCAGATGTGTAGATCAATGAGCTAGGAAGCATAGGTGATCCATGGTCCTCTTCGAAGGATTCAGGTGGCTGGCATTGATCAAGATGTGCTGCTGGGTCAGATTAGAGGGTTAAGTCTGCCTCAGAGAGGAAGGCTAACTGGAAGTAAGAGAACCGCTGCAATAAAGAGGTGAAGGTGTGGGGGGTAGAAAAGTGTGACGTAAGGAACTTGAGGGAGGAGATGACATTAATATTCCTAAATTGGGTCCCCAAAGCTCAGTGCCTACAGGAATGAATAACCATGGGCGTCAAGGAATTGGCGTATTGTATGTAAGGATTTTTTAAATTATCCTTTTATTCGGCAGACCCCCAGTTTTCAGAAGGGTATCTTACAGTTCCCGTTTCCAGGCTGTGCAAAACAAAACGTGGTAAATGCCTAATTGGGGAAATGTGATGGGAGTCTATACTGGTAAACTGTCCTTTGCCATCTGTGCGCCTTTTTGTTGGGGCCCAGCTTCTGTAGGTCAGGTCCTCTCCAAGTCTGCCATTTCACATGCACTGTTGCCTTCTACATCTATAGGTGACTGCCTAATATCCCTATGGCTGCCTGCATGTGTTAAAACACTGTGGTTAATTTTTTTTTTTAAGTAGTACATGTTCACATAGAAACGTGTATGGGCTAAGTGAATGTGATGAACTTGTGTTCACTTTGAATACCCAATCATGTGGGCGAAACTTAACACAGGATTTTTGCTACCACAAGTTTTCAATGTAAACCGTTTCACCATTTTCGGTGACATTTACTTTACCAAACGAGCATCCTCTTGTCACTTGTCATTTTATGTAGAATAAGGCTGAGGTTTGTATGCAGCAGTATGGTGCATGCCATAGTGGCGGTGTCACATCGCACACCTATTGCAGCATCCTCCTGCCAGCATGTTCCAAAGTTAGCTCAGAAACTGGATACGGATAGAAGGTGCCAGTGCCCCTGACACGTTTAATCTGGGACCAGATCTAATTATGTACTTCAACCCAGGCATTCATTTACTGTAAACTCTGTTGTGAAAGGTTAGCCTATCCACAGAAGGAAAAATGTTTTAGGAGTTTTATAGAAGTTTGTTGGTTTCAAACAGAGAATTGTACTGCAGATCTACAGTACTAAGAAATGTGCGGCTTTGTAAGTGTATTAGCTGGTTAATTGCAGTTTAAAAATATGCATTTTTTTACAATAGGTAAAATGGATTTAGATTTTGATAGAGTAGGTAATACTTTAACATAAAACACAATTTTTTTAATTTATTTTTGTTCGTTTTATAAGGGGGGGGGGGGGGAGTTATCGTCATTTCCTGTCCCATAGAAGTAACAGGAAGTAAGAGGGGGGGAATCCCCCTATTACACTTCTATCAGGGCATTAAAATGGCTTCATAAACAAGTTGCGATCCATCTGCGAAGAGCTAATGCTATCTTGGATAGATCTATCCAGGCTAGATTACTACTGTCCTAGTAGTCAGAAGGTCTTCTAAATTTAACCTAAGCTTAGTATGTAGTTTACCACTACAGCCATATTCAGCAGGCCTTTCTGTGTTTCTTTCTGAGGCTGTTTGGATGTACAATTTACACTGGTATGCTTCCCAAATGTAAATGCAAAAAATAAAGATGGATAACCGCATGCCTTGAAAAATAAAGCTCCAGTTTCTTTCTCAACGGTTGAACTGATGAAGCTGGAGTTTTAATCTTGAAGGTGTGCGGTTATTCCTCTTTATTTTTTGCATTGATTACCGAGAGGAGCCGAACCTACTTCCTAGCAAGCTGTAAGGGCAATATAGTAGTGGACCAACCTGCAGAGGTGCTTTCTATTCTCTACACAGTGATCGGACACTTACCTGTTCCAAGGTCCAGCGATGCGGGGGGGTCGAAGCTCCGCTAGCCCCCCAATCCGCTCGGAGGCGCCGGCATTGCAACTGTGGGCACCCGGCTGTGGCTTCACAGCTGGGCACCCACTGCGCATGCGCGAGCGGCACCGTGCGCCGGGATTGGCCGCACAGTCATCTGGGACACGTGACAGGTCCCAGATGAATGGGGAGCCCTTCCTGCGCCGAGGGGGAAGTGATGACACCAGCCCAGGCTAGGCAGAAGGCAGACTACGAGGAACCCCCTAGCAACAGGCATTTAGAGGTATGTGAAAAATAATTTTTTTTCTTTTTTTCTTTTTTTTTTTTTTTTTTTTTTTTTTTTAGGATTTTTAAGCCTTTTTTGTTTTTTTAGGGGGAAACACCACTTTAAGGCTGGATTCACATCTATGCATTTTTAGTACATTTTGCAGATTTGCACTACAGAACGTGTTCCATAGGAAACCATGTTAAATGGACTGTAGTGGAAATCTGCAAAACTCAGAAAGCACCAAAAATGCATAGGTGTGAATCCAGCCTAAAGGGAATTTATAACTGCACAAAAATCCTTAAAGCGGTTCTGCACACACTTTATTTAGTAAATCTCTTTGCCTTCAAAATCAGGCAAAGAGTACTAAATGAAGTGTGTTTTTTTTTTTTTCCACTTACCTTGTAATCGCTGACTTCCTTTCCTCTGTCTCTGCGGCGGTGGGCGGGGTCTCTACGTCGATCATCGTCACGCCGCACTGTCTCCTGGGATCTGGTGTCATTGATCCCAGGAGTCAGTGCGGACATCTTCCGAAATCTCACGAGATTTCGGAAGATGTGTCCGAAATCTCACGAGATTTCGGAAGATGTGTCCGAAATCTCGCAAGATTTTGGGCGATGTCCGCGAACGTGAGCTACACTTTGCCATTACTGCGCACGCGCGAGATCGGCGCAGTAACGGCGGTGCATGCTGGGCCATCTGAAGTGCCTGTGTGGGTTCACATGCCCACAGGCAAGATGGCCCCCAGCAGGAAATATTTTATAAATCTCTTTTATCTGACGAAAACCGGCAGCAGCGATTTAGAGAAATAGGGCACGTGAGTACCTAAACTAGCTCTCATAGGCAATTGCATTGCACTAAAAAAAAAAAAAAAACATACAGACAGTGCAGAACCACTTTAAGGTTTGTTGTGTACATTTGCAAATACATATGTAAAAAGGAAGTGTAGCGTTTTTTAGAAAATTGGTGGTATTAAACGAAAAAGTTTGTAAGATATATGCTGATTAAAATCAAGTCCACCTATATTACACATAAGGTTGTAGTAAAGAAGGGGGGGGAAAGCCGTCACCAACACCCGATAACACTGACTCTTACCGCCAATACGTTCAATACTCGCAATGAACAGATTAAATCAGATCCTCGTATACTCCCATTCATCAGACGTTCGGCTTAATTATATCGAAAGAATGCCTCCTCCTTTGACCCATCAGATGCTATTAACCAAATCTCAGCAATAAACTTGACCAAAGTATAAGCTTTCAATGGTAACGTTCAGCAGCCACATGGATGGAAAATAAGAAGAAATGCTCTCATTGCGCAGACATCTGAATCAGGGTTAATTTTATTTGGTAAAAAATAACCATATGAACTCGCATGTAGAAAATTAATGTGAATTTTATGAAAAATACCGCTTTCGACGCAATCGTATGATAATCTGATCATTAGTACGCAGCTTTTGAGAGCCGATCACAACCGTTCATCAGATTGTGCGTTTTTCGTTTAATCAGTACAGTTGTCGTTCGAAAATACAATACACCACATTACATCACTTCCGAATTTTTATTCTGCCATATGAGAATTTTTGTCACTTTAGTAAACTCTTCTTTTTCGATATGAGATTAGCATACAAAAAAAACGGACGATCATTCGCCCGATATACTCATTGTGTGCTCAAGGTATTGGTGGCATGCATGGCTGAATGTTTCCTTTTACTGTTTACTACACAACTTCTGAATGTGTGTATGTCTAAATGCTTTACCAATCAGATGGAGGCTTACATCTGTTTTTAATTATTCCTGACAAAAACAGTGGAGATCATAATGCAGCAATTTTTTTTTGCTACTTCTTTTCTGGGACATCTGTTGCAATAAATTTGCTGCACTATGATATACATGTTGCTTCTCCTGAGCTTCTTTGGTTTATCGATGTCAGGAGATTGTTTCCTAAGCTGAGAATCCTCCTCTTCAGATACATATGGATACCCAAGGAATTTGATTGTTACAAGGCTCCTTTAATCTAGCTATCTGGTGAGTTTGCATTTCTCACACACGATTGATGGTGGAGCACAGATGAAAACGATTATTTGCCACTGCACGTCTTTACCACGGTGATTGGATTTTTTTTCTTGACGACTCTTTTTCACAACTTATAGAGCTGTTTTATTGTGGAACACTATCCTACACAAAATGATTATATAGAGTTGTATATTGATTTATGCTATCTTGAGTTGGCGCCGGATTTTTATTAAATTTTAAACCTATTTTGTAAGGTGGATTCATTCACTTGAAAAGGGGCAGCTGTACTCGTATTTGTTAACATGTATAAAAAAAAAAATAATAATTTGACGCCACTACTTGTTATCCAATTATACACAATTTAAAATGTAATGTGTTACACTTTATGAGTTTAAAGTTGTGGATGCATTTGTTTGTTTTTTTTGGCCAAGAACATTTTTCGCATATAGAGAAAATACGGCATGATCTTCTGTATCTTTTCCATGTGTGCGTAGCTTATTGCATTACGGTGTACACCCCAAAGCTCGAAACCCCTGCGAACGGTGGGTGTGGTTGACAAAACAAAAGCCCTTTCTTTACCTATAAAATATGCTTTTGGTTTTCCCTCTCCCCTATAGGCGCTTTTACACTGATGCTGTGCGTTTTTCACTCATAGGTGCAGCGCAGTGTAAGCGCATTTTTTGTGCTGGTTAGCTGCACTTTGTCATAGACTTCTATCATGTCTTGTGGTCTTGCTGTACTTTCTGAAACTGTGGTTTTGGTGCGCTTTCAGAAAGCACATTGAAACCATGAGACTTAATAGAAATCTGACAAAGTGCAGCTAACCCACACGAAAACCACGGGTACGCTGCACTACACCCATGGTGTGGGGAAACTGCATTGCATCAGTCAAATTCAAGCTGACCGTTTATTACCACTGAACTCTCCATTATTACTGCAGACCTCTGAACTCTGCCTTACTTAAGACTGACCTCCAAGTAAGCTCTGTGTCACTCAATACAGAGGTCACTACTAAGTCAGGCAAAGGTCAATAGCAAGTAAGTCTTTCTCGCCCCTGCACTGCTTACCTCTGTTCTCTTTTATTGGACTCTTCACAGTACTTGGGGTTACTGTAGCTCTACTCCCTCTTCTATTCACTAGTCCAATAGGTGGACCTAAATTACAGGTACTCATAGCCCTGCCTACTGGACCAAGGAATTGGAGAAAGGGTAGAAGAACCAGAACTGCAGTACCCGAGTACTGTGAAGAGTCCCTGTGACAAGTGCAGCAGAGACAGAGCTGGGATATGGCTAATTAGTTGAGCCCGGTGCCAGAACTTCTGCCTCCTGAGATTCAGCCAGGATTGGCGGAACACCAGGATCTAATTCAAATCTTGGGATGGTCCTGCCCAATCCAGGGCAGTTGGGAGGTATGCGCATGGGGTGATTAGGGTGTACCCAGGCACATCCAACACACCGCATGAGCACACCTATTATCTTTCCATATATGCTGTGTCCTGATCACTTATCGCGCAATAAACTCATGTAATTAGTTAAAGGAAGAAATGCTTAAAGTCCAGCTTAGGTAACAACCATGGCTAACTACATACAGTTGTGCTCGTAAGTTTACTTACCCTGGCAGAATATATGATTTCTTGGCCATTTTTCAGAGAATATGAATAACACAAAAACATTTCTTTAACTCATGGTTAGTGTTTGGCTGAAGCCATTTATTATCAATCAACTGTTTTTAACCTTTTTAAATCATAATGGCAACAAAAACTACCCAAATGACCCTGATCAAAAGTTTACATACCCTGGTTCTTGTACCTTGTATTACCCCCTTTAACATCAATGACAGCTTGAAGTCTTTTGTGGTATTTGTGGATGAGGCTCTTTATCTTCTCAGATGGTAAAGCTGCCCATTCCTCTTGGCAAAAAGCTTCCTGTTCCTGTAAATTCTTTGGCTGTCTTGCATGAACTGCACGTTTTGATATCTCCCCAGAGTGTCTCAATGATATTGAGGTCAGGGGACTGAGATGGCCACTCCAGAACCTTCACTTTATTCTGCTGTAGCCAATGACGGGTCAACTTGGCCTTGTGTTTTGGATCATTGTCATGTTAGAATTTTCTAAGTACGTCCCATGCGCAGCTTCCTGGCTGATGAATGCAAATGTGTCTCTAGTATTTTTTGATAACATACTGCATTCATTTGCCAACAATTTTGACCAAATTTTCTGTGCCTTTTGTAGCTCACACATCCCCAAAACATAAGCGATCCCCCTTCGCACCTTTCATCACAGGCCTTGTTGACTCCTCTCCAAATACAGCTTTTATAGTTGTGGCCAATAAGCTCAATTTTGGTCTCATCACTCCAAATGACTTTGTGCCAGAAGGTTTGAGGCATGTCTCTGTGCTGTTTGGTGTATTGTAATCTAATACTTTGTGGCATTTGCGTAGTAATGGCTTTCTTCTGGCGACTCGACCATGCAGGCCATCTTTCTTCAAGTGCCTCCTTATTGTGCATCTTAAAACAATTTTCCTGGCAGTTGTGGCTGAAATTTTAGTTGGTCTACCTGACCGTGGTTTGGTTTCAACAGAGCCCCTCATTTTCCTCTTCTTGATTAGAGTTTGAACACTGCTGATTGGCATTCTCAATTCCTTGGATATCTTTTTATATCCCTTTCCTATTTTATACAGTTCAGCCACCTTTTCCCGCAGATCCTTTGACAATTCTTTTTGCTTTCCCAATGCTTTTGTGTTATTTAAACTGTAAATATCGGCCCCATAGCCTTTATATGAGGAAAACGGCTTCAACTCAAATGATAGGGCCAGGAGGGGAGATTAAATTGTAGTGTTTCCAGCTAAGGGTACCACCGAAATATTGGTAATTTACAGATTACACATCCCTCCTCATAGGCTGCTGTAATGAGCTTCCTGGAGCTTTCTTTACTAGCATTGACATTACAGAACGATCGTGTGGCAATCCTTGTGTAGTATCAAGTTAATATTAGAAAAAGTACCTGAATATGGCAAAACTGTGCATGCTATTTTATCCTCCTAGCAGAATTCTCATGCATTAATACAGAAATTCCTAATGAAAGGCAGGGAATATTGTTTCTCTTTAGTGAGCCCTCCCTTAGCTTTTCCATGTAAGGCCCCTTTCACACGGGCGGATAGAATTCAGCTTTTAGCTGCGGGTAGATCAAGTTCTCTACCACAGCTAAACGCAGACGATTTGAAAGTAGGATAGTTGTGCGCTATTATGCAGGGAAATATTTAAACCTGAAATTGCTGCTGCTGTCACTTATGTGCTCCCACAGAAAAACTGTAAAAGTATAAATGAGACTGCGCTGCATAAGTGAAAAACGCACAAAAAAATAAAAACAAATCAAAACTAATGTGCAATATAAGTGTTCAAAACAAAAGTGCAATAATATAAAGTGATTTCTTCCGCTCGCATGCGGGGAAATGTGAAGTTTCTTTGCTTAAAAGAACTTCCTTACAAGACCCTGCTAGGGGTCAAACACGCCTGGCACTCTGTGGAACTCTCCCTTCAGGAAATCCTCACTGGTCCTTGGTAATCTCTGTTGGACTCTCAAGAAATGAGTAATGATCTATATCTGATAAGGGTTCCTTCCACTGTGCTACTTCAGACTTGAATCCAGTGTAATCCACATTGGCTGCCGGTAGTTTTAACAATACATGGGTAAAAACTGAAAGTGCCTGCAATAGTGCCGTATCCGAGGGATTAGAAATTGAACCTCTCCACCCCAGCTAATATACAACTCGCATTTATTAAGAATATTAAAAGCATTGATAATACATCAGAAAGGTCTCACTCAGTTGTGATAAGATTCCACCTCTACTAGTTTCACCACTTCACACGCGGCTTCATCTGGAGAGGTGGAGCCTGGCGGTGGAATCTTGTCGCAACTGAGAGACTTTTCTGATTCTTAGTTTTGATTTGTTGTAATTTTTATTTCTTTGGGTGTTTTTCACTTATGCAGCGCTTTCATTTATACTATATAAACTCAGACAATGCTTTCCTATGGCCCCGTTCACACACTGCATTTAGCAACAGTTTTGTTACATGGGGTTTTGTGCAGTTAGAAAAAAAAATTGACTGCATCCAGGACCGATTTATTGCAGCGATCTGCACATAACTGCAGGTAATCGCAGTGTACTATTTCTCCTGCAGATAGCAGCAGCAACAAGGGAAGTAAAACAGGAAGCGCATCAAATGGCAAGAATGTTACAACGCAGCTAAACGCAGCCACATGTGATCGCTGTGCCTGAAGTCTTGGCATTTCAAAATGACAAAGCCTGCTTTTAGAAGCGGCAGAACAGCTGCCCGTGTGAAAGAGGCTTAAGAGAAATAAGGAAACCTCATGAATCCTCATAGAAGATGCGGAGCAATTCTGAAAAAAAGTTTTTGTGGTTTAACAGATAAGCGTAGGACTGTTTTGCGCTATTGTCTTCAAGACCAACTCCAGACCAAACCTTTTTTTTTTTTTTTTTTTTTTAATCGTATGTTTAATATCTGTCAAGTTTTTTTATTCCTCTGACACTGTTGGGGAGATTTCACTTCACTTACACATTTTACTGAAAATGAATTTTTGGTGGCAGTCTAGCTCAAGAATTTCCTTTTACTTCCTGTTAACAATGAGATGGGAGAAGAAACTTTGGATAGTAAAACATTTTTTTTCTGCCAGTATATACCTTATACAGCCCACTTCCTGTTTCTTGTCTGGTAAAAAGGCTAGACTTATGACCTTGTGCACAGCTCTTTCTCACACTCTTGTGACAGTTTGCCAAGAAGGGAGGGTGACTGAGTCATAAGAGAGCCAATGAGAGCTGCAGAGCTGGAGCTGTGAATCCAGAAAGTCAACAGGCAGCAGCCCACAGTTAAAATGGTTGCAGTCAGACTAAGTGGAGGGAGATTTCTGCAGCATATTTGGCAAGTACAGAATCGCAGTATATATAAAATATGCAAAGTGGTTGGAGGGAAGCTTCAGAGTGGCATACAATGGGATTTTTTCCTACTCTATTCAAATTGTTCTTGCTGGAATTGGGGTTGAAATTATTTTTTTACTTCAATCTGCAATTTGGTATTAAAGAAAGATGCATATTGAAAAAGGCTGTCTTTATACAGCTCACTAGTTATCTGCTCTTTCCATGGATGTTATGTCATGGTGATCCACAGTAAGAGGCTTTCACTAGGCATACAGCGTTTGGTTTAGACCATTCAGATATATTTTATGGTAAATTGTGTTGATCTAAAAAGTGTAATTTATATATGTGCTTATCATAATTAGTCGCTACTTTCCAGGGCTTTCCCGTTCCCTTGTTACATAATCTTAATCAGATGAAAGGATTTACTTCAGCCAAGTTCTCAATAATAAAAAAATGAAACGTTTAATTATACCCACTTAAAAAAAACTGCATTTATTATTAGAAGGCTGTGGTTAACCCTTTATAATTAAGTTCATATGAGCCATTATCTTTTTTTATTCTACAAGCACAGCTTTAATAATCCTTAATGCATCTGATGTATGTTCACTTGCAATTAGGATTCACACACAAATGTATGTTTGTGGACTCACGGAATTTTTTTTTTTTTTTGATTTTGTGTTCAGAGAATACGGCCAAAGACCAAACCTCTAAACATTTTGTCACTTCCAGGATGTAAGGTGCCTCCTTATGACATCCTGGAAGTGACGAAACTTGTAGGGGTGGGGGACTTCCGGTTGCTACATCACTTCTGCTTTTTGGAATACACGCCAGCTCCGTGGATGGTCTGGAGCAGCAGCAGTTCTGTAAAAGTATAGGCAGATGATTCCAAGTCCCAGGGAGTCACCAGAAAATAAGTGCAATACAATCATAAGTTTGTAAGTGGAATTTAATAAATATACTACACGATGATGGCTGCTTTAGTTACCCCCTCTGTCAACACTCTGGGCACGGAGCGTACAGGCTTCTGAACATACGAACGCTGTTCATTGTAAAAGCACCTGAGTCCTCCCTGAGCGTTATGAAATGTATAGTGACAATCAGCGCCAAGAAACGAGTCTAATGTGCATAAAACTATATAGATATCAATTAAGATGAATACAATTATGAAATAGACCTTCGTACAGCTGCTGTAACACTCAGTGATTCGCCACACCAATTGAACTATTTCCTAATAGTGAAGTGCTGTATGCTATTTTTCATATATTGTATAAAAAAGCTTTTAAAATAAAATAAATCCACTTAGATATTCAAAAGAATGATTGATATCCCAGTGAAACCTGTCCATATGTATATAATATCTTATTATTATTGAAAATAGTTAATTTATCAGTGTCTAAAACAATCCACCGCTGTGCTTATCCGTCCTAACTGAGATCGATACTTGTGTATCCTTCACCAGCCAAATTGCCTGCTCATCTCACAGATAAACTCCATAATGGTCACTCGTTTCCTCCTCTCCAAGATCTCTCTACTCCACGCCACAACAGCTAATCCTACGCTCTCCAAGGAGCGTGCTCCCAGAGATTAAATCAAGACATTTTCTCCTTTCCTCACCGCTTGCAGCTCAGCTTTTCTCTCAAATCGATCATTAACATGTAATCACCGCTTACAGCTCAGCTTAAGATACAAGGATAAAAACAGCATAAGAATATACGTCCACTCGTTCACCACTACCATGGGCGTGCGGTGACTGTGTGACGTCACGGGCTCGGCTTCTGCCCTCTATACGCGTGTCGCCCTCTGGGCTTCATCAGTAGAACTCCCTGAGCGTTAAACCCAGGCAGTCAAAATATTCTGGCGAGTGTACAACCAGGTGAGAGCACTGGTGGTGTAAGGCCCCTTTCACACGGACGGACCGTCTATCCGTTTTTCTTCCATCCGTCGACAGACGACAATGCATTCCTATGGGCAGACGGATGAACATCCGTCACCATCAGTTAACATCCGCTTCCGTTTTTATCCGTTTTTTTAAACGTACAAGGATACGTTCAGATCCGTCAAAACGGATATTAACTGACGTTGACGGACATCGTCCGTCAACGTCCGATCCGTTAAGATCCGTTAACATCCGTTTTGTGTTTATCTGTGAACTCAACCTCTTAAAGGCACAGGCACACATATAAACGGAACAAAACGGATGAAAAAACGGATGAAAAAACGGACGTAAACGTGTGCATTTACGGATGTAAGCGGACAAAAAACGGATGAAAACGGACATTAACGGAACGGATGACGGATGAAAACGGATGAGACAACGGATAAGAACTGATACGTTTTTGACGTGCCTAAACTGACTGCGTCCGTGTGAAAGGGGCCTAAGAAAACGAATGGGCGATGCAAGTGGAGTCTTCCTATCTCCTTTCTCATATAGCACGGTCCCTTTGGCTTTGAAGATGTGTTGCAGTTCACCTAAGCACTTTTTTTTTTATGCACTTTAAAAGAACTTTGCACTTTTAATTATTGGCACTTGGAACTAATTGGCACTGGGCACTTTTTGATTGAGGTTGACTCTATGCATGTTATTTGTGATGCCTTGGATACCTAAAAATAACACACACGGTACTATTTTCATTGGTGTCTGTGGACACCTGAGGCTGACGGTTCTTGGGGAAGGGGCCCTGAATTGGAAAGTTCTGATTGTTACTGTCCTGCCGAGTACGGAGCAACACTGAAAGGTCCTCCTGGCCTACTGGCATATGACAAGCTGAGGTTGAATATATACTATACATGTCCAAACTCTCTCGCAAGTCTATTTTAAAGGGAAAGTATGGAGTATTTTCTTTAGCTGCTAGGAGCTTTGCATTTTCTCAGCATTCTTTGAGCCTCCCTATTTAATAAGATGGCAGTCACACAGGGACTCTGGTGTCAGTGGGTCAACAACCCTGTAGATCTGTATTGTGGGAAGGAGCAACAAAACAAACTAATGTTATTAACTGTGCTTACCCTGTGTAAAAAAATACTTGTGCTAGAATGTGATATGCCAATAAACACTAAATTAATTCCACTTGTGTTGAGTTATTTTTGGGTATCCAATGTGTAACAAATACCATATATAGAAGCGACCCCAATCAAAAAGTGCCCAGTGCCAGTTAGTGTAAAGTGCAAAGTTCTTGTAAAGTACAATGCTGGCAACACGTTTGTGTGATCTTCCTTTTTAATGGCAATGTGGTGCAATATTTTTATTGCCACGATTTATCGTGCAGTAAACTGCATCTCATAAAGCTTGTCGCCCAAAGGAAGCTCCTGCTCCTTTTTGAGGTGGCAAGCTTTACATGATGGGGTTTGCTGCATGAAAATTGTGGCAAAATCATATCGCCTTTTAGGTGCCTTTAAAAATGGCACACAAACACGCATGCCGCGTTTTGCCTCCACTGCAATGCGATTTAGTGTCATGGGCAGGATTGCAGAAAATCTGCCTGCAATCCCAAATCGCTAGATGTGAACTGGGCCTTAAACTTACCAGCCTTTTGTTGCCCTGTCCCAACTTTTTTGGGACTTGTTGCCATAAATTTCAATTTTTATTCATTTATTTTTTTGGGGTTAATTTTTTGTGTTTTCTATTGTGAATAAATTATAGGTTTTTGACATTTGTAAATTTATTGAATTTTTTTTTTGTCGATTTTACGCTGCATCCCAACTTTTTTGGAATTGGGGTTGTATTCTGCAGCAAGTGAAAATAATGTTGTCTCAGATGTGCTGAAAGTAAAAAAAAATGGCTAAAGCTTTGTACACACAACCGGATTTTGGTCCAGGAATTGTGTGATGAGACTGCCTAAGATCGGACTTTTAGTACGCTCCATCAGGCAATTGTTGGCCAACTTTCCGCCAACAAATGTTGGATGGCAGGCTAGTAAATTTCCAGCAAACAATGGTCTGTTGTCAGATTTTCCTATCGCGTGTACACAGTCCGTCACACAAGTCCAAAGTACAAACACGCATGCTCGGAATCAGTGCTCGCCAAACACAATATTAGCAGAAGGTGCCCATTACATTCGTGTTTGGCCGACAATTGTGTGCCGTTTGTATGCAAGACAAGTTCCTGGCACATGCCCTTCGGAAAAAAGGCTGATGCTTTGTTGGTCAACAATCTGATCGTGTGTACGAGGCTTTAGTGGGGATTTGAGCTTTTTTGACAAGGGCCAAATAGTAATGGCTTGACAACTGTCAGAGCAACTTCAAAGCTCTGCAGCACTTGTGAGCTGTTCCCTGTCTGAAGTTATGAGATTGAATTTGAGGTATCTGATTCCTCATAGGATACTCTCCTCTATAGCTCCAGCTAAGGTTATGACAGTGATTTTTATCTCTTTCTTTATGTATACTGAAGTTGAGGACCTACCAAAAGTGGTCCAAGGAAAGATGACTGGCAATAGGGTCATGGGCGCAAAGACTCATTGATGCACGTGAGGAGGGAATGCCGGCCTGTGTGGTCCAATCCAGTGGAAAAGCCACTGTTGCTCAAATTGCTGAAAAAGCTAATGCTGGTTCTGGCTGGTGTCGGAACACACTATTCATCGCAGTTTGTGGTGTATGAGGCTGTGTAGCTGCAGATCGGTCAGAGTGTCCCCTGCTGACCCACATCAACAGCTAAAAGCACCTATAATGGGCACAAGAGCATCATAACTGGACCTTGGAGCAATGGGAGAAAGTGCCTTCACTGAAAAATCCAGTAACACTTCAGTGCTTAAAGGTACTCCCAATGGTATGAAACAAGTAATGCTTCTTCCAGCGCAGCCCTCCTCTGATTGGGCAATCTTCAAACAACTGCAAAAATACACACAGGAGGATGCAAATGTCTAGTTCATTACCACCATAACAAGAACAAATGGATACTCACAAACCTAGAAAACAGTGGGCATATCCAATATCAACTCCAGCCATAGGCTTGCTGATGCATTTCGGTGGACATGACCCCTTCCTCAGATTATTGTATTCATTTATTCCTGGTATAAACTTGTATGATGGTAATTTGCACCATCCTTTTGTTTATTTTTTCAGTGGAAGAAGGTTGCCTGATCTGATGAATTTAGAAATGGTTTGAGGAGCACAACAAGTTTGAGGTGTTGACTTAATCTAATCTAATCAAACATCTGTGAAATGCGCCAGAAAAACAGGTCTGATTTCATACAACCCCCAGTTCGCAACACAGACTTTAAAAGGATCTGCTGAACGTTTGTTGCTACTGACGGCTTGATGCCGGGTCTAGTGGAGGCTTTGCCCTGACAGGTTATGGATTGGATGTCCTAATATTATGGCTGATGGGTGTTTAGGGAAATAGTCTAGCTCGCACCAGAACTGCAGGTGCAGTGCGCTTCCCGGTGTGGGTGTGATTTCCAATGCGTGGAGTGTGCCATTAGGATTATTGCCACCCACACACATCAGTGCGATTTTCTGTGCCGGTGGTTGCGGCTGCAGGAACAGATTCATACCTGCAGTGGGAACCACCCTCACAAATGTGCGCCTAGCCTTAAAGGGATATTCATTTTATAGAGGGGTTGAATTACTAAAACTGGAGAAAAATCTGGTACAGCTGTGCATAGTAGCCAATCTGCTTCTGACTTCAACTTGTTCAAATAATGTGTTACTAAACCCACAGTAAAATCAGTCTGTATATGCACTAAAGCATGTTTGTTATACTCACTGGGGAACCTAAGGGGTTAATCATCTGCATTGTCTAAAAAGGCTGTTTGCTCCTGTCTTCTCTGATCCTCCCTTTTACTGTCAATCCATCTGCTAGTGCCTAGGAGGCTCGCTGCACATGCTCAATTTGTGTATTGCTAGTTTTTTTTTTTTTTTTTCTTGGGAGGGTGCATGTGATCAGCACAGGGCCGATCGGCACTGTCCAGACAGAGGGTCAGGGGTCATGTAGCCTCATAGGACAGTCAGAGGAGAATGAAAACTCCTACAAGCTTTAACCAGACACTGATAGAAGTCACAAGACTGAGACGAGACATTATTTAGCATTTATATTTACTAAAATAGCATTTCCATGTTCTGTGTACTGTGGGAGATCAGATATACTGAATGCAGGGTCCTGCGTTTAGTAATAGTTTACATTGACAAAAAAAAAAAAACCCTGGAAGCTGATTGGTTTCTATGCAGAGCTGCACCAGATTTTGCACGCTCCAGTTTTAGTACATCACAGAAAGTCTGTAATCCCTTTTCAAGATCAGATGTAGAAGAACTGGGAGCAAACTGTCATTTGTTATCTGTTACAAACAATGAAAATGAGAGCAAGTGTTCTGCTATCTGCTATACACTTGTATGGCTTTGTAAATGGCAGCTGATCTCTGAGGCTTCTCACACAGGTGTCGTCCTCCCATGTCATTCAGAAGTGTCAGCTGTCTCCTGATTTCTGCATTCGCTTTATTTAGACCGAAAACTGAGGAAGACCTCAATGTACACCTTTTGGTAATGGCAGTCGTGTCTCATCCTTTATTGATTATATTGGGAGCCGATGTTTAGTATTTCAAGGTTGTGCACTGATAGATTCTATGTGAGATCCGGTCTTTCACGGTCTCCCTGCACCTGGTCTTTTCCATTTCATTGTTGATTCTTTTCAAGCCGACCTTGACATCGGTTATGTTCACTTTTCTGTTTATAGTATATACTGTTACAAGGCTGCCTCCTAGTGGTGAAGTGCCACAGAGCACATTTGGAGCTTTGATGTCCTTCGTAATTGCATCCTGCTAATTAAAGCTAGAATGTTTCCATTAGAGCTCCCCTGGAAATACTGCGCCTCTCCAACATTGTGCTATTAATAGCTGGAAAACTGCACAAAGAGTTTGCTTTATTTTGCGTCTCTATTCCTGGTAAGGTGGTAGAGATATTTTAAATGGTACAATAAATTTAAGATGTGCAATTATCCTGCGCAAGAAGATTGTACTGACAAGACGAATGCATTGGAGTCCTAATCGTGGTCCTTGGCGGGGGGGTGAAACCTGCTGGGAATCCTGAGATTCCAATAACATGCACACAATTATCATCCTGCTAATGTTCTTCCCAATCACTTGCCCCCATCTACTTGTGTTGGTAGAGTATAATAGAGATAATATAATATTCTTTTAATAGAATATGCCAATGCAGCAGCTAACTAGGACCCTTGCCAGTGTCCAGGCCCTGTCTCTCTAATTTTAATCTGCTGATTATGCATCTCGGCCCTTCTCTGTTCCATTGACAGTTGTGGGATCTGCTGCTGGCATTTTGATACCCCTGTTCTAGTCAGTTTTATCTAGAGGAAGTTTTTAGTATTTTTCTAGAAATGTGATCCAATCAATCATAGTAACAAACCTCACATTTTTACGAATATTTGCCTAAACAGGTCATAAAAGTAATGGTGAATTCATGTCTCTTAAAGCAAATGTCAACCCTCACTTTGTACAACAACCCATTCAGTTTAAAGCGGAGTTCCACCCTGGGGATAAAAATAGTCAGCAGCTACAAATACTGCAGCTGCTGACTTTTTTACTATATGGACACTTACCTGTCCAGGGAGCCTGCGATGTCGGCACCCCAGCCGATCTTTGTCGGGGGGCAGCCGCCGCCATTCCAGGTAAGGGAACCCGGCAGTGAAGCCTTTGGGCCGCTGCGCTTTTTAATTGGCCCCACGGCGGAGGAAGGAGGAGGGGGCCGGACTTCTGGGAGATCAGGCCGTGGCCCGGTCTTCCACAGAAGTGGGACCTGTCAAAAACGGGTCCTTGTAGTCCCCCCCCGAAAGGTGCCAAATGTGACACCAGAGGGGGGGAGGAAGCAATTAAGCGAAAGTTCCACTTTTGGGTGCAACTCCACTTTAAAATGGAAATGAAAGGTAAACCATTTTTGTATACATATAAAAACAA
Organism: Lithobates sylvaticus; assembly: GCA_028564925.1. Classification (NCBI taxonomy): domain Eukaryota; kingdom Metazoa; phylum Chordata; class Amphibia; order Anura; family Ranidae; genus Lithobates; species Lithobates sylvaticus. Next base: position 644,305,894 of record CM053026.1, read on the forward strand.
TATAAATACTACTTTTCCACTATTTATATAGTTGATTAAGGAGCTCAGAGAGGAGAAACCACAACACACGGGTCTTCCCAGTGAATATCTGTGCGGGAAAGGGGTGATGGGTGTCGGCACAGGTTTAATCATTTGAGGAGAAGGCTTCCAGCACAGCCCAAAAACTGACCACGCAGTGCCCTCATTGGTGTGGTCAGTTTTTGATAGCAAAGCGGGTGGACTGGCAGGATCACCAGGGATTTCACACAAAGGAAGCAATAAAAAAAGAGAACAGGATACTTTCTCATAAAAGTACATGATACAGCAGGCATATATCAGGAATATGAAATGTTGGGTTTACATATTCTTTAAGGTAAAAAGCGTTGGGGGGGGGGGGGGGGGGGGACAAAAAACTGCAAGACAATGGCATAATGTGCCAATATGCATTGTGTACTAGCACATTATGAAACACTCACCTTAGAACGAAGCCCTTCCAGCAGCACCCGATCACCGCTTAGAGGGCTGACATCTTTAGCCATTCTTTTTTCTGGGCTGCCGGGCTCCGGCGCTGTGATGATGTCACATGCACACGAGAGCCCTCAGTTCTGGCAAGAAGCTCTGAAGGTCCAGCACAGTATGCCAGACCTTCAGAGCACATGCACCTCTGACATCAGCTGCTGCATGCAAGTTGAATAAATATCTCAAACGGTGCACATTTAGGATTATATTTTACCTACAGGTAAGGTTTATTATAGGTAGGGTTGCATCGAAATTTAGTCCGCCGAAACAATATCTGCTGAAAATGGCCTTGCCGAAAGAGAAAAACAGCCGGAAAAGGGGCGGGGGCCGGGGCTCCGCCCCCCTCCCCTGGTGCCACCCATCATGGGGGTGTTCTATATCGCAGAAGAGAGCCGCTGCCGTGTTGATTAGAGCGCCAGGAACATCACAGCTTTCATTTCAATAGCTGTGTGTTCCCCGCCGCACGCCGCCACATACAGCCTCTTGTCCGGGGAACTTTGATAGACCACCCATCCCAGGATTGGACGAGTGATCTGTCTATCAAAGTGCCCGGACAAAGAGGGGGCTGTATGTGACGGGGTGCGGCATGAAAGCTGTGATGTTCCCGGCGCTCTAATCAACCTGGCGGCGGCTCTCCTCTCTTCCCTTGCACTGGCTGGCTGCACCTGGCGACACTGGCTGGCTGCACCTGGCGACACTGGCTGGCTGCACCTGGCGACACTGGCTGGCTGCACCTGGCGACACTGGCTGGCTGCACCTGGCGACACTGGCTGCACCTGGCGACACTGGCTGCACCTGGCGACACTGGCTGCACCTGGCGACACTGGCTGCACCTGGCGGCACTATCTGCACCTGGCGGCACTGGCTGTCTGCACCTGGCGGCACTGGCTGGCTGCACTGATCTCATGTACTATGTCCCCAGTCTGACAATCTCCTGTATAAATATGTACTTTTCGGCATTGGTCATTTTTGGTATCGGTTTCGCCACCAAAAAACCCATTTGGTGCACAACTAATTATAGGCTTACCTGTAGGTAAAAATAACAAAGCAGGCTTTACTACCACTTTAACAATTTTATATGTAGGACTGTCTGTCAATAAAGCTGTTAGTACATACAGTGCTCATTACACACAAGATTCTTATGAGAACAATTTTTCCTTGGAAAACAAATTGTAATGCCCCCTACCCCATCCCACAAAGGTTCAATGTTTGCTATGCCTAGAGATAGTTAAAGGATATGAAGAGCCTTCATTGCCCACCTTTACCCTACTCCGGCAGAGGCAGACTCTGCAACTATCCTCTCCATTAGGTTCTCCGGTCCATGGCAGTCCCTCGCCATCCTCCTGTACAATGAAGGCCAATCACCCATGTAGCAGCATTGGACTTGTCAAACGGATTGGGCGTTATAAAGCAGCACCCTTCTACACGACAGTTACATTTTACCAAATTCCTGGAGTCGGGCTTTAAACCATATAAATGAGTTGCCACATCCCAGCTTGCTGAATGGACAGTGAAAAAAACCTCTTGCTCTGCTCTCTCCTCCTCTCAGCATGTTTCTGATTAGCTCATGTGCCTGGTTGGTAGTGCTGACACTTCCTCTTCCTCTCCCAGACGCAATGCACACATGTCATGAGAGATAAATGAAAATAGTCCATGCCTGAATTTCTTTTAAAAAAATGCAAGTTGCCTGGCAGCCTACTAGCTTCAGGATATTGACACAGAACAAGCATGCAGGTCATGAGTATGTATTACCCATGTCAGTGGCTCAAAGTATTGTAAGAAGTGTCAGCATGACTGCCAAGCATCAGTCACATTGGGGGTCCATGCGCGCTAGGTGCCTGAAATATGCCAGAAGCTCTGGCAGAAAAATGCTCCTGGTGTCTCGTAATCCGCAAGTTTTTGAGCCTTTTGTGGGCATTTTGCTTTTAGAAGTGTTATTTCCAAAACATTCACCTTTGCTCATTTTTCACTATAATCGATGTACACTAGAGCTGCACAATTAATTATTAAGTATATAATTTGCAATCTTTTTCCCTTCCCGTTCTAAAAAACCGCATGGCGTGTAGATGAGGGAAGTTTAACCATTTAAAGACCAAACCTTTTCTGACATTTGTTAATTATTATTTTCTGCTAGAAAATTACATGGAGCACCCAAACTATATATATATATATATATATATATATATATATATATATATATATATATATATATATATATATATATATATATATATATTTTAGCCGAGACCCTAGAGAATAAAATATTATTTTATATATATTTTTCATAATAAAAAATAAAAAAATATTTAATTTAAAAAAAAAACATGTAAAGTTAGCCCAATTTTTTTTTTTTTTTTTTTTTTTATGTTAAAGATGTTACACTGTGAGAATCATGATCTTTTTTTCTCAGCGAAAAAAAAATTGTGATTCTCATTTTAGCCAGAATCATGCAGCTGTAATGTACATAAAAATCAAGCGTTTTTTCTGCATGAAAGCTCCTCGCAAAAATGCGATTGTGTGTTTGTTTTTTGTTTGTTTTTTTCTGCATGAAAACGCTTCTTTGCAAATATGCCTGTAAATTCCCCAATGTGCATGGAAAATAGACTAACATAGATCTGCTTATACAGGCTGAAGAAAACAAAAGCAAGCCAAAGGCCCCATTTACACTTCGCATAGTGTTTGTCATTCAAAGGAAGATCCTGCTCCTCTTTTCATGACAAACTTAGTGCTTGTAAAGGCAGAAGTTTTTAACATCCTCCCTCAGTTCCCCCTAATACTTACCTGAGCCCCATCCTGATCCAGCAATGTTGTATGAGAGCCTTGGTTGTCCGGGAGTCCCCCCCCCTCGGGTGGGGCCGAGCCATGGCTCCATGTCTGAATGGGCACGCAGCAGCTCCACTTGGGTGCTCCCATAGCAAGCTGCTTGCTGTGGTGGCACTCATTAGGAGGAAGGGGCCAGGAGCGCCAGTGAGGGACCCGAGAAGAGGAGGACTGGGCTGCTCTGTGCAAACCACTGCACAGAGGAGGTAAGTATAACATGTTTGATAGATAGATATATAGAGAGAGAGAGATAGATAGATATATAGAGAGAGATGGAGAGATGGATAGATGGATGGAGAGATGGAGAGATGGATGGAGCGATGGATAGATGGATGGATAGATGGATGGATAGATCTATCTATCTATCTCACACAAACTTTTATACCATTTTACTTTGTTTTAAAGTTGCATTCTTCGAATGAATGTCACCCAAATGCGCATTTTGCATCGATTTGCAATGTGATTTGGAATTGCGGGTAGAATCGTGGCATTTCCTCCCATGATTCCAAACTGCCAGGTGTGAAGGGGGCCTAAGCAGCATTTTTTTATGCTCCCTAAACCTGGACCCGAAGGCTCCTTTCACATGTAGGTGTTATGAATCACGGCTGGAATTTCTGGAAGGGTGTTTCTGCCCGTGATTTTTATAAACCCGTGATTGTCTGAACTTTTTTTTGGGCGACTCGACACACGATTTGGTTTGCGTTATTGCGGTGTGATTTGTCACTGTTCATGGGGGAGTTGATTTTTTTTTTTTTTGCATAATCTATGGCCTGCTTAAGGATCTGAGGAGAGACCAATAGCCCAGCACCTGTCATTCTTGGTGAGATCTGCCTGTATATGGCGACTGTAAACATCCTAATCTGATGGTGAACAACTGTGTAAAAGAAAGCGTTGTTCTTCTTCTTTTTTTTTAAAGATTTGTAACATGTTTACCTGATAGGTGTATTAGGCAGTGCTTAGGAATGCTAAAAGCATTACACAGAAATGTGGAATGTTTAAACCCAGTATTGTGGTGGATATTTGAGGAGTTAAGCCTGACAGATGTATTTTTCCTATAGTGGAATCTTTTGCTTTCTGCCTTTCCTTCCATGTTCCTCCTCCAGCTATGTGGAATGTGAGAGGAGGACGGCAGGACTCTGGTAATGAGTGTTTTGTGCCGCCTTGCGGTGCCTATGCTGCACATGGATGGGTTGAGTATACTGCCACTCGTGTAAACCTAGTCTGCTGATTGATGCCTGCTGTACTGTTCAATGACCAGAACAAAGGATCCACAGTCCTACTTGGCTCTCCTAATCATCTGATTTCATGGTGTATGCAGCCTTCACATAAATCACTACTGCTGTAAACAAACCTATCTGAGGAACTTGCAGATCTGATCCTAATCGTTTGTTGTATGGCAATCTGCTAAATGTCTACCCGAATGTATAGGGCTTCTAAAGGGCTGACTGATGGAGTCACTTAAAGCGGAGCTCAGGACACAAAAACTTTCATATCCACTTCTGGACTAAGCCAGCCAAGTTTAAAATCAGTATTTTTTGCTAGAAAATTACTTGGAACCCCCAAACATATGTATTTTTTTTTTTTTAGCAAAGACTCTAGAGAATAAAATGGTCGTTGCAAAATTCTTTGTCACACAAAAAATATCTCAATACCTCACAAGTGATTTGAACACCGTTTACATTTGCAGGTGCAACTTAAGTATGCATTTTCTTTTTTTTTCTTATTAAAAATTTTTTTCTTTACACTGTCCCTTTAAAAAAAAAAGGATGATCACTTTTATTGTGGTCATAAGGAATGTGAACATCCCTTGTGACAGTAATGGGCAGTGACAGGTACTCTTTATGTAGGGGTCTAAAAGTCCCCAAATCCCTCCTCAGACCATGACACGCCCACCACCATGCTTGTCTGTAGGCAAGACACACTTGTCTTTGTACTCCTCACCTGGTTGCCGCCACACATGCTTGACGTCATCTGAACCAAATAAGTTTATCTTGGTCTCATCAGACCACAGGACTTGGTTCCAGTAATCCATGTCCTTAGTCTGCTTGTCTTCAGCAAACTGTCATCATCTTTAGAAGAGGCTTCCTTCTGGGATGACAGCCATGCAGACCAATTTGATGCAGTGTGTGGCATATGGTCTGAGCACTGACAGGCTGAACCCTTCAACCTCTGCAGCAATGCTGGCAGCACTTATACCTCTATTTCCCAAAGACAACCTCTGGATATGATGATGAGCACATGCACTCAGCTTCTTTGGTCGACCATGGCGAGGCCTGTTCTGAATGGAACCTGCCCTTTTAAACCGCTGTATGGTCTTGGCCATCTTCTTGTAGCCTAGGCCATCTTTATAGAAAACTATTTTTTATTTATTTTTTCATATCCTCTGAGTTCTTTACCATAAGGTAAATAACCACAATGTGTAGCGCTAACAAAAAATAGAGCCAATAGACTCATACAGTGAGAAAAAGTCCGGTGCAATATAATATAGTGAAACAATGATAAAGTCCTTTGTTAAAGAAAATAAATCCTATGGCATAGATCATCCTTGCACATGAGATGTATGTGGAGAAACTCTGCAAACACAGATGCTAATGTGTGTAGACGAGTATATAAACCCTCCAATGGTTATGGAATGCATACGCTTACCAGCGATGTTGGACCCACCTACCATACGGCAGTGGGTCAGTAAGGCTTATGGTAACTCCTGTAGGTGGCGCTCAAGGGATGAAAGCTGGATTCTGGCAGCACTCCTCCAGGTCTGGGATGGACTCTCGGCTGGATATTCCGGAATCCTCCAAATCGACACACGTGTGGGGCGCGACACCCGGAACAAACCAGGAAGCAGGATACGGAAAAAGGAAAAAGGAACTCCAATAGTGTGATTCCACCACTAATTTATTGGGTATGGGGTATAAATAATGGTACAAACAGGGGAATTCACCCAAGCAGTACAGAGCATATACTGATAAAATCAAAAATAAAACAGAGTAAAAGCAGTATAAGTCTCAAAATCAGCAAAGCCCGACGCGTTTCGATCAATAGGTCTTCTACTGGGGCATAAGGTACCATGTTGAATTTCCAGTGTCCAGTATGAGAGAGTGAGAGCGATAACACCAAATTGAATACACCCGCTCTCCATTTACACCTGAGACCTTGTAACACTAATGAGTCACAACACCGGGGAGTCTAACTGGGCCCAATTTGGACATTTTCACTTAGGGGTGTACTCACTTTTGTTTGCAGCGGTTTAGACATTAATGGCTGTGTGTTGAGTTATTTTGAGGGTGACAGCAAATTTACACTGTTATACAGGCTGAACACTCATTACGTTACATTGGAGCAAAGTGTAATTTCTTCAGTGTTGTCACATGGAAGCAATATATTTACAAAAAAGTGTAAGGTATACTCACTCTTGTGAGATACTGTGTGTTCCAAGATGGAGGCTCCCCTAGATCAGTGTTGGAGACCACAGTATACAGAGGAGTCTTGACAAGGTAGTGCCACTTCTGCATATATTTGCAACTAAAACTTCTGAGTTTAATGAAAATTTGTGTAATTTAGTTTGTAAATGTGCCTTTTTTCTTTTCCTGGTTAAAGGGGTTGTAAAGGTAAAAGTTTTTTTCACCTTAATGCATTCTATGGGTTAAGGTGAAAAAACATCTGACAATACCGGCCCCACCAGCCCCCCCATTATACTTACCTGGACCCTCAAAAGTCCCGCGCTTGCCCCCGACATCCTCTTCACCGCTCAGCCTGGCCGTTGATTGGTTACGGTGGATGGATTGAAAGCAGCGCAGCCATTGGCTTGCGCTGCTGTCAATCAAATACAATGACGCGGGGGCGGGGTCCAGTGATACAGCGAGCTGCTTTAGCCACCGGCTGTATCACAGGAGCGCGCCCGCAAGTACTCCACACCATGCGAGGGAACGCGCATGAAGGTGAGAAGTACTTGCGGGGGGGAGCCGAGACAGCCGCCGAGGACCCCAGAAGACCAGGTTCGGGGTCACTCACACAGTGGAGGTAAGTATAACATGTTTGTTATTTAAAAAAAAATAAAAAATGTCGTTTACAACCCCTTTAAAGCATAACTGCGCTGCAACTGAGCACCACAAACTGAAAACGCTTTTTATTCTTTTTTAATATTCCAAGCAAACACCATCCATCCATGTCTCCATGCTTTATATTTCTGAGAAATCACTTTAAACCCCCCCTGTATTCATGGCCATCTAGAGTAAGGGCAGATGATTTATGTAACATTTACTTCCTGGAATCCATCTGCCCTTAGCCCAGACAAGCATGCAGAAAAGTGTGCTGGAAGGAATTGAAAAAATTTAAAAAAAAAAAAACATTGAAACAAGTAAATATGAATTGCTAATGCTAGCCGTATGAGGATTAAAAATAGTCAATGTTGATTGAGTGAAGTATATATATATATATATATATATATATATATATATATATATATATATATATATAATATATTATAAGAATATATATGGTTTGTTCAATTAAAACCCTTCCATATGCACCTTATTAATTGCTAGTTATACATTGATTTGAGTGATTGCTGTTTTTGTTTAGATTACATGTTTATTGTTTAAACATATGAGCTGGACAAAGGGGAGAAGTTTATCATGTAGCAGTGTTGCTGTCTTGTACGTTACATGTAGTTCCCTCAGTAAGTCTGAAGAGGGCAGCAGTCCGTTGTATGATGGAGGACAAATGTATATATTGCAGCTGGAAAAGCAAAGTGCTGCTCGGCCTGCATAGCACAATCATCTGTCAGATTTGGGTTATTTATAATCTAGGCACCTGCCCGGTGAAATGTCCAATACATACAGGTAAATGGGTTTCTTTTACTCTAGCAACTATTGGTTGTCAGAATCACGCCTTTTCTTTTTGAGACTGTAATCCAGTTTATCCATGGAGTAGAATGTGATGCATAGGTACTGTACATCCCTTATCCTACCGAGAGGATATACTTTGTTTCTGGCAGTTCCATGGTAAGATGCGGTTTCAATGAAGGGAAACGCAAATTATTGAAATATACCATTGAAGGCGGTGTAATTCTCCCCCTCCACTCGCACTGATTTTTTTTGAACATTGAAAGCACATGGTTGTTTCCTAAAGTATCCATTTGTGACCCAAGTTTTATACATTTTTTTTGCATTCTTCGCTTTAGTTGATAAAGGCAAGCAGAAGACCAGCCCTCGTGTTCCCAGTACACAGGCACAGGCTGCCCCAGTGGACGTACAAGCTGTCGAGTTAGCCCAGTGTAAAGCGGTCTGCGAAGAACAGAAGGGAATCATACAGCAGCTGAAAAGTCTCCTCACCTGCAGCAACCAAAAGTTTGAGGCCCTGACGGTGGTCATCCAACATGTTGTAAACGAGGTACATTTTGCTTTGTTTCTGCACTCTAAATATATGCAATGCTTTGTTTATAAATCTTTATGCGTAAATTGGAAGTCGAGTATAAAACTAAAATCTCTAAATCTGCTTGCAGCCACAACCTAAAGGCCCATACACACGATCGGAATTTTTGACAACAAACATGCAAATTAGCTGTTTTAAGGCAACATCCGACCGTGTGTACGCTCCATCGGACAAACTTTTTCAGTTTTCATTGGACAAAAGTTCGCTCTGCAAAACAGACAAACTTTTCGGTAACAAAAGTTCTGATGGAGCAAAGTGCGATCGTGTGTACAGAAAACTCAGACTTGAGTCCAAAGTACAAACACGTATGCTCAGAACCAATGCAAGAGATCAGACAACAATACAGAAGTTGACCAAAGGGTGGTAGTAAAGAGCAGAAAAACCACATGATTTGGTGAAAGTTGGCTGAAAAAGTCCTGCCGTGTGTATGCAATACAAGTTCACGGCCAACGCCCTATGGTTAGAAATCCATGGAAAAGTTTGTTTGAAGTCCGATCGTGTGTACGAGGCTTTAGACTAACCTAGCTAGCCCTGTAAAGCCAAACTCACTATACATATCTTTTCTGAAGTCAATCTGATCCCACGCTGAGTTGTCGGTGGTGCCTTCTCTATGTAGGCAGGTGCCGAGCAAAAACCGAAGCCCCATAGTAAGTCTACGGGCGACTTCTCTTCCCATTCATTTCTTAATCGCTGGCTGTCTCCTGCCCTGAGCTTCCGCTGCTGTAGGCCAGCCTAGATCGGCTTCAGAAAAGATATGTATAGTGAGTTTTGCTTTACAGGGCTAGATAGGTTAGTCTTATGCGGCGTACACACGGTCAGAATTTCCGATGGAAACAGTCCAGAGCTTTTCAACGGATTTTCCAACCGTGTGTATGCCCATCGGTCTTTTTCTGTCGGAATTTCCGACGGACTTTGATTTGAGAACCTGTTCTCAATTTTTCCGACGGAAAACCTTTCTATCGGATTTTCCGATCGTGTGTATGCAATTCCAACACATAAAATTCCAACGCATGCTCGGAAACATTTCGTCGCATGCTCGGAAGCATTAAACTTCCCTTCTATAGTGCTGTCGAACATGTTTTATGCCGCTGTGTTACAGACCGTCGGAATTTGGTGTGACCGTGTGTAGGCAAGACAGTTTGAGCGAAATTCCATCGGAATTCCGACGGGAAAACCATCAGAGCTTTTTCTGACGAGAATTCCAACCGTGTGTACGCGGCATTAGATTGTGGCTGCCTGTAAATTTAGAGATTTTAGTTTTAAGGCTGGATTTTCAGTTTAGGCTTGGCAACCTAAAGAACTGAAAGAATTTGGTATTGTGGTCAATAAGTGTAAGGTGTATCTAAAAGCCTAAACTTTTTTTTTTGTTTTGATAGAGAAGGGGGAAGGGTCAGAACACTTGTTGGCTTTTATTGTGGTTGTCTTCCCCATTGGCGAAGATTCATACCTCTTTACAGTCTTGCCGAGACTAATGCCTAGTACACACGTTGAGAAAATTGGATGAAAAATTGATTTTTCTCTAGTCATCTTCCAGGACGGCACACCTGAGAGAATGACTGGTCACACCTGGCAGGAAACACAATTAACAAAGTTTAAAAAGCCCCACCCCTCCCTCTGACCCTCAGTTATTGATTGTGTTTCCCACACGCTGATGGCTGCGAAACCGTTTGTTATTTTTTTCTAAGACCTCAGGTCTGGGACCATGGTCGCCCCCTTAATGAACAAACCCAGAGCAGTCAGTGGTGCCTGTGGGGTTCTCTGTTCAAGCATTTTTCAAATGCCATTAAATTAAGGGTTTTTCCCTCTGCTCTCCCTAGAAAGCTGAATGGGAGAGGCTGGGGCACTAGGACAGGTGAGTTGTCCATAACCCCAGGGGCCACCTAACCTTCCCTCTTTTCCTCCCCTCATACCTGACAGTGGTGGACGGTTGGGGGGGGCCGCTGATACACCCCACGTCGGCCGGAAGCTGGGCTCCAATGGCCGAACGTTTTCTTCCCCTTAGGGGGCCGTGCCATCCTTAGGGATAGACCGCGGCGCAGAGCGGCGTCTGTAGCCGCTAGTGCGCATGTCCGGAAGCCGCCGGGCGCCGGTGTGACGTCATATCCGGCGCGCCGGGGCTTCAACAAAATGGCGGCGAGCGCGGCGGTCAGAGCACGAGGCGGCTGTTTGGAAAGAGGGGGCCCAAGGTCCACAGCCTTCACAGTCGATCCATCTACCGGTGTAGAGGCAGAGGATGGAAGGCGGACCAGAGCTCGCGGCATCAGAGGTCGCCACAGGGGGTGAGTGACTCGGCTGGAGCGAGGGGGGGGCAGACATTTGGGGTGGCCCTATTGTCCTTGTCCCCCACACTGTATGTGTATGTGATGTGGCTAATGGGGTGTCCCTTTCTTACAGAGACCGAATGCCCTGCTCAGGAGAGAGCCAGTAGGTCTGGGAAAGCCACATCCAAAACTAAACGCTGTGGGTCTTGTAGCACTAAACTCCCACAGGACCACAGCAAGCCTTTTTGTTACAAATGTATTTACAAATTGGCAGGCAAAGAGACAGCAGAAGTTGCGAAGGAATGCAGGGCACTTCAGGTTGAGATGCTAGCTACCCTTCAGTCTTTTAAAGCCGTACTTGATCAGCGTCAGGGGGATGCCAGATCAGTAAGGGAAAGCTCTCCCTCACAGGAAGATAGATCTACCTTTACAGGAGGGTCTCAGGAACCTGCCCCATACTATTCAGAGGAGGAGGTTTGCAGCTCTGACCTGAGTTCCCAGGAGGGGGAGGACTCAGATCAGGATAGCCATGTAGAGACCAGATCTGGGGGACACCTCTTTTCAGCAGAGGATATGGAGGGTCTCCTCAGGGCAGTATATGCGTCAGAGGACATTCAGTTACCTTCCGCCCAAGTGTCAGCTCAGGATAAGGTCTATAGAGGTTTGGGTAAGCCACAGGCCAGATCCTTCCCAGTTCACCAGTCCCTGAAAGATATTATCTTGAGGGAATGGAAGGAACCTGAGCGTAAACTCCTCAGACTTAAAACTTGGAAACGGAGATGTCCTTTTAAGGAGGAGGAGGAAGAAAAATTTTTCAAAGTCCCACGTTTAGATGCGTCCTTGGCGCAGGTTTCTAAACGGTCGGACTTATCTTTTGAGGACGCGGGTAACATTCAGGACCAGATGGATAAAAAATCTGAGATCCTGTTGCGTAGAGCTTGGGAAGCGAATGCATCGGCCATGAGCCCTGCATTAGCTTCAGCTTGTGTAGCCAGGAACGCGGACGCATGGCTCAACAAGCTGATGGACCATCTCACACGTAAGCAGGAATCCAGGGAGGTAGTAGAATCCCTGGAAGTGGTGGGGAGAGCTATCGCCTTTTTGGCGGACGCGGCAGTAGAGACAGTAAGGACGACTGCTAAGTCAGCGGCATTACTGAACTCAGCCAGGAGGGCCCTTTGGGTTAAGACTTGGGACGGAGACTTCACTTCTAAGTCCCGACTCTGTGGTATTCCCTTTGAGGGCTCCCTACTCTTTGGTTCGGGTCTGGAACAGGTCCTTTCCCGATCCACAGAAAAAGGTAAGAAATTTCCCTCCAAACCCAAGAAGGAAAAAGGGAGGAAATTTTTTCGTGGCCCCCCTGCAAAAGGCCAGTTCAAGGGCAAAGGGGGACAGAGGAAGAAATGGGGGATCGGAAAGGGCAAAGAAAAAGGTGGAATCCTTTTTTCTGGGTCCGGACCGTCCAGCAAGGATTCTAAATGACGCCATAAAAGTGGGCGCAAGGCTCTCGTATTTCCTTCCCCAATGGGAGAAGATCTCAGAGAGCCCTTATATTTTAGACCTAATAAAACTAGGTTACAAGCTGGAATTTCGGTCACTCCCACCTCAAAATTTTTTGGTTACTTACCTTCCCAAAGATTCTCTGAAGGCAAGGGGCTTGCTAGACAGCGTTCGCATGCTCGCAGAACAGGAAGTGATTATCCCGGTCCCAGTGACTCAGAGGGCTTTCGGTTTTTATTCCCACATTTTTGTGGTCCCGAAGCCATCGGGCAAGTTTCGGTTGATTATCAATCTACGGAAACTGAACCACTACCTGTTGTACAAGCGATTCAGAATGGAGAGCATCTACAAGGTCAGAAAACACCTCCAGAAGGGAGTTTTCATGATCACATTAGATCTCAAAGATGCTTACCTGCATGTACCCATTGCCCCGGATCATCAGAAGTACTTGCGTTTCGCAGTACGGACAGAGCAGGGGGTGCAGCATTGGCAGTTCAGGGCACTTCCCTTCGGCCTTGCGGCCAGTCCAAGGATTTTTACCAAAGTCCTGGCAGAGGTAGTATCCTTTCTACACCTTCAGGGGGTAGCTCTGATACCATACCTCGACGATCTGTTGATCTACAGTCCATCCAGAGACCAGCTCCTGAGAGATCGAGAGTTGGTCTTGTCGACCCTGGATTCCCTAGGTTGGATGGTGAGTCAGGAGAAATCCTCCCTGGATCCCTCACAGTCAAAGGTATACTTGGGGTATCAGTTGGACTCAGTAGCCCAGAAAGTGTTTCTTCCTCCCGAAAAGGTCGAAAAAATTCGGGGCGCAGTGACAGTGTGTCTCGAAGCCCCGGAGGTATCTTTGAGAAACATCATGAGGGTGTTGGGCCTGATGGCCTCTTGCATCCCGGCAGTTCCCTGGGCTCAGCTCCACTCACGAGTCCTCCAGGGCTTCCTTCTCTCCTCTTGGGGCGGGAGAAGAGAAACCCTGGAGGAGAAAGTTCCTCTGTCAGAGGAGGTAAGAAGCTCCCTAGTTTGGTGGCTCGATCCCGTCAACCTATCGGGAGGTCGGACGTGGACACAGCTAGACCCAATAGGCATTACAACAGACGCAAGTGCCTGGGGTTGGGGGGCTCATTTAGGAGACCGCTACGCCCAGGGTCCCTGGGATCAGAGTCAGAGCAGAGCTTCCTCAAACTTCAGGGAGCTTCTGGCAGTCGGGAAGGCATTAAGTGTCTTCCGGGACTTGATCCAAGGAAGGGAAGTCCAAATTTTCTCGGACAACCGGGTGGCAGTATCCTATTTGAACCGTCAAGGGGGAACAAGGTCAGTCAGTCTAAGGGCACTGACCCAAGATTTCCTGGGAGAAGCAGAGAAAAACATTCTCTCAATCTCTGCGGTCCACATAAAGGGATCCCTCAATATACAAGCAGACTTCCTCAGCAGACAGCCCATTCTTCAGGGAGAATGGGAGCTGAACGAAGAAGTTTTCGCTCTGGTAAAACGTCATTTCGGAGTACCAGAGATAGATTTATTCGCTTGTCAAAGGAACGCAAAGGTGCGGAGATTCTTTTCTCTCACGAGAGAACAGAGATCCTCAGGAGTAGACGCTCTCGCTCAGAATTGGGACTTCAGCCTGGCATATGCCTTTCCTCCCCTGGTACTCATCCCACGAGTGCTTCAAAAGCTGTCACAGTCGGATGGAGACCTTATCCTGATTGCACCCTGGTGGCCGAAGCGGGTCTGGTTCCCCACCATGTGGAGGTGGTCAGTCGTGCCTCCGCTGCATCTCCCGGTCAGGCGGGATCTTCTCTGCCAGGGCCCAGTGCTGCATCCCAACCCGGGGTTTCTGTCCCTGACGGCCTGGCTCTTGAGAGGGAGATCCTCAGGAGCAGGGGATGCTCGGAGAAGGTAATTGACACTCTTCTCCTTAGCAGGAAGAAGGTTACCAGACAGATTTATGCAAAGGTCTGGAAGGTCTTCTCTAGATGGGCTCAAGCAAATCAGAGAACTATCCAGACGATTCCAACCGTGCTGGATTTTCTCCAGGAAGGGGTAGACCAAGGGTTAGCGGTCAGTACCCTTAGGGTCCAGGTAGCAGCCCTGTCAGTGTTCTTTGACACAGGGTTAGCTCAAGACCCTCTTGTTAAGAGATTCTTGCTAGCCAGGGAAAGGTTAACCCCGGTAAGGACAGTTAGTTTCCCGCCGTGGGATTTGTCCCTGGTTCTGGACGCCCTGACGAAAGGGCCATTTGAGCCGTTGGATCAAATTTCATTTAAATTTCTTTCCCTTAAAATGTCCTTTCTTCTAGCCATCACCTCAGCTAGAAGAGTAGGCGACCTACAGGCCCTGACAATAAAAGAGCCTTTTTTGTTGATCCTAGAGGACAGGGTAATCCTTAGACAGGATCCTCTTTATTTACCAAAAGTGACCTCGGGGTTCCACAGGTCACAAGAGATTATTCTTCCATCATTCTGCCAGAATCCGAAGAATGAGAAGGAAGAAAGATTGCACCTTTTAGATGTTAGACGCTGTCTTTTAGTCTATCTAGAAAGGGCAAGGGAGTTTAGGAGATCAAATCATCTTCTAGTTACTTTTGGGGGCCAAAGAAGGGGTCTTCAGGCCTCAAAACCTACGATAGCCAGGTGGATTAAGCAGGCAATAGTTTTAGCCTATAAACACTCGGATAAACCGGTTCCATCCCACCTTAAGGCTCATTCAACCAGATCTCTGGCGACCTCCTGGGCAGAAAGGGCAGGTGCTTCCATAGATCAGATCTGCAAGGCAGCAACATGGACGAGCCATAATACCTTCCTGAGGCATTACAGAGTGGAGCTGTTGTCCCCTCAGGACTTGGCTTTTGGCAGGAAGGTCCTACAGGCGGTGGTCCCACCCTAAGGTAGGCCTTAACTTCTTGCTCATCGTCTCAGGTGTGCCGTCCTGGAAGATGACTAGAGAAAAATACCAGTTACACTTACCGGTAACGGATTTTCTAGGAAATCTTCCAGGACGGCAGGCCTACTTCCCTACCCTTAAATGTTGGTGATGTTTTATTCTTCACAGAATGTACCCTCTGACACTGGTGTGGGTGTTTACTTTGCCATAACTGAGGGTCAGAGGGAGGGGTGGGGCTTTTTAAACTTTGTTAATTGTGTTTCCTGCCAGGTGTGACCAGTCATTCTCTCAGGTGTGCCGTCCTGGAAGATTTCCTAGAAAATCCGTTACCGGTAAGTGTAACTGGTATTTTTCGGTGCGTTCGTCCAATAAGCTGATCGTTGGTACACAGCATTCGAGACCTGATCACAACAGTTCATGTGAAATTATTAGAAGGGACAAACATGAAAATATCTCGCATGGTACCAAAACTAATGATTTTTTTAAAATGAGTATAGTATAAATAGTATAAAGTATATTAGTATAAATCATGTGACCAAGACCACGCATGCTCGGAATTAAAAATACATCACATCCAAAGTTGTATGCTATCGTTCAAGCATTTTTGTAACTCTAGCAACCTATTGGTTTTCAATATGAGCCTACTAGCATGTAAAATAAAGCACCATCATTTGACTGATATGCTTATCGTGTGTACGCAGCTTTTGTTCACACGGGTGTTCTTCACACTAATGCGATGCCAGACATCCCATGTGATTCGCACCGCATTGCTGTGCTCATCACATGCTATGTCTGTGTGATTGCGATTTCAAACATACAAACTGTATGGCTGATATCGCATTGCATTCGCACCAAAATTGTGCAGGACCTTTTTTTTTGGTCCGCACTGGAATCGCATCTCATGGGTGTTGATACCTATGCGATCCCATTCCTGCGCCATTTTACATTTCAAAATGCGATCTGCGAACCAATCTTGGGGTGTCAACTTTACATTGACACTCGCAGCGGTTCGCAGATCTCGGTGTGAACCACTGTGCGATTTAGGTGTGATGTGGGAACTTGCACTGTATTTGCAGAGTTCTGCATCGCACTAGTGTGAACCGGGCCTTAGGGTACGACTGCGTGAGGGCTGTGTTTGTCAGAATGGTGATGCAAAGGTGTTTTGTGCATCCCTGTGCAGGCAGTCGCATTCATGTCAATTAGGACACAGCGGCTACAAGGACTCAGTTGCTGCTTGCAGTTTGAAAGCAAAGCAGATGCGTGTCCCCAAATGCAAACGCTGTGTTCGGAGACGTGCACCTGCATGGATGTCAAATTGGGAGCAGTGTCCTAGTTGGTATGAATGGGTCTGTCTGCACAGGGATGCATGGAACAACTGTGCATCACCGTGCAGGCATACATGGTGTTCTCAAGGACGTATGCTTAAAGTGGGGTGCCCCTTAAAAACTTTTTTTTTTAAAGTCAGCAGCTACAAATACTGCCACTGCTGACTTTTAATAATCGGACACTTTCCTGTCCCAGGTCCAGCGATGCGGGGGAACGAAGCCCCCCCCCCCCCCCTGTTCTCTGCTTGCGGCGCCAGAATTCTTACTGTGGGCACCCACTGCGCATGAATCGCCGCACAGTCACCTGGGACTTGTCACGTGTCCCAGATGACTGACTCCGGCGAGGGGAAGTGATGTCAGTGCCCGGGCACTGAAGGAGGCAGACTACGAGGGACCCACTAGCAACAGGCATTTAGAGGTGAGTAACTTTTTTTTTTTTTTTTTTTTTTTTTTTTTAATGAATTTTAGGCTATTTTTTGGGTGGAAAAGACACTTTAAGTAGGCCCACGTGAACATGGCCTAAACATTTTTTCATTGGAACAGAATTGGAGTGAAAGTTCCTATGGGGACTGGTTCTGGTGATAAAAATTATGCCGCCTTTGGAGAGATTTTTTTTTCACTTAAGCTGGATACCCACTATACAATTTTTTTTCTTTTTAGATTTTTTCCTTTTTTAGATTTATCAAAACCATATAATGTGAGGTCAAACATAAACCCTTTTAATTTGTATGCAATCAGTCAGGCCCTTGCACTGCATAGTTTAAGGTAAATCTAAAGGAAATTGTCGAATAACAAACATTGTATAGTGTGTATTTAGCTTTAGGCCCCTTTCACACGGAGCTGTCCGTTATGACGGACTCTGCTTGCTCAGCAGGGATCGATCCGTTGATACCCGCTAAGTAGGTGGATGACAGGTCCGTCTCTGCTCACTGTGCAGAGACGGACCTGAGAGAGCCCTGCTCTCCTCTATGGGGGATCAGATGAAAAAATGAAAATTAGGGTTTCCATTCGTCTGCATTTAGTGGATCGGAGTGGATGTCAGCGGACATGCCACCGCTGGCATTCGTCGCTCCATAGAGGTACATGGCGCGTCCGTTCAGGTCCGCCTGAAAAACTGACAGGCGGACCTGATCGGCCCGTATGTGTGACATTGGCCTTACTCTTGTCAGGAAGGGAAGTAAATGAAAATCTCCCCATTGGGGCACAAATCAATTGGTTTTAAACCCTTCCCTATGCCAATCGAAGCATAAAAGGCTTTTTGTCTTAAAGTGGATGTAAACCCCCCAAAAAAATTGATGTCATAATGTAGAGAATAGGATTTCCTTTCATTTGAGCCCAGTCTTGCCACACAGATTTTCTCCAGTCCTGAGAAATCCTCTGTTATTGTTCAGTTAGAAATATCTTGACAAAGTGCTGAAAACTTTGTCAAAAACGCCCCCTTGCTCTGAGTGACAGGTGATTTACATATCTCATGCACTAGCCTGAGACAGGCACATCCTGTGTAATTATAAAAAGTGAGAAATCCACCCCTCCCCCACATAACAAAGCCTGGTGATGAAAAGGAATGTTATGTGGGGGAGGGGTGGATTTCTCACTTTTTATAATTACACAGGATGTGCCTGTCTCAGGCTAGTGCATGAGATATGTAAATCACCTGTCACTCACAGCAAGGGGGCGTTTTTGACAAAGTTTTCAGCACTTTGTCAAGATATTTCTTTTTTTTTTTTTTTTTTAAATCTTTAATCTTTATTAAACATTTTCTTACAAACATTTTTATATATACCGTACATTTATTGTTTCTATACATATGTTTATCCTCCATTACCCCCTATGTTCTCTCCTTCTCTCCCTTCCATACCCTCCTTACCATACCCAGCTCGTATCTCCTCTATCAGTTATTTTTTGATCTTGAATATATGCACGGGCCTATAGAGACTTTTAGGTAGCCTATTGGAAATGTCGTTTCCAGGGTGTCTCAATATTGGTGCCCCACCTACTTCCCATATCCCTCTCTCGCTCCAGAGAAGCAAAAGAGCTTCACCCCCCCTCTCCACCAGCATTACCCAGTCTGGTTTTTACTAATACACTATTATTTTCCTGTAATCCAGGGTGTCCACATTCTGTCAAATTCTATAAGGTTACGTCTTTTCACATAGGCTACCCGCTCTTTAGGGAGAGTTTCATTTACCATTTCTACCCAGCTTTCCACTGTCGGCGGTAATTTGGATTGCCACCTCAGGGCGATCAATTTCCTGGCTTTGAACAAACTCCTCAAGATGGCCACCGTGGTACTCCTCTTTTCCCCCTGCTCCTGCCTATACCCCAAGATACACACCTTCACATCTTTTTTTAACCTCGTTACAAACCTTTCATTTAACACCTGAATCACTCCCTCCCAATAAAGAAATAATTTGGGGCATCTCCACACCATGTGTAGGAGGTCTGCAGATCCTTGGCATCTAGGGCATCTATCATCCTCTCTTTTACCGAATTTCAACAATCGCTTTGGAGTATAGTATGCCCTATTTAGTAACATTAAATGTGATATTTTCTGAGAGGGTGAGACTGATACCCATGGGCTCAACTCTAAAATTCGCTTCCACTGCTCTTGCGGTATCACCCCTATATCCTGTTCCCATTTATTTTTACTAGGTCAAGTTTCCCATTCTTTTTAACCATTTTACTTATTTGCCCGTATATTTCCGAGATTAAGCCCTTCGTATGGCCAGTCCGGGATATACGCTGCAAAAAGGGGGTATCTTCCCATCGCATAGTATGGCCCCTAAACTGGGATCTCAAAGCATGTGCTATCTGTAAATATGTGTAGTGTGTATACTGGGGTATTTTAAATTCCCTCTTTAACTCCTCAAATTTTTTAAGAGTATTTCCCACGTAGAGTTGTCGCAATCTCTTTATTCCCCGCTTTTCCCATTCTTTATTACTTCCTATCGAAAGGATTTCCTGCAGGTTATAATTATTCCATATGGGGGTATATTCATTTAATTCTCCATAATTAAATAATTTTTTAATCACTTTCCATATCTTAGTTATCATCCTAATTGTTGGGTACATATGAATAAAGGCGTCTGCTTCCAATGCCTCCGCTATTGTGTCATGTGTTGCCTCTGTCAACAGGATTTTCCCATTCGGGGTTCCTCCATACAGCTCTCCACACCCCATCAGTTGCTGCAGTTGTGCCGCCCAATAGTAATACTCCGGGTTAGGTAATGCCACCCCCCCCCTCCCCTACGGGTAGTTGCAATATACGTAAACGTATCCTGGCTTGTCCCCCCTTCCATATCAGTTCCCTAAACAAACTTTCGATTTTATTAAACCATTTTTTTGCTATCCACACTGGTGAGTTATGTAAAACATACATCAATTGAGGTAACCACAGCATTTTTATCAGGCTACATCTACCTGCCACCGAAAGTGGTAATCTCTTCCAAATATCGATTTTTTTTTTTTTTTTTTTCCCTGAATTTTTTTAAAAGAGGTACAAGATTTTTATAATATATTGGTTGGGATCTACTGTGATAACTATCCCTAAATACTTCAAAGCGTCAACCAATGCCAACTGAGGCATCCCTGATACTATTATATCCCCTGTTGAGTCTATTGGGAGCAGCTCAGATTTACTCCAGTTAATCTCCAGCCCTGAAATACTACCTAATGTCTCCACCAAGCTCATTGCCCCTGCCAGTGATTGTCCCGTATCTCCCAGGAACAAGAGAATATCATCTGCGTATAACGCAATTCTTTCCTCCCCTAATTTCCTCTGGAATCCAGTTATCGCACAACTTTTTCTTATAGAGATAGCCAATGGCTCCATTGCCAGAGCGAAGAGCAGGGGAGACCATGGACATCCCTGCCTTGTTCCCCTTTCCAATGTTATCCTATCTGAAAATGTATTATTAATTTTTAATCTTGCTGTGGGCCAATCGTAAAGCATTTTGATCCAGCCTATCAGTAGGGGGCCAAATCCATATTTCTCCAGCACTTTCCAAATATATTGCCATTCTATGGTATCAAAAGCTTTTGTCACATCCAATGACATTATAGCTCTTGCTCCCTTATTTTCTACTGGCATTTGTAAATTTAAGAAAGTCCTTCTAATATTTGTGCTAGTAGATCTATTGGGGATGAACCCCGCCTGATCAGGGTGGATCAGTCTCTGGATAAGCCCATTCAGCCTTGTTGCCAAAACTTTTGCCAGAATTTTTGCATCTGCACAAAGTAGGAAGATCGGCCTATATGCCGCCACATCCAATGGATCCTTCCCCTCCTTGTGTAATACAATAATTGTTGCCTCTAACATTGAGATGGGCAAGCGCCCTCGTTCACTTGCCCCGCCCAATGTTTTTAGCAATTCCGGGATCAGTATCCCTCCATAATATTTATATGTCTCCATTGGCAGACCGTCAGGGCCCGGCGACTTTTGGTTGGCCATCTCCGACACTGCCTGCTGTAACTCCGCAAGCGTTATCGGAATTTCCAATGATTCTATTTCTTCCTGTGAGATAACTGGGATCTCTAAATTTCCCAGGAAATCCTCCATTATTCCCTCCCTTCCTTTTTTTTGGGATGTGTATAATTTTTGATAATATTCTTTGAAAACCTGTACTATCTGTAGGGGATCTGAAGTTTCAACCTGTCCTGCAGATCTAATTGCCGTGATCATAGATGATGGCGAGTTGGCTTTTACCAACTGCGCCAGCATCCTTCCCACAGATTCTCCCTCCATAAAGGAGGCCTGACGCTGAAGTTTTGTCTCTTGTCAAGATATTTCTAACTGATCAATAAAAGAGGATTTCTCAGGGCTGGAGTAAATCTGTGTGGCTCAAATGAAAGGAAATTGTATTCTCTACATTATGACAGGGCTTGACAAATTTGCTTGGAATCTAGGAGCCAGCTAAAAAAGTTAGGAGCCAGGTTCTCTTTTTTTTTTAACGACATGGAGACGAGTGAGGGGAAGATGGCCCCCGCCTGTCTCCAAGTCATTGCAGGGCAGAAGCGACTTCAAATCGTCACTTCTGCCCATAGCTCTTAAAAAGGGACATTTTATTATTTTTTTTCAAATGGCAATTTTTTTTTTGCATTTTTAGTGTAAATATGAGATCCGAGGTCTTTTTGACCCCCAGATCTCATATTTAAGAGGTCCTGTCATGCTTTTTTCTAATACAAGGGATGTTTACTGGCTCTGCTTTTTTACAAGAGATGTTTACATTCCTTGTAATAGGAATAAAAGTTACACAATTTTTTTTTCAAAAGAACAGTGAAAAAATTAAAAGTTAAAATAAATAAGAAAAATAAAATAATTTTAAACGCGCCCGTCCCGCCAAGCTTGTTTGCAGAAGAGTAGCGCCCGCATATGAAAACAGTGTTCAAACCACACATGTGAGTTATTGCCGTGATCGGTAGAGCAATAATTCTAGCCCTAGACATCCTCTGTAACTCAAAACATGCAACCTGTAGAATTTTTTAAACGTCACCTATGGAGATTTTAAAGGGTAAAAGTTTGTCGCCATTCCACGAGCGGGCAAAATTTTGAAGCGAGACATGTTTGGTATCAATTTACTCTCCGTAACATTATCTTTCACAATCTAAAAAAAAATTGGGCAAGCTTTACTGTTGTGTTATTTTTTTTAATTAAAGTATTTTTTCCCAAAAAAGTGCGCTTGTAAGTCCGCTGCGCAAATACGGTGTGACAAAGTATTGCAACGACCGCCATTTTATTCTCTAGGGTGTTAGAAAAATAAATATATATAATGTTTGGGGGTTCTAAGTAAAGGAGAGAGGCAGGCAGGCAGTTTAAAAACAAAACCGCTCCATTAGCATTGCTGGGTGTCATACCAACGGCCACCACAAGAGGGCGCCAGATTCTAGAAGGTACCATAGGACTTAACAAGGCCGGGGCCTCAATTACCGGCCGGCGCGGCCCATCGCGATCGCGCGCGGCGGGGGGGGGGGTGCACTATGGAGACAGGATACCCCCAGCTGTGCTCCCCCAGGTCGCTAATTCTAGTCGCCAATGCGACCTGGCGCCCGGTATTCGTCGAGCACTGCATTATGACATCATGGGTTTACATCCACTCTAAGATATAGCAAAGTGATAGTTTTACCTTTTCAGTCTCAGTGGGGATATTCACTGATAGATTTCCTTCCTTGATCACAGTGCCACTGCCTGCCATTATTGGATTCCTAGAACAGGCAACATGGATTTCAATCACCAGGAAAATATCACATTCCTGGATCCTCACACTGGAGCTGTAGAGGGTCTTATTATCATTAGGTGTTTAGTCTTCATGCATGCAGTAATATAACCCATCTTAACACATGTCTTCATGCTACGGAAAAGGATTTGAGTTGCTTTTTTATATATCATGGCCTTTAAATTCATTTTTGTAAAGTTTGATTACTCTTTTAAGTGTATGTACTGGCAATTTAAAATGTCCTAAAGAGGATTTTGTGGGTCAGTAGCGTGTTAGTCCTGGTTTGTCAGATGCCCTTGTAGATTAGCGGATTTGGAAAGCTTCCCACAAACTTGGAAAGTGTAGATGTTGCCACAACAAACTGATGTGTGAAATCCTCCGAGAATGGGTGGAGGTGGATCAGAGGAAATAGGAATGCTGAACACTGAAGATATGGAAAAGAGAATGATAAAAGATCCGTGCAGCGTTAACTTTAAAAATAGCTCTTTTCAAGTGTGTGTGTGTGTGTGTGCGTGTGTGTGTGTGCGGTGTGTTGGAGAGTAGGACTTTACAAAACATTAATCTGCTAACAATGATAGGGAAGCACAATGGCTCACTGGTTAACACTTTGCAACACTGAGGTCCTTGGTTTCAATCCCAGCAAGGACGTCCGCATAGAATTTGCATGTTTTCCTCATCAAAGACCTGCAGAAAAAGAAAATTGGCACCTGTGTAAAGTGACCCTGGTGTGTGTGTGCGCGTGAGTTTGGGACATTGGACTATAAGCTCTTTAAAGACGGGGACTGAAGTGAATATACACTAGATAAAGTGATGTGTAAAGTACACATTGCAGGTATTTATTCGTTCAACACAGCGGGTTAAAGGGGAAAAAAAACTGACAGATCACCGAACCAACACAAGCGATGTAGGTGTGGCAATCTCCCCCACTGCGCTATTGTATAAAGACAGCCCCTGCCAGAATACACTGATGAACACTCGCAGATATTGGCTCACCATGTGTCAGTCTGTTTCCTAAAGTGACTCTAGAGCTTTGATTTTTATTATTTTAATAAAATAAGAAAGAAAAAAAAAAACTGCTCTGTGCAGTGGTATTTCAGAGCATCCTCAATACTCATATTCTCAGGTCCCCCCACCATTGTTCCTGGCTTCACTTCTTTAGGGCGTTCCTCCATAGAAATTATTATTATATAGGATTTATATAGCTCTTTAAGGTGTGAAATCCACTTTCTATGGTGCACTCATGCTGGCTCGCTCCCAAGCTGCATTGTCTGTCTGTAGACACAGGCAGAGTGCCCCCCCCACTCCCTCATCACAGAATTTGATTGGCAGTAGCTGGAGCCAATGGCGCTCGCTGCTATCAATCTGGCCAGTGGGGAGGGAGAGAGCCGCTTCTCTCATGCATATCTTGTGATCTAGATCAGGCTGAGGATAGTGTAAGACCTGGTTCACACTCGATTGGCCCTGCAGGCCGCATTTGTGCAGGCACGGCAGCCCATTCACTTGAAATCATTTGTTTTGGTACTGTACGAGAAAAAAGGTTCCTGCACCATTGTGGAAATGCAACAGCTAGGCAATCTCGTACTGCTTTTGCATTTTTGGATGCGTGGGGGTGACAAAGGATGAATAAGTAGCCCTGTGTGTTTTTGGTTGCGGGTGTATGAACAGATGCCATACCTGCAATAGTGTGAACCAGGCCTAGGTCTGGCACAGAAGATTTCTTACCTTATTGCACAAAGCATTCATGTAAAAAAGCCTTCAGCCTTTACAACCACTTAAATGCACATAAAGCAGCAAAGCCAAAGTTTTGGGACTTCACAGAATTCTCTTCTCAAGGCCGAGCAATGTCCCAAATGTCAGCTTGTGATGGTTGTTGCTTTATGTGAATTGTGGACAAAATTACCTTTATACGAAGTTATATTGGTGAATATTTTCACTTTCTTCTGACTGTATGGAGGTGCCATCTACCAGTTCACTTCAGCCCCCTGCATGAACTGTGGGCAAGCCTGATCGCTGTACAAATTCTCTTGGCTAAAGTACTTCTTTATGCTCCATGCCAGTGTATTATTGAAAGCTAGTTGGCTGTTCAGAAGTTCTTTCTATGAACAGAAGCAAAGGTTTGAATAGATTTGCAGTGTAGCCTTCATAGATCTAATTTTAGATTTCTGGGTGTAAAACAAGAAAGACACAATGATCTATGGAGAGAGAAAACTGATGCAACCGTCATGAGCCAGCCAAGTGTCTTTTTATAGCACGCTTAGTACTGCGTGCATACTACTGTACATTGGAAGCCGACTGCTCCATAGTGTACTTTCTCTAACAGGCTCAGTCTTAAATGCCACACAAATCTGATATCATTGCGTGTGATTGAAAATGTTTGGCATGCTGGCTTGTTGTATCTGTTAAAGGATGCATTGGAAATTGTCACATGTGCTCCAAAGAGCTCTGCTAGAATAGTACGCTTTTGCAGTCTACAAGAGATGAAGAAATCTGGTGCCCTCATGAAGCTGTAATGTTTGTTTCTGATGGAGTTGACCTTTTAAATTAAAACAATTAATGATCAAATCACAAGTGGTCTTTGCATTGTAGTTTAGGTTCTAACTCCATTTTTATTTTTTTATTTTTTTTACGCTGAATAGAGTGGGAAAGGGTAAATTATCTCTTTATTTCTGAGTGTGACTCTGTTGAAATTTTTCATCGCTTCCTATTCATGTGACAACCGGACAAGAAATAGGAGTGTTATCACTGGGACACAATGAAACAGGCTGCAAAGCGAATCCTGAGCAAAAGTTTGTCTTCTCCAATAAAAAAAGTGATTATTTTTTTTTTCTTTTTCTTTTCTTGTTTTTTTTTTTGGTCCCCCTGTTGGGGAGATTCCCATTATTTCCTGCCCTAAAAGTACATAAGGGAACATTTGTTCCAAAGAGACAGACAACAGTACAAACCTGAACAGTGACGCCAAACCTTTCTTGCTCTACCAAACGAAAGCTTTGCCTAAAGTTATGGGTTAAAGGGAGCAGTTCAATCATTTTAATCTTTTAAATGCTAAAGTTCATGCTATAATCAGGCCCTTGTTGCCTGCATTTTACTCTATTATCCGGAAACTTTCTCTGTGGGCTTGTTTCACTAAAGGCCTGGCTTCAGGGCTAAGCACTGTCACCCACTGCCCGATGTCTGATGACTGATTGCTTCAGTGGCTAATAAAGGCACTTTGATTGGGTGGGCACAACTCAGCTTTTCAGTCGAGCCTTCATAAACTGAATCATGTGCACATAGTGGCACAGGCTTTTATGTTTAATCGAAATGTATTCGATTTTTACAAAATAACACCAACATGGACACAGAAGCCAAGTTGCGCTACATGTCATACATATCTGTTGGTATAGGGCAAAATAGAAAAATGTCAGGTTGTATAACCACTGAACAAGTTGGGTAACAGTTTCTCCCATAGGAATACTGTGGGAGAAAAAAAGGAAGGGGATATAGGGAATGTGAAGGAGCCCCTTTCGATTACAGGCAATGCAACCCAGAGGTCCAGGACACAAACGATATAAAATCAGCGGAGTATCGAAAATATGACTACAGGGTCCACATGATCCCATAGGCCTCCATTTTATCCTTGTTCCAAGCGATCATATGTTCTCAATTACTGATATTCTCCAGCTCGCATGCCCACTCAGCCAGGGAGAGAGTATCAGTACAGGGGGTCCCCTACTTAAAAACATCCGACTTACAAACGACCCCTACTTACAAACAGAGGGAGACAACAGGAAGTGAGAGGAAATCCACCCCTAGGAAGGGAAATTCTCTCCTGTAAGAGTTAATATGGGACAAAGGTGTCTCCACTGATGCTTTATCACCAGTCCTTGTTTCTCCAACAACCCAAAATTTTCAAAATCCAATTGTCATTGGGACAGAAGGTGAGGTGAAATCTTCTGAACAGGGGCAAAGACAGCAAAACAAATGTTACAGGGGTGATAACCCTTCTCTATGTTATCTAAAAAACGTAAAAATAGATTTTTTGGCTGGAGCTACACTTAAAAAATGTACCTGTTCCGACTTCCAAACAGATTCAACTTAAGAACAAACCTACAGTCCCTATCTTGTTTGTAACTCGGGGACCCCCTGTACTGCGCCAGTGTCTTGCTATTGCCAACCTAGCTGCTGTAAGAAAATGTCTAATTTAAGCTTTTTTTGATCTGTTTCTAAGAGCCCGGGAGCAAAGACAATATAGTGATTTGGGGGGTGTTGGGACAGGAATCCCTTACTAAGTTCTTATAAAGCTGCAGGACTTTGTCCCAGAAAGGGATTATTCGCAGGCACATGCCCCAGATGGCATACATTTTTAGCTCAGATGTGTTTACCTTTTAGAAGTAGTAACCTGATTTTGCTCTAAAATATATGTATGTTGTGTATTAGAATTGTATCGTTTTAGTGTTTGGATTGTCACCATGTTCTTCTAGTGCTGATACATCGTGGTGTATTGGTCCAATGAATGCCATTTTTATGGGTGTAATATCTGACACATTAAGGAAGAGTTAATTGCTATAACCCAATCAGAATTTGTGTTTTTGCTTTTCTTACTGTATGCATGCACCGTATATACTCGAGTATAAGTCGAGTTTTTCAGCACATTTTTTTTTGTGCTGAAAATGCCCCCTCGGCTTATACTCGAGTCAAGCACTTTTCTGCAGCAATGAATGACATTTTCCGACCTGACTTGGGGGCCCTATATCTCGGGGCCACTTGGTGCTAGGAACCCCACTACAACATATCCAAAGATGGGGTTCCTGGCACCAAGTCCCCCCCAGATACGGGGCCCCCAAGTCGGTTCGGAAAATGTCATTCTCTGCTGCAGAAAAGTGCTTAACATTTTCCGAACCGAATTTGGGGCCCTGTATATCGGGACCAATTGGTGCTAGGAACCCCAAATTTGGTGTGCAAACCCAGTGGAACTAGCACTACAACATATCCAGATGGGGTTCCTATCACCAAGTGACCCCGAGATACGGGGCCCCAAAGTCGGTAAACTGTGTCCATCTGCAGCAATGTCATTTCTGGCTGCAGCGAGGGGGCATTCAGGAACCCTTAACTACCAAGTTTGAAGTTCGGGGGACCTATGGCTTCAAATGGGCACAGTGAGGCATGCAAATGGGCACAGTGAGGCTGAAAATGGGCATTGTTGACCCTCTTTTCCACTTAAAGTAGCTGCGCATTTCTCACCCTAGGCTTATACTCGAGTCAATACGTTTTCCCAGTTTTTTGTGGTAAAATTAGGTGGCCTCGGCTTATATTCGGGTCGGCTTATACTGAAGTATATACGGTAATTGCTCGTATACAAATGCAATCCTGCTACATCCAAACTACATGCAGATGTGCTTTAGATTAACAAATGTTTTTTATGGAAAACCTCACGCTGAGAGGTTAAAGATGGATTTCATTTACAAATGTCATTGCTGTGCTGTAGCACATAGTTTAAAGTTGAATAGATATATTAACCTCTGGCCCACGTGGCCCATCCTCTCTGGTATACTAGTTGTCAGGCTTGACAGGTGATTTTAGCCAGATTTTTTGCATTTCTCCTGCAGGCTTGCCGCAGTACATGGTGTATTCAGAGTCCAGTGGTTACATGTTGTGGATCTGAGGCAGTGCTTTCTTGCATTCCTCTAGTCATCCATGTTGATTAGAAAGTCTTAGTTGCGGAGCAGTAGAGGAGAGGGAAAGTAACCAGCAGACATAATAAATCTGAACCGTAGGGCTGTATGGAAACTATGCAAGGTATCTTTTACCTTTTTTATTTTTTTTCCTCCTCTTGCAATACAGATATTTGTAAGTATAGTTATAAGTGTAGTTTAATCTCCACCAACACAGGCAGTGTGTCCATGTTGGGCAGCATTGCCTATATTAATAACATCATTTATGTACAACGCAGGTGTTAAATAAAGCTTTACACTCCAAGTTGGCTTAACCACTTCTATACTGGCCACTTTCACCACATTTCTGCCTAGGCCAATTTTCAGCTTTCAGTGCTGTTGCACTTTGACAATTGTGCAGTCATGCAACGCTGTACCCAAACTAAATTATCATTTTGCTCACACAGCTAGAGCTTTTTTTTGGTGGTATTTAAAGTGATTGCAAAGGCTCGTTTTTTTGTTATACTTGCCTGGTCTCTGTTGCAGTGGATTTGCACAGAGCAGCCAGGATCCTCCTCTTCTCGGGTCCCTCTTCTGTGATCCTGGCCCCTCTCTCCTGTTCAGTGCCCCCACAAGCAGCTTGTTATGGGGGCACCCCGAGCCGAGTCACAGCTCCCTGTGTCCATTCAGACACGGAGCCCTGGCCCCGCCCCTCTCTCCCCTGATTGGCTAGCTGACTGACAGCAGCGGCAGCCAATAGTGCCACTGCTGTGTCTCAGTCAATCAGGATGGATAATCCCTGATGGCTGAGACACTCATGGACATCGCTGGATAGAGAGGGACCTCAAATAAGTATCGGGGGGCCTGAGGGGAGCTGCTGCACACAGGAGGCTTTTTAGCTTGACCAAACATGCGCTCTGTGATCAGAGTCAAGGAGACTCGGCTGATCAGATCAGAGTAAGGGGCCAATCCCGACCCCTTACCATGTGATCAGCTGTCAGCCAATGATGTGATGTTAACAGAAGATTGTTAAAGTGGAAGTATACCCCCCTATCGTTTTCAGCCAAGGAAGCTGCCATCTTTGCCTCTGTTTAATCTTCAACTGCCACAGTGCTGCACATGTGATCCGTTATGACAACAGCCATTGGATGGTTTGACTTTTTGGTTGAGAGCACAGCCAATGTGCAGTTAGCATTCATGGCATGCCTTTTTTTTTTAGACTGTTAATCGATGGGTTTACTTCCGCTTTAATCGGTCCCCCCCCCCCCCCTCGCGCTGACAGTGTGAGCAGAAAAAGCCCATTACTGGCTTCTGTCAGAAAGACATCGGTCCCGAAAACGGAGAGCCATTGCCTGCTGCCAATCAGTGCCCACCAGCGCCACCTATAAATGCCCTTCAGTGCCACTTACCAGTGCCGCCTCGTCATCGCACATCATTGTAGGAGAAAATATACCGGTTTGCAAATTTTTATAATAAACTATAAAACTTATTTTTTTCCCAAACATTTTTATTTTTTAGTTATTTTTTTTAGCAAAAAAAAAAAAAAACAAATCCCAACAGTGATTAAATACCACCAAAAGAAAGCTCTATTTGTGGGAAAAAAAAATTATAAAATCATTTGGGTAGAGTATAGCATGACCGTGCAATTCTCATTCAAAGAGTGACAGCGCTGAAAATTGGCTTGGGCGGGAAGGGGGTTGAGGTGCCCAGTAAGCAAGTGGTTAAATCTGCTGCAAAGGTAACATTTTCTTTGTCTAATTCCCAGAGCTTAGCTTCAAAATATAAAGAGGACTGTGCAAAAGCATTTTAAATTTTTTTTTTTTTTTTTTTTTTTTCTTAACTTTTTTTTTGGTGTCTAAAACAATGCAGGGCATTTATTAGAGTGGCGTCTACATATCAGTAACCCCTTATCATGAATAAAGGTTTTGTGCCTGTCATACATTCCCCTATGGCTAGGGTTTGGTCAGATTAACACACCAGTATGTTTTTGGATAGTGGGCGGAGGGAAATGGCCTACGGAAATAGGAGTAGAAATTACAAAATCTAATATTCTAGTGTTCGGAGCAGACAAGACTGCTAAACAGAACTACCAAATGTCCACACATTCTATCAACAGCCAACAAACATGTTTTCGGAATGTTCTGCATTGGTTTGTGACGACCAATGTACAGTAGAGATGTCTAATATGCTTAGCTGCCCCCTGCTCCTCAGTCTATTCCTTCTATAATTGCACATTAATAATGGGCAGTATATTTTATTCTCCCGGATACAGTGTTCCTCCTCCTAGACTTGGAGATATGGTGTTTACATTGTTCATTTTTGCTGTAAATCTCCATCTGCTGGCACTGCTATGAAATTGAGCCGCTTCTATTTGCTGAAGGGTGTGCGTTTCCTGGAACACAGAGACTTATTAACACTTATTTACACAGTTCCACTGTTGCTGATTAAATAGACTTGCAGAAATGAAATGCTGATGCTAAAAAGAATATTCTCCTGTATGCAAAAATCTACAGTGAATGTCAATGTGTCTATATCATGGCTTGTAATTTTTGTACCCCACGATAAAGAGCAAAGGTCCTTGGTACAGCTCGTAATACAAATTGAGCAGTACTGGGACAAGGCCATATATCACCCAGGTCCAAAGATGACTAGATACCCCCCTCAGTGTGTGAGCATCCTGGCTCAGCAGCAAATCAGCCAAATTCATGTACTGCAAAAAACGCAAATAAAATGCTACTGCTTCTAAAAGCTACTAGAAGCTGGCACAAAAATGCTATTATCAGCATTTTTCATTCAGCATTTTCTTTCTAGCTTTTTTGAGCTTATGAAAAATGCTAGTGTGCATGGAGCCGAATAGGGATTTTTTTTTTTTTTTTTATTGAAAGCCTGTGGCGTGCAAAACACACTCAAAAACTCACCCGGTGCATAAAAAATGTGCACACACATAGAGTGACACAAAAAAGTGCAACGGGTACACAAGTCCTCTAAAATCAGAGGACCTAGTCCTGAATCCCCCGGAGCGTTAGGCTCCAGACAGGGACAAGGACACTTAAAACTTGGTCCATCTGGCCGAAACCAGGCGGACCCCGTTCTTTGGAAGGACTGCCGAAACAAACGGACCCACCCAAATACTAGGTGAGGCTCCCCCGAAGGGAGACCCCCCAACCCTATGAGAGAGGGCGAACTAAGCCAGAAGGCCATGTCCACCCCCTCCCCAGACTTTCAGGACAGGCCCTGGGACCTGTGACCCTACTAATCACACGTGCTAAACCGTGTACAAAACATAAAAAAGACAAAAAAGTGACAAACACAGGAATAAATAAAATAAAGTGGGGGAGGAATAAGTGGAGAGGCGAGTGAAAAAGCCAGGAATGAAAAATTCCTCTGGTCCCAGCCAAAAGGCCCGGCCCATAAAAAATAAATGATAAAAAAGTGTGATATTGGTGCAGTGACCATGGTGCCATAAATCAAAGTGACCCTCACTCACAGTGATTGTATGGCACCCCTGGACTGCCACTCCAGGGGCACATACTCCCAAAGGCTTTCAAGACCGCCCTGACCAATGGTCCGGACCACAGCAGCCCCCACCCTAGGCAGGAAGGCATGAAGATCGGGAAGCTTGGTGAGAGCCCGTCCCACCAACAGGCTCCACCGTCGCTCCCATCACTCCTACCTAATTACATTCGGGAAGTACTAACCGCTCCTCCTCCGGTCCACAAGGAGTCGCCAGTGTTCCTTCCTGAAAAACTGTCTGGGGCTAGAGCCACCCCAATCCAGGCCAGAAGGCCAGGTACTCAACCTTCTGGGTTAGACCAATAGCAGCACACATCCTTATCAGGAGCACTTTTCCAGACGGCTCAGACTCGACCATTGGCCGGCCCCCAGTATCTGTCGGGCAGCTCGGCATAGCCCCTGCTGAAACCGCCCTTCCAGGCACTATGACACCATTGGAATTGCTGGCCCTCCCCAGAGCGAGAGTAGCACAGCGCCTCCTCTGGAAACTGATAAGAACAGATACTACACTTGATCTTGGCCAAAAGGCCGAGAAGTGAGGGATTCCTAAAAGATTAGCTTTACTTTTTTTTTTTTTTCTTTTTAATTCAGGTCCACTTTAAACGAACATGAACCCCTTATGCTCCCAAATGCTGAGTATTTGGCTTATAGGTATAGAAAGTTACCTGTACATATCCTTGGTTTCTGTTCTGACATCATACTGGACAAGGTATCTGCAGTAAAATCAATTGGCTCATTAATTACAGACTCCTAAAACGTACCGTTTTAAAAAGGTTCAGCATTTTGGCAAATTGGAAGGTTTTATAGATGTCTAGTCGGTGCAAATACAGTGGCTTTGTTCATAAATCTAAATAGCGGTAGCCTGCATTTGCAAACACGCCCCTATTTGTAATTCCAAATTTTATCATACTTTTAAAGAACTCCAGTGCGTCATTAAATAATGAGTCGGCAGATATGGAAACCTATAAAATGATATCTTGAAAATATTTGCTTATTTTTTGCACAGCTAGTCTGTTTCCACTGAGGAATCATACACAGGTAGTGGTTACAAGCAATGGTCCATAGTCCAGTTCACTGGTTTTATACTGAACAGAGGTCTGTGGTCCCTTTTTATTGATGGCGCATGCATACACACACACGCACGCATACACACACACGCACGCATACACACACACGCACGCATACACACACACGCACGCATACACACGCACGCACACATACATACATACATACATACATACATACACACATGCCATTTGAGCAGCTAAAACATGCTACTAAATAAGTAGCACCTAATCAAGCAGTGGCTCTAAATACATTTACCAGAACACACTGTATTCTGTGTGCGCAGTGCCATACAAAGCAGCTGCACTACAGTGTGCTTCATTGGGACTCATTCAGGTTAATGGGCTGTGGTAACGCAGCATGTAACAGTTCTTGACATTTCATGTTAGGCTTATGCTTTACCACACAACAATATAGTTTAACAAGCCCTAAGATTAGTAATTGATCGCTACACAAAATTAGGACTCCCTATAGCAGGGGTCTCCAAAATATGGCCCGCCAGTTCAGGAACTACAATTCCCATCATGCCTAGTCATGTCTGTGAATGTTAGTTTTACAGTTCCGCAACAGTTGGAGGCTTTTTGGGGGACGTAGTTTGGAGATCCCTGCCCTATAGTGTGAACTACACAAGTAGCATGTAGTAGTGGTTAGGCCCCATTCACACCTCAGCATTTTGTAGCTTAAAGCTCCAAAACGCTGGTTTGGGGGGAAAAAAAAATCAATTCTCTATGGAGATGGTTCAAATCTCCACTCCAAGTCGCCTGAAGCTCAAAGTTCTGGAGCTTTTTTTCTTAGCGCAAATTGGGCAGATTTCTGTGTTTTTTGGCACAATTTTATTCCAATAAAAATGGAAATGCGCAATTCAGAATATGAATTATGACTTTGCTTACATTCATTTTGCTTATATAAATTTGTCAGAATGGTGTATATATACATTTTCAGTGTATAAGTGGCCCCCAGATTGCTTTTCTAGAACAGAATGAATGTGTATTCCTAGAAGATATGACACTATTTAGTGCTGCCATATGTAGAGTACATGGATCCTTTTGTGTTTTTGGTTTAGGTGTGATTTTAATGAATTTATACATGAAATCACAGTGACGAGCTTGTTTGTCTTGAATGTCCCTGACTGAAAATCCCATTTGCTGTAATTATTCTTTCCAACACTTGATAATGTTGTCTCATGATAACATTGTTATCGAGTTGGCGGCCTGTTTAAGCTCAAATGTCTTTCCTTTGTTTTGTCACAGTGCCTACCACTTGACATAATCTCATTGCACTGAAGGAGAAAATGTTCCCATGCTTCAGAGCCAGAGATCTGTTTTTCTGGGTGGCCACCACTAATCTGTCCCCTTGACTAGATGTACACCAGATATGAATCATAGCTATAATCAAACCTGTACTACAGTCAGCGCTTTCTGTACAGCAACATGGCTTGCCTTTCTTTACGTTTCTGATACCAGATGTTAAAAGGGATCTCTAAAGCTGGCCATAGACAATGCGATTTTCTTTCCTGCAACCACGGTTGGGGAGAGATTAAATTGCTCGATTCACCTATTAACAGTCAGTGTTGATGGGGAAATCCCTCCCGCAGATCTATTGTGTTCAACCAGCCGTCCCTGCTGGGAGAACACGGTGATTATTGCTAGCACCTATAGCTGCTGGCAATAATCCTCATGGCAAAAATCCAAAATGCTAGATGTTGCTGTTGAACTGGCCGAGATTTAAACCATCTAAAGCTGGCTTAATAGCAGCCCATAGATGAATCAACTTTTCTTATCGTACATCACGGGACACAGAGCCATAGTAGTTACTATGTGGGTTATAGGCCACCTTCAGGTGATGGACACTGGCACGCCCTAAGACACAAAACCCTGCGGCGGGAAAGGGAAGGAGTTTTCTACGAATTTTTTTAAATTTTATTATGAATGTCTCCTTTTAATTTAGTAAATGCTGTCATGCCCATTTGTCACCACTGGGGGCTGTATAGAGCACTTACCGTCTCATGCTTCTCAGAGAGCCCACGTTGTGTCCAGGAAGCAGCAGTTTCTTCTTCCTCAGGCCAGCAGCAGACCTCCAGTAAGTCTGGGAGGGAGGGGGTTCCCTCTCCCCACCAGACGCCCCCTGTGCTGTCTTTTCTTCCCCTCTCCTTGAGGAAAGCTTGCAACAAAAGGCGCGAGCGGCATGCCACTCGTCGGCTTCCAGACCCCCCTTCACCATTCCTTATTCCCTCTCTGTGGATCCCATATGATCGTAGCCCACGCGGGGAAAAAGCTCTTAAAGAGGGAAAGGGCCGTAGGCGACGGGGTAAGCGATGCTCAGCATGGCGTTGCCGTCCTCCAACGTCCAGCGCCGGAGGTATGTTTTAAAAGGCACCATTTGTGCTATTGCAAGCTGCGGAGGGACACGAGCAAAGGTGGCATATAAGAGGTTTGGTGACACAGGCATTCCTTTTGACACATTTACTACTGCATCAGGCTGAGCATTAATAGCAGTGACAGAGATGGACTATTGCTCAAGCAGTGGATGCATTCCTTCTGGTAGGACCTCTGCTTTGTGCATCGGGCTGTGGTCAGAAGGGGGGGGGGGTGAAACACCTAAAAAAAAAAAAGCTCTAGAAGGACTAATGCAGTCACACAAAAGCTTAGATCCATCCCAGTAAAGTATTCTGAGTGGGAGCACCCAAATAAACATATTTTTTTTCCTCTGAAAAAGTTTTCAATACTTCCTCCTATGGAGAAATGGGCAATTCCAGCAATTGATGCTGCTGTATCCTCTGTGAACAAGAACTGGACTTGTCCAGTAGACAATGCTCATATGCTAAAGGATCGAACAGATAAAAAGCTGGAATTCCTCATAGGTTCAGTCGTTCAACCTGCGCTGGCAGTGATTGGAGTATCTCAGTCCTTAAGTATTCAAAGATATTTCCGATCAGCAGGCCCAGGAGTTGGCCGAGATATCAGAAGCGTTGTGTTTTACAGTAGATGCTATGAGAGATTCTATTCTCCAGGCCTCACGGCTCATGCTATGGCTGGTTCATGTGTGTAGAATCTAGGGGTGCAACGGATCAAAAAATTCACGGATCGGATCGATCCTCGGATCAGGAGTCACGGATCGGATTATTTTTCGGATCAGCAAATAATAATTGAATTTGCAAAAACCTGTGAAAATTCCGCCACCATATAGTCCCCACTGTAATATCTAAGTTTAAGCATTTTTCTTTTAAACGTGCTTCTTCAGTGCCAGGGGCATCAGCCTCCAGGCAGTCACGACGGCCTCCACCATCAGGTTCAAGAGGTAAACCTCAGGGTCAAAAGAGGACCTGGGGGAGGAAACCCACAAAACAAAATACTAAAGCCTCCTTATGAAGGGGCGCCCCCGCTCGCTCGAGTGGGGGGGGAGGCTTCTACAGTTTTCAAGGCTCTGGCGGGAACAATGTCAAGACAGATGGGTGGCTTCCTCAATTTCTCTAGGTTACAATCTAGAGTTCCGAGAGTTCTCGTCTCCTCGTTTTCTCAGATCAAATGTTCCCAAAGATCCAGTGAAAAATAAATCTTTCTAGCTTTGGACCATCTCTTGTCTCAAAGAGTGATATCGGTGGTCCCCTTGGAAGAGCGAGGATTAGGGTTTTATTCAAACCTTTTCACGGTTCCAAAACCAAACAGGGATGTCAGACCCATTTTTTAGATCTAAAAGATCTAAACTGTTTTTTTTAATATCCGTTCAGTAGTCTCCATACTACAAGGGGGAGAACTTCTGGCATCAATCGACATCAAGGATGCTTATCTCCATGTGCCGATTTTCCCCGCTCACCAAAAATTTCTACGCTTCGAGGTAGAAAATCTTCATTTCCAGTTTGTAGCTCTGCCTTCGGTCTAGCTACTGCACCTCGAGTGTTTACAAAGATCCTGGCTCCTCCTTTAGCCAGGTTAAGGGCTCAAGGTATAACCATACTAGCCTACTTAGACGATCTACTCTTGATAGATCAATCGGTAGCCCGCTTAAGCCAAAGTTTGGTCACCGCTGTCAGCTACCTGGAATACCTAGGTTGGATTCTCAACCTAGAAAAATCCTCCTTAAAACCATCAAGGAAATTGCAGTACTTGGGGCTTATCATAGATGCAGTTCAGTAGAAGGTATTTTTGCCCCAGGAAAGAATCGGTTCCTTAAAGCAACTGATTCAGTTAGTCAAAACAAAAAAATCCTTCTATTCAACTTTGCATGAAGTTATTGGGAAAGATGGTGGCTTCTTTCGAGGCTGTTATGCGTAGTTTCATTCAAGACTGCTGCAAAACAGTATCCTATCAACTTGGGACAAGAAGGTCCAAGCTCTGGACTTCCCAATGCATTTATCCCCCAAAAGGTGTCAAGCCTCAATTGGTTGATATCCAAGAATCTTCAAAAAGGAAAATCTTTTCTACCGGTTACTTGGAAGGTGGTAACAGGTGCCAGCCTTCTGGGCTGGGGAGCAGTCCTGGAAGAAGCGTCTCTCCAGGGGAAATGGTCCAAATCAGAGATGACCTTGCCCATCAATATTCTAGAGATTCGGGCAGTACGCCTGGATCCAATCCGACAATGCCACAGCTGTGGCCTATATCCATCACCTAGGGGGCACAAGAAGTCGTGCGGCCCAGAGAGAGGTGAACCATATTCTATCTTGGGCAGAAAACAACATTCCTTGCCTTTCAGTAATTTTCATTTCAGGGATAGAGAACTGTCAGACGGACTACTTGAGTCGCCAACAATTGTTCCCGGGAGAATGGTCCCTTCACCCCGACATCTTTCTGTCAATATGCCAAAAATGGGGAGTTCCGGACGTGGATCTGTTTGCGTCTAGGTTCAACAACAAGATTGACAACTTTGTGTCAAGGACAAGGGATCCGATGGCATATGAATGAATGAATAACTTGTATAGCGCTACAATGCGAACTGAATCGCCTCAAGGCGCTGTATTGGCGTTTGGTTATCCAGCTTCTAGAAGAGGTAGGTCTTGAGTTTCTTCCTGAAAGCCTGATGGTTTTCTTCCATGCGAATGTCGGTTGGTAGAGCGTTCCATAGCCGTGGTCCCTGGACAGCGAATCTCCGTTCCCCCTTTGATTTGTAGCGGGATTTAGTAATGAGGAGAAGATTTTGATTAGCCGATCGAAGACTGCGATTCGGTGTGTAGTGTTTTATTTTCTCGCGAAGGTATTGCGGAGCGTTTCCATGTGTGCATT
The DNA here is from genome assembly GCA_028564925.1 of Lithobates sylvaticus. Classification (NCBI taxonomy): domain Eukaryota; kingdom Metazoa; phylum Chordata; class Amphibia; order Anura; family Ranidae; genus Lithobates; species Lithobates sylvaticus. The sequence goes on from CM053026.1 coordinate 644,344,250, forward strand.
TGTGGGTGAGGCAGAGGGTCTTGAATGCGACCCAATTCCTTACGTTTAGCCAATGTAGGTTCCTCAGGGAAGGGGAGATGGATTCCCAGGGTTTTTTCCCTGTTATTAGTCTTGCCGCCGTGTTTTGGATAAGTTGTAAGCGCGCAAGTTGATATTGGGGTAATCCTATGTAGAGGGAGTTAGCGTAGTCCAGTCGAGAATTGATGACTGTTCCAACTACCACTGCTTTGTCCTCCTTTGGAATGAAGGGGATGAGTCTGCGTAGCAGGCGGAGCAGATAGTGTGATCCACTGACTACTGCTCCTATTTGTGCATCCATTGACATTTCTGAGTCAAAAATGACTCCGAGACTCTTGGCCTTGGTCCTAGTGGTAATGGTCCGTCCAAAGATGGTAGGAGGTGTCCAAGGGATCTTGGCTCGGGTGTTATGCTTTGCATGTAGAATAAGAAGTTCTGTCTTTGATTCATTAAGTTTGAGGGAGCTAGTGGTCATCCAGTCGTCTATCATAGTGAGGCATTTTCCTAATTGCTGATGATGGTCTTTTTGTCCGGTGATGCGAAAATATAATTGAGTGTCATCAGCGTACGAGTGGAAGCAGAGGTCTGATCTTCTGATGATGTTGAGGAGAGGGCGAATGTAGATGTTGAAGAGCACTGGCGACAAGGGTAATCCTTGAGGGACTCCACAGGAGATTGCCCGGGTTTCAGAGGTGAAAGCTCCTAGTTTCACCGTCTGAGAGCGATTTCCTAAGAAGGATCTGAACCATTGTAGATCTGAGCCGGTGACTCCTGCTACTTCTGTGGGGCGGATGAGTAGAGTATTGTGGTCCACAGTATCAAACGCTGCACTGAGGTCCAACAGTACCAGGAGACATGATTCTCCGTCATCCGCTGCTTCGAGGGCATCATCCCAAATTTTCAGGAGTGCGGTTTCTGTCCCATGGCCTGGGCGGAATCCTGATTGTAACGGATCCAGGAGTGTGTGTGTGTGTCCAGGTGGTGTTGTATCTGTTGTACTACCGCTTTCTCCATAATCTTGGAAATGTTGTTCAAGCTTGTTATCGGTCTGCGGTGGTTGGGGTCCCGGGGGTCGAGGTTGGGTTTCTTTAGCAGGGTTTGATGATGCCTTGTTTGAGGGCGCCTGGAACAATCCCTTCTTTGAACGATTGATTTATGAGGTGCGTTATGGTGGGAGCCAGGATGTCGGAGCATTCTTTCAGGAGTTTTGTGGGGATGATGTCAATAGAAGATGTACTGTCTCTGAGGTTTTTGATGATGTTTTTAGTGGTCTCCGTGGTAATTACGGAACAGATGCCTTGGTTTTTCCATGGGATCAGTTTTCACTGATCTATGCGTTCATTCCTGTTCTGTGCCTTCTTCGCAGGATCAAGCAAGAAGGAAAGGAGGTGATTCTTGTGGCCCAGGAGATCTTGGTTTGCTGAGATCATAAAGATGGCGGTAGGGGACCCTTGGACAATACCACTGTGGCCAGACCTTCTTTCGCAAGGTCTGGTATTCCATTCTACCTTACAAATGCTAAATTTAACGGTTTGACTATTGAGACCCACAGTCTAAAGGACCGTGGGCTGTCAGCTTCAGTAGTTTCTACTTTGGTTAATGCTAGGAATCCGGCCTCCAGAGTCAGATACTATAGAGTCTGGAAGGCATATGTCTCCTGGTGTGAATCCAGGGGTTGGCACCCCAGGAATGTCATAGGTAGGATCCTTGAATTCCTACAGATGGAATTACAAATTAAGCTGCCCTCGAGTACCATCAAGGGCCAGGTGTTGGCCTTATCAGTGTTTTTTTTCATCGACCTCTTGCTTCACACTCTGGTTCATAACTTTATTCAGGTGGTAATGTGGATTAATCCCCCCGTTAGGTCACCCCTGAACCCTTGGGACTTCAATTTAGTCCTGTCGGCTTTACAAAAACAGCCTTTTGGGCCAATATGAAATATTCCCTTGGTCCTCTTGACAAGGAAATACATTTTTTTGGTTGCCATTTCTTCTGCAAGAAGAGCCATATTTGATTATTCATAAGGATAAGGTTGTATTGCGGCCTAATCCTAATTTCCTACCAAAGGTAGTGTCAGGTTTTCATTTAAACCAGGATATTGTTCTGCCTTCGTTTTTTCCAGAAACTCGTTCTGCGGAAGAAAGGTCGCTACATTCTCTTGATGTGGTGAGAGCGGTCAAGGTGTATTTAAAAGTGACCGCTCAGATTCGTAAAACAGATGTTTTATTTTTGTTGCCAGATGGTCCTAAGAGGACAGGCAGCATCTAAACCTACTATTTCTAAATGGATTCATCAAGTTATTGTTCAAGCTTATGATTTAAAGAGGAGAATTCCTCCTTTTCATAATAAAGCGCACTCCACCAGGGCTGTTAGTGCTTCTTGGGCAGTGCATCACCATGCCTCCATGGCTCAGATCTGCAAGGCTGCAACTTGGTCTTCAGTCCATACATTTACCAGATTGTCAAGTAGATGTAAAAGGTCATGAGGATATCGCCTTTGGGCGAGTGTACTGCAGGCTGTAGTATGAGTCCTTTAGTCTTAGTGCCCTACTTTTGTTATGTCTCCCTCCCTTCAGTTGGCATTGCTATGGGACATCCCACGTCATAACTACTATGGCTCTGTGTCCCGCGATGTACGATAAGAAAATAGGATTTTTATAAAAGTTTACCTGTAAAATCCTTTTCTTAGAAGTACATCACAGGACACAGATGTCCCGCCCTTCTTGGTATACACGTGTATTGCTTTGCTACAAAACTGAGGTACTCCCAGCAGTAAGAGGGGTTATATAGGGAGTGCACTTTTTGTCTTGGGGTGTGCCAGTGTCTATCACTTGAAGGTGGCCTATAACCCACATAGTAACCACTATGGCACTGTGTCCTGTGATGTACTTCAAAGAAAAGGATTTTTACAGGTAAGCTGTTATAAAAATCCTTTTTTTTTTTTTTTTTACTTTCACCATGGGTGGAAGGAAAGGCAGTTGCTTGATTCCCCCTTAAGCATATAGGGGAATGCCTCCCGCAGAGCTAATGTGTTCTGCTGGGGGGGGGTGGCACAGGGATCCTTCCCAGCTGGCAGAACACAATGATTACTGCAGGCTGATTGTACCCAAGTCAATCGATAAATCAACTTGGCTTTATATTTGGATCAAAATTCGTCAGTACTTAACCAGCCAAATTTTGATCCATGTAAAGCCAGCTTAAGGAAAATACTTAAGCTAGCCATACATGGTTAGACCATTGATTAAACATTCTTACGTATTGCTTAAAATTTGTTTGCCAGAGCATTTGATTCCATTGACACCACAATTTTCTATTGAAAGAAGTGTGGCTCTTAAAAAAAAAAAAAAAAAATAAAATTGTTATAAAACTATGAAATAGTTGTATACCTACCATGAAATCAATGAAAAAATAATACAAACCAATGTTGCAATATATGCCGTATACAGCGAGGGGGAAATTATTTGATCCCCTGCTGATTTTGTATGTTTGCCCACTGACAAATGATTTGTCTATAATTTTAATGGTAGGTTTATTTTACCAGTGAGGCAGAATAACAAAAAAATATCCAGAAAACCGTATTTCAAAAAAGTTATACATTTTTTATTTTTTTTTATTCAATTAAAGCATACAAATAACAGGCCACTCTTGCGGCTGACACCCACCAGCTATAACACAGTTGCCAGTGGACATTTACATACAAAACAAAAAAATAAATCAAGCGTGGAGTTTTGCCTAGATATCTACCGTTCAAGTTGGCCTCCAAACTGGAGGAAGGCACTAGATGACACTGCACCCTCGTTGTCCGACATTTTTGGCCATGATGCTAAATACAGTCCAAAGCATGCCCCCCCGCACCAAGAATTTTATTAAGAAATAACTCGTCCCCCCTACAAAAGTGACCCTTTATCCTAATTCAGAATTATCAATATTTCTCCTGTATGCCAGTCACATGCATCCCCCGTTTATGGCCTAGCACACCAATATCCATAGGTTTAGGTTATCTGTAGTTTAGTCTGATACTGTATCCACCGATGAAATAAAATGTTTATTTAATTCATCATCTATAAACTGTGAAAACCCCACCACC
>CM053026.1:644353353-644570853 GCA_028564925.1 Lithobates sylvaticus
TGGAGCATTAAGGCTGAAGCCAGGGAATTCACATTATCTATAAGATCAGGAATGGCAGCCTACAGAGTTCACACTTTAGTATAATCTGTTACTTCACACCTGTGACGTTTGCCTATTCAATCTTGTATATTAGAGGTTAAACTCATTACCAGCTTTTAGTACCCAGCCAAGTCAAGATGTGCCATGCTGATACTCATACCCCAAAAGACTGAGTGTTGTAATCAAATCAAAAGGTGATTCAACAACGTATTAGTTTAAGGGTGTGAACACTTATGCAACCATATTATTTTATCTTTACTTCCCTTCACCTAAAAGATTTCAGTTTGTTGTTCAACTGAGATGTACGGTTTATAGGTCCCATTAAAGGTGGAAAAAGTTCTGAAATGGTTTATCTTTATCATTTTTTTACATCACAGAAACCTGACTTTTTAAAAAAGGTGTGCAGACTTTTTATATCCACTGTATCATAAACCATATCTTAACCTAATTCTACTTCACCATTCCTCTTCTCATATGGTGATAGTCATATTGAATCTGGTTATACTGAATGAATAAGTCCATTTGAGATGAAGTAAAAAAAGTGAACTCTGCGCCAATATAGAGATCATTTGAGATGACCCAATGGAATTGGATATACAGTATGTATAAAACCTGGCTATACCCTGGTGGATTTTTGCACATTCTCAGTAACAAACGTTTAGTAGATTAAACTTTCTTAAAATTCTATTATGCCGCGTACACACGATCGGAATTCTCATTCGGAAAAAGCTCTGATGGTTTTCCGGACGGAATTCCAAAGGAATTTCGCTCAAACTGTCTTGCCTACACACGGTCACACCAAATTCCGACGCTGTGACTTACAACACTACAACGAGCCGAGTTCAATGCTTCCGAGCATGCGTCAAATTGTTTCCGAGCATGTGTAGGAATTTTGCGTGTCAGAATTGCTACAGACGATCTGAATTTCCGATAGAAACGTCTGAAAAATTGAGAACATGCTCTCAATTTTTTGCTGTCGGCCAGCAAAATTCCGATGGAGCCTACACACGGTCGCATTTTCCGATGAAAAGCTCTCATCGGTCTTTTTCTGGCCAGAATTTCGATTGTGTGTACGTGGCATTAGTGTATGACCAGCTTGTTACACGGTGCAGGCTTCAGGATGCAGACCCTCCCACTGAACAACTACAATGTAGTACAGAGAAATCCGAGAAAAGGGTACTCTAACTTTTGCACAGCTGCAGTGTTTACTAGACTGCATTAGATGTGTGCTGGGAACTGTTGCTCAGCCTGGTCTTCTCATTGGTGATTAGTACACCGCTTATGACCAGCAATGGTTTCTGGAATCTGAAAGTAATATTACATTGTAAAGAAGCTTTAGGTTTGTAATATATGCTTACTGTAAGATTTAAAGCTTTGTCATGACTAATGTGCATTTTCATGTAGGTTTTATTTGAAGCCTTATGTTGCCTTGTAACTTATTACAAGCTTATTTGCTCTTTCTAACAGATTTATTGACAGTGCAACTCTTACCCCCTATAAATTGGCAGCTCTTTCCGGGATCTCCTTACCTGATCTTGGTGTCATTGCAGTGATGAGTGGACTAGCTGCTCATAATCAATTCATCTGACCAGAGTAGTCATTTCTCTGGCTTAGTGTTCTCCCCTGGGAATGTGCTGTATGCCTACATAGACACTCATTTTAGTGTTATGACTGAAGGAGTTAAAGGACTTGCTATACGTCTGCTATATAGATAATGTATAGGAGAATATACATCACCATTCAATGATCTTGTCTCTTATGTATTACATAATGCAGCATAATAACGTTCAAGCTTTCTGATCTGCAGGCTGGCCATGCATTCTTGTCTCTTGTCGTCCTTTTTGTAATGTAATTAAGTTGCTCTATCTATAGATATGTTAATGAAACTTGGAGCCAGCCTAACAGACCCTACTGACGTGTATGTCCTCCAGTGTGGGTGTGCCATATGGGGTTTACCTGTCCTACATAACCAGTATTCATTTGTAAGCAGTGTAAATAACTGCCTAAAAGGTCATCTTTCACACAGTCCTGCTGACAGCGGAGGTATGAGGCACTTGATGCCTCAGGAATCAATGACTGATGACGTATGAGGCATTTGATGGCTTGTGAATGAACAGTGTTTCTCTCCTTGCATACAATCAACCAATCAATTGGGGACTTTCTGTTAAAAAAAATAAAAAATTGGGGACCTAATTTCCTGCTCTATACAGCTATTGAAAATGAAATGGAGAAGCTGATTGGTTGCTAAGAGGAAAATTGATCAGTAATTTTATGCATAAGCATTTTGCCGTATGCCTCATTTAAGTAGTTAATTGATAATCTACACATGATCAGGTGTGTCCATTGCAAAAAATATCCAATGGTGATTATCTATATGTAGAGCTGTAATTGTACTGTCACAATATGACCCTTGCATCTCAAAGGCTTTATAAAAATAAATTCTGAATTTAAAAAAAAATTACTATTAGAAAAAATTGTAGCTATAAAAATAAATTGAATAAAAAAAAAATCCAACTGGTTTTAAAGATGAATTTTAATAAATCATTGTTTAAAGTTGTGTGCGCCTGTAAAAGAGTTGAGCAGAGGGGCTCATATATGCTAAATATAAGCCTTACTTAGCGCCGAGGTCAGCCCCCTCTCTTGCCGTCCAAGCTGATATTTGAGTAAGTGGCAATCGATCAGGCTAATGTCTGCCTCTCGTTTTTCATATTCGAAAGGGGTTGTGGCTTAAAGTAATCACTAGCTGCCTGTGCCAGGAGCCGGGACTGCAGTATGTGTTGGGAGCTGGGAGGGATCAGTAGAAGGAGCACAGGAAACCTGCAAAGCAATGAGTGTCAGGCAGCCAGGCTGAGTCCTATGGAACTATCAGCTGCTCTTTAAATGTGGCCAGACCAGTTGTGTCTGCAGTGTGTCCTCCAGGAGTGTGCACCTTGGGAATACAGAAGCTGGGAAATGGGCTGCTCAAGCAGCAAATTGTGCGTCTATTCCCCATGTGATACATCTAGGGTAATTACAGTTTTGATTTTTTTATCTACGTTTTTTTTTTTTTTTTTTTTTTTTATTCCCCCCCTCTGTGGTCATGGAGTTCTTACAGTTGCTGCAGCAAAGGGAGGAATGCCAGCATAGGACGTTTTTTTGCAAACAGAAGATCATTAAGGCAGCAGTTACTTGTTCTGCTTTGACTGTACTGTTTACATCTAGGAGTGTCTCAAGCAGGATATTGAATATAAGCGGTGAGACTGATCATACTCCTTTGTCATCCTAAGACTGCAGTGTACTATATATAAATGCATTTTCGCCCTTTTATTATATCGTTATGCATGCTTTGCAGTCGTATTCTTGCTTTAATGTATACTGTGTTTACAGCTGAAGAATGAGTGAAATACATTTGCTTTGCACTATGCAAACTTGCCTGTCCCTGCAGACCTAATAGATTTATGTTCCCGGGGGAAGAGATTGTGGCCATTCAATTAGACTAATAAGAATTTCTGAGCTAGGACAGAGTCTTCTATGCTGTGCATGGAGAGGAGCAAGCAAAGGACATTGCTTTAGAGGTTGTGACTTCATTCTGTAAAGGAGGCAGAATAGGTGCTTCTGGTGGATCCATCCTAGTGTCTGGTACAAAGATTCTCCTCTTGGCATGCTATTACTCTGCGATTTTTCTTGGCTCCCTGTCGGCGGCTGTATTTTAACATATGTTTCTGTGTCTTTGTTGGTGTATTGCAGTGAATGATTTGAAAGCTGATCAGGGCTGTTTGCCTTTTGATTTTTCATCTGTGTTGATGGAAAGTTTTTTGCACTTCTTCTAGTCTTTCAGTAACCGAGAGAGAAAAGAAAAGAGAAACGTAGGCAAAACCTTGTCCTTTTTGCTAAATGTGTCTAATGCAGCTTGCTGAATGCTAGTTAACAAAAGCTGATGATTGCTTACAGAGGTGAGCTGAATGGTGATATACTAAAATACTCAATAAATGTTTGTTTTTACAGCGTGAAGAGGCCCTGAAGAAACGCAAGGAGATCTCTCAGGAACTTCAGAATTTGCGAGGAGACTTGGGTAAGGACAGATCCTTATAACCTCACAAAGCACATAATGTTTATATAGTAAACCGTAGAAACCAATTGGATTTCTGTGGGTTGTAGTTGGTTCCTCAAGACTGTTGACTGTTTGGACCATGCATATCATCCTATCGTACTGAAAAAGCCTGGTTATGTGGGCAAATACCCTAACCTGTGTATATTATTATTATTATTATTATTATTATACAGGATTTATATAGCACCAACAGTTTGCGCAGCGCTTAACAAAATAAAGGCAGACATTACAATTACATTACAATTTGGTACAAGAGGAATCAGAGGGCCCTGCTTGTTAGCTTACAATCTAAAAAGAAAGGGTCAATTGATACAATTGAATGAATTGATGGTGGAAGTAAAACAGTGTTAGAAGCAGGATAGGCTTCTTTAAAGAGAGAGGTTTTCAGGGATCGTCTAAAGATGGATAGATTAGGGGACAGTCGGACAGATTGGGGTAGAGTGCTCCAAAGGATGGGAGAAGCTCTGGAGAAATCCTGGAGGCGAGCATGGGAGGAGGTGACAAGGGAGCTAGAGAGCAGGAGGTCTTGGGAGGACCGAAGAGAGCGGCTTGGTATGTGAATAGACATGTCTTTTTCTTTAGTATACTAAACTACTGGGTTATGTTTGTTTGCAAGCTTAAAGCGGTGTTCCGGCCGAAATTATACTATTTAAATAGAAATACCCCTATAATACACAAGCTTAATGTATTCTAGTAAAGTTACTCTGTAAACTAAGGTCCGTTTTGTTAGTTTTTAGCAGTAGTTTGTTATTTTATAAACTTGCAGCAGGCCGTGGCCATCTTAAGTGTGGGCATCTGAAGCCAGACTGTATTTCTTCCTGGATCTCATCCTTGCAGATATCGTACATGCTCAGTGCAGCATAAGCAGTGTAATAGGTTTCAGGTCAGGTTTCCATAGCAACGGCAGTTTGAGAGGAAGTTGCTGCCCCTTCCCAGGAGGCATTGCAAACAGGAAATGATGCGATGGGCCGCGGCCAGGGAGGAGGAAGTGAAAAATGAATACAACAGATATACAGTCTGTGCTGAAAAAAAAATAAAAAAAATATCCAATTTGTTTACAGTGCACAGTTTAGTGAGGGATGCTGAAGAGTTGTAAAAGTGGGTGGAACTCCACTTTAAGGTTCAAACTATACAGGAAATATCTAAGCCTACCCAAAAGTGATCTTTTGTTTTTTTGGCAGATGCCAACGTTAAACCACCTGGCAGTTTCCTGTATTGATGAAGGACTTTATTGGGGAGAAATTGGTGCTAGCGATTCTGGGTGTGACCTGCTGTGGCCATTATGTTTAATCATTGTTTTTTGAGAAGTTGAAAAAAATACAAAGTAACCAGAACAGGACATAGCCAAAGAAAAAAGGCAATATTTGAGACTTGCATTGACAAAAGCAAGCAGGGTGTACACATCAAGACCAATGAACTAGAGAAATTTGTGGCAAACAGATGGACTATCCATGTACATCTGAAGAATATTACCGAAACGTATAACAATAGTGAAGGTACAGACTAATATGTGATCTAGCCCCTGGACTGTGCATAAGTGGAAGCTACCAAGAGCCTCATTCACCCTATAATGTAAGATGGCCATCAGGTAGGTAAAACTAATAATCACTGACAAATTTGCTGTCTCTAATATAATGAAAGGGCACTACTTGCTATGTATCTATCGATATGAGGAAATACAGAGGAGAGTAGTGAAAGTTGAAGGGGTGGGTGTGGAGGTTGAGAAAAAAAAAAGGAAATGCATTAATTAAAATAAGATAAAATTTGTAAGTGGGGAGGGGGGGAATAATAGATAAAAGGTCTATACGGAAGGGCTTGAGTGAGGGAGAAGAAAGCTAGCAAATGGGGCCTGATGCCCCTCCAGGCACCCCAAGGCCAAAATCCTACCTCAAATTCAGCATCTGTTTTCCTTCTACATAAAACAAGGGTTCATCAATTGAGATACATGGCAAAGTCAGAGGGAATGATATCAATTCCATACAGTGCATGTGATCCCATAAGAATTTTGATTTGTCAGTTTCCCAGGAGACCTTTTGTTTTATGCTGTGGCCATTATAAGAGATACCCATGCTCATTGCTGGATTTTTGTTTTATATTCTAGAGAATGCAACAGGGGTTTCAGACACTCAAAATTGGGTGTAAATACTGATATACATGCAGGTAGAATGGAACAGAGCCTTAAACTGCTGTGCTATTCAGTATCTTCTGTTTTGGTAAAGCAGGCCATAGACCTGAGATCAGCATCGATCATTTATAGCAAGTCTAAAATCTTTGTCCAGCATTGTCTACCTGCTTACTTTACTGCCTTTATCCAAAGGCATTGACATGAATATTTGGGTGACCCAAGCATTCATGTTTATGCCTGTCTCTGGCCCATAATACCTAATACCATGTACATTCATTGACCATTGTCAGAGGTTTAGAGGCATGAAAACAAAACACCAGCAAGTGCTCCTGAAATAACACATGGATACCATCTATGGGTGGAAAGTGTATAAAGGGCTGATGGCTATATGGATTCCAGAGCCCAATTACAACAAAGACCAGGTGTCCAATAAAAGGTCAAAGTTTTATTCCAAAGTAATTAAAATCATGAGAATCATGACTGGATGTTATGCAGTATGGCTAGTGGTTGACTAGGCACAGGCTTGCAGCAGGAGCAGTATGCCAGTTAGGCCCAAATTGAGGATTTCACAAAGGGGTGTGCCCCGAAACATTTAGTCATGGCAACCGTCTCTACTTCCTGATGTTCTCCAACACTCCGAGGCTGTATTTGTTGACTTCCGAGTCTCGGCGACGTAGAGTCCCTCCACTGTTTAGACCCGGGGGCCAGTCTCCCAACGAGGATCACCTTTCCATCTGGATCCCTCGCATATGCCTCCTGCCGCAAGCCTGTGCCTTGTCAACCACTGGTAATTCTGCATAACACCCGTTCAAGTTTCTCATGCTTTTAATTTTTTTGGAATAAACTTTTGCCCTTTTTATTTGACACCTGGTCTTTGATGTAGTTGGGCTCTGGAATCCACCTTACCATCAGCCCTTTAAACACTTTCCACCCATAGACTGTATCCATGTGTTTTTTTTTCAGGAGCGCCTTTTGGTGTTTTGTTTTCATGTCTCTTCTGACCATCCCATCTCGCTTTGAGGCTGCCCTGACTTGTGTCATGTAAAGTGCAGCACTAAATTCAAAATATGACTAAAGTAAGTGTACAGTTGGTTACTTTTCTCTCTTACTCTACACTTTTGCAATTTGAATGAACTGCTGTGTTGGCTGCTATTCTTGCACGTTTGGACAGCGTGGTATATGTTTGTATATCTGTCTTGTGTCATTCCTTGGCATCACATTTCGTGTGTGTATATGCGAGAGCCATTTGGCTACTAGGCAATTTCTTACCATAAACTTGTAGGGTAGAGAATCCTTGATTAAAATAAATCCATCTAGTAGCATGAATAGTATCCTTTATATCATAGATGTAGCATTTAGTGGTATATGTTAAATTGGACCATTGGTGACATGTTTTGCTGGAATAGTGACAGGCCGTCATGAGCAGAGGGCCGTGGTGCTCCATATCAATTGTTTCATGTGGTGTTTTGCAATTATATTATGTTGCTTGCCAATAAATAAAACCGATTATTAATAGAGGAAAAGTATTAATTTTACAGATGGGGAATTTGTATGGTATAGCTGAATACTAAACGCGTACTATATACCAGCTGTATTTCTACAGATGAGTTTTCAGAACCTGTGTCCCTGGAAATAAGACAGTTGGTTAAGCAGGCCATAGATGAACAGTTTTCTCTCCTGCAACTATGGGTTGCAGAAAATAAAATTGCATGATTCCTCCCATCAACACAGTCCGTATTGATGGGGGAATCCCTCCCATGGAGCTCCACCCCGCTGGGAGAACACACAGTAAATATTGCTAGCGGTTGTCTGACATCCTGGTTTTGCCCAAGTCGATGAATCTACTTTGGTGCAATCAGCATGCTCATACATGGTTCGAATCTTGGCCGGTTCCTGCTGAATCAGCCAAGATTCCAACCATCTATGACCAGCTTACAACAGAACACTCATGTCTTCTCCCTGTATTCAGAGGAGTTGTCAACAATATGACGTTTTTAAACCTTTTGTCTTGTGGAGATTTGCCATTCTATGGCCATTTTTCTGAACTGGTTACCTGATAGTCATGGTCTTTCATGTATTGTGTTCTTAGATCTTCATGGTCTCATCATTTTTTTTTTTTCTGCAAAGAGTTAAAGTTTTTGAAAGTGTTGTAAATGGTTTTTCCCCTGAGGCAGATTCCCATGGAAACTCTGGAGTTGTGAATTTCTCTAGAGCCTGTTAGCTGACCCCAGGTTCATCAGATTCCTGGCAGTTATCTTACTGCCTTAGAAATGGGTTTGTGCTTTTCCAGCCCCATCTATAAAGTGAAGTCAGTGCCTGTCTAAACCCATTTCATGATACTTAAGTAAACTTATTTTCTGCTTTTGCAAGAGGGATGCTGGATTTTCCACTGAATAAGATTGAACACCAGGTATTTGGAAGCAAAGCCTTAATTACACAAATCTGCTCATTTCGTGCCAGGGATGTATTGTTTTTATGCAGTTGTCAGAACTGGTCAGACTGTTCTCAGTTCTGTAATGAACTTGGAATCTGTGTACAAAATTTAAGAATAAACTAATGCTGACCATCATTTGTCCAAATGCCTGCAAAACAGTTTGAGTATGCATGTGCAGGTCACCTGTATGCATATTGGCATCTACAGAGAACTTGTTTAATGGGTAAATAAAGGTGGTTGGCTGAAAACAATTCTATAGTGTCTTCTAAAAAGGAACCTTCAAGAGTGTCTACTCTTAGCCACTGACAAGAAGACAATCGAGTAATCTGGCTAAAAGCAGCCAGACTGGGCAAAGGTTATCTTGTGCCTTTTTGATATCCTAAAGCATACCTAAACCCAAAAACAAAGCTGTAATGTATTGCAGTTCTTTCTTTATTTTCACCTGGTGATCCTGCCAGTAGCGCATGTTCCTAGAGTGGTAATGTTCACTAAGGCCCCTTTCACACTGGGGCGGGGAGCCGCGGTGACGGTAAAGCAGCGCTATATTTAGCGCTGCTTTACCGTCATTTTAACCACGGTTTTCGGCCGCTCGCGGTGCGGTTTTACCCCCGCGAGCGGCCGAAAAAGGGTTAAAGACCCCCCGCAGAGCGCCGCCGTAGCGGCGCTTTGCGGCGGTATTGCCGCGGTTTCACCGCGGTGTCCCATTCTAATCAATGGGAAGGAGCGGTATAGGAGCTCCAAAAGATGCTCCTAGCAGGACTTTTTTTGCCATCCTGCTAGCACACCGCTCCAGTGTGAAAGCCCGCTGGCTTTCACACTGGAGTTAAAGGGGCCGGATTTTTTCATGCCGTGAACAGGCGCTATTTTTAGAAAAACGCCCCGGTGTGAAAGGGGCCTAACTGTTCTATACACCAATCAGCCATGACTTTATGACCTCTGACACGTTAACTGAATAACATTGATTATCTTGTTACAATGACATCTGAAAGTCTTTGGGATATGTTGAGGAAGCAAGTTAACATGTCGCTGAAGCTGATGTGTCGAAAGAATTTGGCATTGCAGTTTCTTGTGTATGGGTCATAGTGCCCATGCTGATCTGTGTCCACAGCTTAAAGTGCCTACAGTGGGCATGTGAGCATCAGAACTGGACCATGAAGCATTGGAGAAGGGTAATCTGGTCTGATTATTGCATTTTCTTTTACATCATGTGGATGGTTGGGTTGGTGTGTGTGTGTGTGTACACGTAGCTTACCTGGGAAAGTTATGGCACCACGATGCACTGTGGGGAAATGGGCAAGCTAACAGAGGAAGTGTTGTACTTTAGGCAATGTTCTGCTGGAAAACCTTGGGTCCTGCCATTCATGTGGATGCTACTTGACACATACCTACCGAATGTTGGTGACCAAGTAAACCCCAATATGGAAAAGGTATTCCCTGATGGCAGCAGGATGTAAGGAATCTGCTACTGAAGGCTTAATGGCATCCGTGCTTCGACACGTCAGGGCTGTTTAGGCAACAAACGGGGAACCTACTCAATATCAGGTGGGTGATCGTAAAGTTGGGGCTGATTGGTGTATCTATGGAGGAGCAGCTGCGTCCTCTTGGACTGCTCTTCTGGTTTGGACTATGAACACCTCCCCCATTCTAACTGCCTTACATAGGGTGATATGCAAGATGAGTTGATGAAGAATGGAAAATGAGGAGAAATAATTAGAGAATTAGGAGAAAATTAGAGAATTAGGAGAAAAGGATCCTAAAGAAGGATTTTGAGTGAAATCCAGAAGAAAGATGAAAGTGAAAGTAGGAAGAACTTTTGGAGTCAAATTTGGATATCAAAAGTAAGGAGTATGGAATAAAATTGTTAGGAAACCAGGTCCTTTCAAGAGCTGTAGTGCCATAGAGGCAGTTATTCATTTTTGTCCCTCTTCCTGAAGTAGCTCTTACAGTCCAACGTCCTTTAGATTCACTAAAACCTCCTTATATTAGGGCAAACCTAAACCCTTTCAATTTGTATGCAATCAGGCAGGCCTTGCACTATATAGTTGAAGGTAAATCTAAAGGAAATTGAATAAGAAAATTGTATAATGTATGGCCAGCCTTAGGCAAGCCATAAATATGAAGATCTCTCTTGTCCAGCCCTGTTGCCTGAGAAAGATCAGTAGGTTTTCTCATCTGTTCTAAATAGTATGGATGGAACAATCTCCCCTGCCAGGTCCTGAATCCTGACGGCCACTTTCCTTAATGGCTGTCAGAATACTCAAACTGTGACTACATCTCACTGCCTACAGTCACTGTTTGGAAATGAAGAAGTCCTGGTGGCAAATTCTTGGCCAGTTTGTCGGGCTGGGCGGTGCTGACAGGGTCACCTATTGCTCAAATTCAGCACAAATCTGCTTAAATTCACGCCATCTATGGCCAGCATTAAATGTATGCATTTATTGGTGAAATTGGTATCTCATCCGGTCCAGTGGACTGTTGTAAACAATCTCTGTACAAACCTGAATGTTTTAGTCCTTCACCTACTAGCCCCAAGGCTACTGAAGTGGCTGCCCTCTTCACTTTATCTCCGATCTAATCTCGATCTGATTAAAATGTCCACAAACCTTGAAGTATATACAGGTCTTCAGACAGGTTAGTCAATGTCTGGAGAGCACTTCTTTACCTAGGAGAAGATGGACATACTTTGCCATATCGGTAAATGTTTATATGCTTAATTTTTGTTATTTGTTGGCTGTGCTCTTATTACGAAGTGTTGTCATTGCCATTTGATTTGTATCCTAGAAAATTGCTTAGTATTGAAGATTGGATATGTGTCTTTCATGTACGTCTTGGTTCATTGCACTTGTTGCCTTTGTATTGTGGTGGGACATAAGAAATCTTCCTCCATTGACTCACATGTGCCTAATGTACCTTTTTGTAGTATGTTTGACCCACCCCATTATTTCCAGTAGTAGTTGTTTCGAAACGCTAGCCTTGTATTATTCTGGTTTCTTTTAACCCTACTCATATTGCAGCTGCTGGTCATTTAAGCCTTAAAATAGTTTTGTTCCATGTTACAGAAATAAATAAATCTAGCTGGATGTGGCTGTGAGTGGAGATCACAAAGTATATATCTTGCTAAATCTTGGCTCTTAGTTGTACAAAGACTGAGAATGGAACCTGTAGGAGATGGAATAGTTCTTATCTAAAAGACAATATTGTTTCCATATGACCTTCTCCTATTTTTAAAGACGTACAAAAAAAAAAAAACCCATGCCAGAATATTTTCCACCCATAGCAAAGCATTGGGGAAATGCCTGGAAATACCTGAACAGGCCTGAAATAATGAAGTAGCTATTCTAAGTTGGGAAGAAAAGCTGCAACTAGCATGGTATATGGTTTACATTTGCTACAGTTTCCAGTGTTTACTTTCTACAGTTTATGTGGGAAAGCAAAAAGTTTGTGTAAGCTGCTTATCGTGAAACTGAAAGGTCATTCTGCCTTTTGTGATCAGCACTTTGTGACTGCTGACTTCCATGGTCTATATAGGTAGAATAGGTGTGTGAAAAAGTGTAGAAAAAAACAGTGGTATGACGTATGTGTTGCCACTAGCAGGCGCTAGATTGGAAGTAGCAGATCTAGCCACTGGCTGCAGACCACACTGCACTGGATCGTACAGTATGTTTAAAGGTAACCTAGCATGAGAAGAATGAAGGCTGCCATCACTGACAACCTTCTGTCTGGTCATTACACTTGATCACTGACTTTATTAGTTTGAGTCACGGAAACATATATGCAGTTTAGAAACTCAATAATTCCGAAACCTGTGAATCACCATGATGGCCAAGCATCTAGACTCATATTCTGAGTCGGCAAAGGTTTTCTTCATACCTGATAATGTAGATTAGGCAGCCCATAGATTTGATTCTTTTCTTCCAACATTGAAGGCAGTAAGGCCAGCCATACATGGTTTGAATCTTGGCTGGCTCAGCAGGAACCAGCTGAGATTCAAACCGTTAATTGGCAGGCTGAATGTACCAAGTTGATCGAACATTTTGGGTGTACAACCAGCCTGCCAGATTCTCTTGCAATTATCACTAGCAGCGCCTGCTTTAGCCGCTAATGATAATCTGTCTTCTTCCAGCGGGGGCGGCTTAGCCGCCTGCTTGTGGCTACAGGAAAGAAGTTTGCTCTGTGTATGGCCGTCTTAATTGCATGTAAAAAATCCAACAGGCTGGTTGTATCCAGCTTGATCGATGGGTTGACGTGGACAAATCAGCCTGCCCATACATGGATCAAATTCTGGCTGGTCCATGCTCAACTGGACGAATTTCACTGCATGCATGGAGTGCTTTAAAAAAGGAATTTTTTATAATGCGGATTACAGAAATTGGAGATTGATCACCTTGCTGTAACCAGTCTGATCAGCGGAACTTACCTTTTTGTAGGGCTTTTGTATTATCCTGACCAATGTTCCCCAGGCAGGGAACAGTCAATTAGACGGGATAGATTTTTACTCCCAATTACTATTGGTTCCCTCAAAACAGCCACCACCAGCATAACCACCTCCCTTTTTTTCTTTATGTACACAAACCTGCAAAAACACCTGTCATTCCATATGAGTAGATTACCAGAAATCTATATATGCAGCAGGGCATAAAGTGCCAGGGCACTGCCGCCAGCTTATAATGGAGCCAGTGTCAAGTTTATGCCTTCTCTAGCCAAGTTTAGGAACTGCAATCTACTTTCTAATCTTCTCAAAGTGAAAACTAAATATAGATGGTTGTGGATGGCACTTTGATACCAGATTTTCCTGTCCTGAACTGCATTTACATTTTTTTGGCTGCTTTGTAGCTTTTTTTTTTTATGCAAAGACTCCTTTTTTACTAACTATAAACTGTTTTAGCATGTACATTTTGGTGTTAGGTTGCCAAAGTGGACATTATTGCATAATTTCTCCATGATGTCTGTAAGCCTGCCCTTGAATCTAGTGGAACATTTGTATGAGGTTCAGTTAATGTTTTTCAGTGTACTAGATGAATAGGAAGTTATGTTGCCATTTCTAAGTAATAATATACATGGTTACAGTGGATATAAAAAGTCTACACACCCCTGGTAAAATGTCAGGTTTCTGCGATGCAAAAAAGATTATTGCACGCAAGTTCAGCCTTACAGCTGTATGGCTAAACTCGCATTGAATTTGCACGAAAAAGGTGCAGGGACTTCGAAAAAGGTGCAGGGACTCCCCCCCCCCCCCCCCCACACTTAAATCTGATTGCATGGGTGTTCATGAATTCGCACTGCAATCTGTGACCGATCTGGGGGTGTCATTAACAATGTATTGACACCTCCAGTGGTTTGCAGAGGGCAGTGTTAACTGCCTGCGGGAGAGATGTGATGCGGAAACCAGTGCGATTACAGTGCCGGTTCCCACATCACACCGTCACATGTGTGAACCTAGGCTAAATGTGACCTATAAACTGTACAACTCAATTGAAAAACTGAAATCTTTTGGGGGCGAGGGAAGTAAAAATAAACTAAAATGGGGTTTCCCAAGTGTGCACACCCTCTTATAACTGGGGATGTAGCTGTGTTAAGAAATAAGCAATCACATTCAAACTCATGTTAAATAGCAGTACACACCTGCCATCATTTAACCACTTAAATACCAGGCACTTGCGCACCTTCCTGCCCAGGCCAATTTTCAGCTTTCAGCGCTGTCTCACTTTGAATGACAATTGCGCGGTCATGCTACACTGTACCCAAACAATTTTATAATTTTGTTCCCACAAATAGAGCTTTCTGGTGGTATTTGATCACTGCTGGGGTTTTTATTTTTTGCGCAACAAATAAAAAAAGACCAAACATTTTTTTTTTTTTGTTATAACGTTTTGTAAATAAGTACATTTTCTTCTTCACTGACGGGCACTGATGCTGCAATGATGGGCGCTGATGAAAGTGGCACTGATGGACACATATGGGTGGCACTGATAGATGGGCATGGATACTGATAGATGGTACTGCTGGGCATCACTGATGAGGAGACATCTGGCAGGCAATAATAGTTTGCACTTACTGGCATCTTTTGGGCACTTCCTGGCATACCTGGTGGCCGTGGGTGGCATCCCTGGTCATCCATCCATTGTGGTTATCCCTGGTGGTCAGTGGGGGCATCCGTGGGGGGGCTGCGCTGATAAACAGTGCAGAACCCCCGTCAGGAGAGCTGACGATCGGCTCTCCTCTGCTCACGTTTGTCAGATGTGATTGAGGAAAAGCTGATAAACAGCTCTTCCTGTTTACACCGCGATCAGCCGTGATTGGACACAGCTGATCATGGGGTACCGAGATTAGTGTACCGGTGTGTCAGAATGACATACAGCACCACTGATCGCTGCGCGCACTGGCAGTTATCCTGAAAGACGTCATATGATGTCCAGTCAGGATAACTGAACCACCACCAACCGACCGTCATTTTGCTATAGGATGGGCAGAAGGTGGTTAAAGAAGTGTCTGATTAACCCAAAATAAAATTCAGCTGTTCTAGTAGGTTTTTCCTGACACTTAGTTGCATCCTACAGGAAAATCCATGGTCCCCAGAGAGCTTCCAAAGCATCAGAGGGATCTCATTGTTAAAAGGTATCAGTCATGAGAATGGTACAAAATAATTTCCAAGGCATTTGGTATACCATGGAACACAGTGAAGACAGTCATCAAGTGGAGAAAATATGGCACAACAGTGACATTACCAAGAACATCCCTCTAAAATTGATGAAAAGACGAAAAGGAAACTGGTTAGGTAGGCTGCCAAGAGGGCCTACTGCAACATTTAATCAGCTGCAGGAATATTTGGCAAGTACTGGCTGTGTGACGCATGTGACAATCTCCTGTATTCTTCATGTCTGGACTATGGGGTAGAGTGGCAAGAGGGAAGCCTTTTCTTACGAAGAAAAACATCCAAAGCCAGCTAAATTTTGCAAAAACACATCTGAAGTCTCCCAAAAGCATGTGGGGAAAATGTTATGGTCTCATGGAACCAAGATTGAACATTGTGGCCATAATTCCAAAAGAGATCTTTGGCGAAAAACAACACTGCACATCACCAAAACACCATACCCACAGTGAAGCATGGTGGTAGCAGTATCATGCTTTGGGGGCTGTTTTACTTCAGCTGGATCAGGGGCCGTAGTCAAGGTAGAAGGAATTATGAACAGTTCCAAATACCAGTCAATATTGACACAAAACCTTCAGGCCTCTGCTAGAAAGCTGAACATGAAGAGGAACTTTATCTTTCAGCATGACAATGGTCCAAAGCATACATCCAAATCAACAAAGGAATGGCTTCACCAGAAAAAGATTAAAGTTTTTGGAATGGCCCAGCCAGAGTCCAGACCTGAATCCGATAGAAAATTTGTGGGGTGATCTGAAGAGGGCTGTGCACAGGAGATGCCCTCGCAATCTGACAAATTTGGAGTGTTTTTGCAAAGAGTGGGCAAATATTGCCAAGTCAAGATGTGCCATGTTGACTCATGCCCAAAAAGACTAAATGCTGTAATAAAATCAAAAGGTGCTTCAATAAAGTATTCGTTTTGAGGGTGTGCAAACTTGTGCAACCATATTTTAGTTTATTTTTACTTCCTTTCACCTAAAAGATTTCAGTTTGTTGTCCAACTGAGTTGTACAGTTCTTACAGGTCACATTAACCACTTCCGGACCGCCGATGTACGTCCAGACTTTGAGGACGGGTATCGTTGTGGCAGCAGCTAGCTGCCATAACCCCGGTATCCCTGTGTTCGGCCGGCAGTACGGGACAAGATAAGTGGTCTCTGCGGCAGATTTGCGGCGAGATCACTTCTATCGGCAGCGGGAGAGGGGCCCCCTCCTGGTGCCCTCTGCCGCTTACTGGAGCCGTCTGCATCAGCGGAGGTGATCGGATCCTTCCTGTGGCTGTGCATGGAGACCAGTGAGGGGAAGATGGCCCCCACCCATCTCCATGACACTGCAGGGCGGAAGCGATGTCAAAACGTCACTTCCACCCATAACTCTTAAAGGGCCATTTTATTTCATTTTTTCAAATGACAACATTTTTTTATTATTGCATTTTAGTGTAAATGAGATCTGAGGTCTCTTTGACCCCAGATCTCATATTTAAGAGGTCCTGCATTTTTTCTATTACAAGGGATGTTTACATTCCTTGTAATAGAAATAAAAGTGACGCAATTTTATTTTTTTTTTTTTAAAACGGTGTAAAAATAAAAGGTAAAAGAAATGAAAAAAAAACGTGCCCCGTCCCGCCGAGCTCGCGTGCAGAAGCGAACGCATACGTGAGTAGCGCCCACATATGAAAACGGTGTTCAAACAAATGTGAGGTATCGCCGCGATCGGTAGAGCGAGAGCAATAATTCTAGTCTCCTTTGTAACACAAAACATGCAACCTGTAGAATTTTTTTAATGTCGCCTATAGAGATTTTTTAAGGGTAAAAGTTTGTCGCCATTCCATGAGCGGGCACAATTTTGAAGCGTGACATGTTGGGTAACTATTTACTTGGCGTAACATATTTCACAATATTAAAAAAAATTGGGCTAACTTTACTGTCTTATTTTTTAATTCCAAAACGTGCGCTTGTAAGACCGCTGCGCAAATACGGTGTGACAAAGTATTGCAACGACCGCCATTTTATTCTCTAGGGTGTTAGAAAAAATTTATAATGTTTGGGGTTCTACGTAATTTTCTAGCAAAAAAATTTTTTTATCTTGTAAACACCACATCTAAAAAAAAAAGAGGCCCGGTCTTAAAGTAGTTAAAGGTGGAAACATATCTGAAGAGATTTTTCTTCGTCTCATTTTTTTACATCACAGAAACCTGACATTTTAACAGGGGTGTGTAGACTTTGTATATCCACTGTATATTTGTAAAGCAGTGAATGTGACATTCAGCAGACATTCATTAGAGGTGAATCTTCCTGGTTCCTTGTGTCACATGCACTGCTTTTATAATCATACCCCATGGAGTAGTGAACACACAAAATGAGTATTTTATGAAAAACCCCTTTTTTCAACATTGCATTTATTATGCTACTGTATCTTTTATTCTCATTAAGGGTATTGTATCATTCTGTAACAGTTCAAAAATGTGACCTTTAGGCCTTTTTTACACTTGCGATTTAAAGCGGGGTTCCACCCTAAAGTGGAACTTCTGCTTATCGGCTCCCCCCCCCTCCGGTGCCACAATTGGCACCTTTCAGGGGGGAGGGGGTGCTGATACATGTATAATCCAGGTATCTGCACCCACTTCCGGGACTAGATAGCTGCAGAAGCCCCCCTCCTCCCCTCGTTGTGTCCTGGGAAACACACTGTTCCCAGGACACAACGGGACCAGTAAAGACGCGCATCGCGACTCGTGCATGCGCAGTAGGGAACCGGGCAGTGAAGCCGTAACGCTTCACTTCCTGATTACCTGACAGAGGATGGAGGCGGGGGCAGACGAGAGACTAGCAATTGCTCGTCATCTGCTGCCAACATCGCTGGAACCTGGAACAGGTAAGTGTCCATTTATTAAGTCAGCAGCTGCAGTATTTGTAGCTGCTGACTTTTAATATTTTTTGTTAAGGTGGCCATCCTCTTTAAGGGCGGTAAAACCGCCTTTTTACAGTCCCTTCTACAGTCCCTCAATCGTTTGTGCCATAATTTTTGCAGCAGTTAGTAGCGTTTAGCGTTTTTCTGCTGGCAAATCGCGCTTTTTTTTCTCTCCTGGAGGCTGAACCTTTAAAAACACTTCTAGACTAAAATAGTCTGCATGGACACATAGGATACCACTATTTGCTTCTAGAAGCAGAAAAAAATGCTCAAAAGCTGCTGCTAGGAGTGTTTTTTTTTTCTTAAGCTAGTGTGCTTGGAGCCTTGAAGTTAGTATTGCAATGTTAGCTTTGTCATCACAAGCCGAAATCAATGTCTGTTTTATTTAAATAAAACTACCCCCCCCCCCCCCCCCCATAGTACAAGTATTGCGTCCATATACTCAGCTCTCTATATGCAGCTTAATTCTGCAAATTGGTTTTGAAGTGACTGAATTTATTTGTCTAAAGCACTTATTTCAATTAGGTAGCCAATACTAGCTACACTGAGTGAATGTTTATCCGAAGATTCTTTTTGTTGTGGCTTTTTGTGGGCTTTTGCTTGGATAAGTTAACTGTGATGTAACAGTCAGTGACATCAAGGTCATGAATTCAGCTACAGCCAGACAGGGAAGGCAAGTGAGGTGAAAGCAATACCCATCTGACCTCCATTGACATCCTTTTTCCAGATTTGTTTTGCTTGTAACAACAAAATACAATTACAGTAAGTTAAGGAAATTGCATATGCCAGGCTTTAATAAATTGATATGTTGGGTCTTGCAAAGAAAAAGGGGAGTTGTGGTATTTTAAAGCAGTAACTTCCAGTTGTTTGGTTATAAATTAGCCATAACATACAGCAGAGTTCAGGTTGATGTGAATAATTCTGCTTTACCAGTTGTTTTCCTGTGTGGTCTTCAGAATATATGTTCAAGTGCACATAGTCGTGCTCAAAAGTTCACATACCCTGGCAGAAATTTTGGTATTAATATTGAAAATATGAATGATCATGCCAACTGTCTTTTTTTGTTTAATTTAAATCATAATAACAGAAATCACCCAAATGGCCCTGATAAAAAATGTACATACCCTGGAATGTTTGGCCTTGGTACAGATACAGAAGGTGGCACACACAGTATAAAATAGCAATTAAAGGATTTTTACATCACAATTAGTATCTGTATAAATAGTCAATGAGTTTGTTAGCTCTCACGTGGATGCACTAGCAAGCTAGACACTGAGCCATGAGGAGGTAGAAAAGAACAGTCAAAAGACCTGCGTAACAAGGTAATGAAACTTTACAAAGATGGAAAAGGATATAAAAAGATATCCAAAGCCTTGAATGTGGAAAATTAGGGGCTCTTTTGATACCAAGCGAAGGTCGGGTAGACCAAGAAAGATTGCAGCCATAACTGGCGGAGGAATTGCTCAGGATCCAAAGAAAAACCCACAGGTAACCGCAAGAGAAATACAGGCTGCTCTCCAAAAAGTCGATGTAGTTTTTAAGGTGCACAATTCAACGATACTTGAACAAAAAAAAAACTGCATGGTTGAGGTACTGCGCCAATGCCACAAAAAAAAGCAAATGAGTCATGTCAAGGTGGTGTTGGGCGTATTGTAACCAGGCTTTTTTATGGAACTTGGACAGTAAAGGCTTCTTTTTGGCAACTTGGCCATGCAGCTCTTTTTTTTTTTTTTTTGTTCAAGTATCATCTTATTGTGCTCCTTAAAAACAACCACACCATCTTTTTTCAGAGCAGCCTGTATTTCTCCTGAGGTTACCTGTGGGTTTTTCTTTGTATCCCGAACAATTCCTGTGGCAGTTGTGGCTGAAATCTTTCTTGATCTCCCTGACCTTGGCTTGGTATCAAGAGATCCCCAAATTTTCCACTTAAGTGATTGAGCAGTAGTGACTGGCATATTCAAGGCTTTGGATATCTTTATATGTCCTTTTCCATCTTTGTAAAGTTTCATTACCTTGTTATGCAGGTCTTTTGACTTTTCTTTTCTACCTCCTCATGGCTCAGTGTCTAGCCTGCTTAGTGCATCCATGTGAGAGCTAAGAAACTCATTGACTATTTATACACTGTGACGGACCTCATACCCAAGATGTCCGCCGTAACTGCTTCCTCCGTCCGGTACCACACAATCCAAGACCCATTAGCTCAGCCAGTCACCAGACAACACCAGTGTAGGCTACATCAGGAATCAATCTTTATTTGACATGTCACACTTATATACAGTTGACTCAAGCCTAACCTAATTAGCATGAGCTAATTATCTTAATCAACACTGGGCTCCATCATTCAATTGCAGGGTTAATTAGCACATACAACAATAGGTGAAATACTCTTACAAGCCAGACTATATTCATTAACGCAACAGACAGGTGGCTGGAGTTCATGAGTCATGTCATTAGCATCTCTTGCTAATATGCCAAATACACATACAGATTCTATGTGTATTGGGGGGCCAGCATGGACCTGAATCCAAGTATCACCAGCTCAGGGGTCCCAGGCTTGCAGCTCAAAGAGCACTGTTCCCCCAAATGCCAGGGCCCATAGTCGTAAGGCAGCAGACTCGCACTCAGTCCCCTCCAACAGCCCGTGTCCGTCCGTCACATTTCTCCCCTTTCGGCAGGAGACTAACACAGGAGGAGACCCCAGACGGGTTGACTCCGAAGTTAGTCAGTGGTTCCAGTGCTCTAATGCCTGTACCCACACAGTACCCCAAACAAATTGTTCCAAACAGAGCACGACTCACCCAGCCAACTTCTGCCTCTCTCATAGAACATATCCGCCGCTGGGGAGAGGCCTGGACTGGCCCTTCCCCCTGGAGTCTTTTCAGCCGCTGGAGAGAAGACAGGGTGACTGGGCTCACTCCATCCTGCTGTTGGGGATCTGGGCCGACCGCTCAGCATCCCTGGGTTATACTGGTGGAGACTGCATTCCCATCCACCTTTACAGGGAATCTGTCCTGTTTTAGTTGCGGGCAGAGGCCAGCAGCACTTCTGCTGGGGACTCCACATCCTCCGCTCTGGCAAACCATTGGGGCAGGAGGCTGGCTTCCTTTTCCATTCCCTCATCTGGCTGCTGGGACAACATGTCTCTGGTACTGTCTCCCAGGTGCACAAATCTTTGCTGGGGAGGAAAGATCGCTTTCTCCACCCTGGCCAACTGTTGGGGAGGACGACAAACACCTCCTCTCCCTTCTCCCCCTGTATCTGCTGCTGGGAAGTGATTGCCACCTTCTCACCCTGAGCCTCCATAACTGCCACCGGTGTGGGGCAGAGGTCTTGGACCCTCTGTCCGGTGACCTGCGCTTCAGCTGGAGAAGTTCCTTGTAACTCCACGGATACTGCTGTTGGTGCTGGCAGAGCTCAGTGAAGTTTGGCCCTAATACCAGCTCTTCTGATGGAGGCTCATGAGGTTGTTTTTCCTCAGCAGAAAAGTCTATTAAATCCCCAGTCTCTACAACTGATGGCTGGGGATAGAGGTTCACCACCTGTCCGTGGAACCTAGAAGATGCCATCGGTGCTGGGCAGAGGTTAGCAGAGCTCTGCCCTGTTGTCAGCACTTCCTGCATCCGCCATAAGACCTCCGCGTCCATAGCTGCGGGGCAGGTGGGCAAAGCACTCTGTTACTATGCCACATCGCCGACTCTTCAGCCAGGATTTCAGAGCTGTCTGCCGGTATTTCCTGATAGTCCCAGGCAAAGGGAGCCCCACCTGCTGCTGAGCAGAGTCTAGCAGCTGTATGTAGGCGATCTCCAGCTCCCATTCCTGAGCGGCCAGGAACTCCAAATCTTCCTGTGCCCAGAGCACTTCCGAGACGTTCAATCTTTGCTCTCTGTGCTCCATTATTTCCTCCAAACGCCACTCCAGATCACTCCCAAAGTCGGGGTCCTCGGACAGCCTCCAGTACAACAATCCCAGGCCATTATAATCAAAGCCTTCCGTGGGCCTGTCATCCGCTGTCCACGGGCACACTTGGGCTACATACCACCGGAGGGCTCTGTAGCTCTCGTCCAAACGCATTTCTGCCCGGATCAGCCTGCTTAACTCCGCTGTCCACTCCTGCTTCGGTTGTTCCCCCAATAACAACATTCTTACTTCATACTGCGACCAGTACCTTACATGGATGGAGGGGAGAACTTTTCCCTGGTGTCGCTGCTCACAGGCTAGCGCTTCTTTCCAGAGTTGTAGGCGAACAGAATCATACCATCCCAGCAGGACCTGCACCGATACTGGTCCTCTGTGCTGTATCCGCATCTCTCGCAACCTCCTTACGAATTCCTCTTCCATGACGTATCTGTACCTCTGCTATGCGGGCCTTGGATCCAGGTGATGGTTTGGATGTGTTCACGACAAGGAAGCACGATCCCACCGCTGCCAGCCAATTGTGACGGACCTCGTACCCAAGATGTCCGCCGTAACTGCTTCCTCCGTCCGGTACCACACAATCCAAGACCCATTAGCTCAGCCAGTCACCAGACAACACCAGTGTAGGCTACATCAGGAATCAATCTTTATTTGACATGTCACACTTATATACAGTTGACAGATGACTCAAGCCTAACCTAATTAGCATGAGCTAATTATCTTAATCAACACTGGCTCCATCATTCAATTGCAGGGTTAATTAGCACATACAACAATAGGTGAAATACTCTTACAAGCCAGACTATATTCATTAACACAACAGACAGGTGGCTGGAGTTCATGAGTCATGTCATTAGCGTCTCTTGCTAATATGCCAAATACACATACAGATTCTATGTGTATTGGGGGGCCAGCATGGACCTGAATCCAAGTATCACCAGCTCAGGGGTCCCAGGCTTGCAGCTCAAAGAGCACTGTTCCCCCAAATGCCAGGGCCCATAGTCGTAAGGCAGCAGGCTCGCACTCAGTCCCCTCCAACAGCCCGTGTCCCGGCTAGGTCCGTCACATACACGCATTAATTGTGATTTAAAAAGCCACAAATGTGGGAAATTAACCTTTTAATTGCCATTGTAACCTGTGTTACAATTGTTCTTCTTTGCAAATCCTCTCAAGCCCACTCAGGTTGGATGGGGACCGTCAGACAGCCATTTTCAGGTCTCTTCAGAGATGTTCTATAGGGTTCAAGTCAGGGGTCTGGCTGGGCCACTCTAGGATATTTGCAGCATTGTCCCTATACCACACCTTTGTTGTCTTGGCTGTGTACCTAGGCTCCTTGTCACATTGGAATGTTGGACCTTTGTCCCAGTCTGTGGTCCTGAACGCTGTGGAACACAATTTAATTGAGAATCTGTGCTTTTCTTCATTCAGTTTTCTCTCAACCCTGACCAGTCTCCTAGTCCCTGCTGCTAAAAAAAAAAAAAATTAAGAAAAAACACCCCCGCAGCATGATGCTTCCACCACCATCCTTCAGTGTTGGGATGGCAAGTGTTGAGTGGTCCCTGGTTTCCACTAGACATAACAGAATTGAGTCCTAACAGTTCAAACTTGGTTTATTATACAGGATTTTTCTAGCACAGTTTGCTCAGCACTTAACAAAACGAAGGCAGACATTAGTTACATTACAATTTGGTACAAGAGGAATCGGAGGGCCCTGCTCACTAGAGCTTGAAATCTAGGAGGGAGGGTCAACTGATACAAAAGGTAATAGCTGTGGGGGATGAGCTGATGGTGAAAGTAAAACGGTGTATTAGGAGGATAAGCTTCTTTAAAGAGAAGGGTTTTCAGGGATTGTCTAAAGATGGATAGATTAGGGGACAGTCAGACAGATTGGGGTAGTGAGTTTCAAAGGATGGGAGAAGCTTGGAGAAATCATGTAGGCGAGCATGGGAGGAGGTGACAAGGGAACTAGAGAGCAGGAGGTCTTAGGAGGACTTAAGAGAGCGGCTTGGTTGGTATTTTGAGACTAGGTTAGTGATGTAGCTGGGGGTAGAGTTGTGGACGGCTTTGTAAATTATTGTTAGTACTTTGAATTTTATTGGTTGGGTGAGTGGAAGCCAGTGCAGGGATTGGCAGAGAGGGGTGGAGGACACTGAATGATTGGTAAGGTGGATGAGTCTTGCAGCAGCATTCATTATGGACTAAAGGGGGGATAGTGAATGTAAAGGTAGTCCAATGAGGAGTAAGTTGCAGTAGTCGAGGCGAAAGATGACCAGGGAGTGAATTAAAAGCTTGATGGTGTCATTTGGTTAAAAAGCGTCGTATTCTAGAGATGTTGTGGAGGCTAAGGCGGCATGATTTGGACAGGGATTGGATGTGGGCCTGAAAGGACAGTTCAGAGTCTAGGGTTTACCCTTGGCATGTGGGGACGGACTGATAGTTGTGTCTCATCAGACCAGAGAATCTTGTTGCTCAGGGTCCTTCAGGTGCTTTTTTGCAAACTCCAAGCAGGCTTTCGTGTGTTCTGCATCGGTGGAGGACTGCATTGATGGTTGGCTTTCTGGAACATTGACTGAGCTCCAAAGATCCTGTGTGGAGATGAGACAGAGTGACCATTGGGTTCTCGTTCACAGCTCTTACTAAGGCCCTTCTCCCCTGATTTCTCATTCTCAGTTCGGCTGGGTGACTAGCTCTTGGAAGAGTCCTGGTTGTGCCAAACTTCTTCGATTTGAGAATTATGAAGGCCACTGTGCTCTTAAACTACAGTGCCGCATATTTTTTATTGTAGCCTTCCCCAGATCTGTGCCTTGCAATAATCCTGTCTTAGCTCTAGTTTTTTTTTTTTTTTACCTCATGGCTTTTGGTCTGATGCAGTATGCATTGTCAGCTGCAAGGACTTGTATAGAGAGGTGTATGCCTTTCCAAATTATGTCCAATTCATTTAATTTACCACAGATGGACTCCAATCAAGGTGTAGAAACATCTCGGCAATGTTCAAGAGAAATGGGAGGCAGCTAAACTAAGTTTGAAGTGTTGTTGCAAAGGGTCTGAATACTTAGGCTAATGTGATATTTCAGTTTTTTTTTTTTTTTAATACATTTGCAAACATTTCTAAAGTTCAGTTTTTGTTGTCATGGGTACCGAGTGTAGATTAATGAAAAAAATATGAATTTAAACAACTGTATTAGGCTGCAACATAAAATTGAAAACAAAAAGTGAAGCGGGTCTAAATACTTTTATGGATGCGCTTTACAGTGTTAGGCTGTCCATAGATGGTTAGGTCTGTCTGTAAGAACAAAGGTTGAGTTGTTGATGCGCTATGTTTTTAGCTTTAAAGAATGTAGGATTTGGAGCACTTGCAGGAAGATTGTACCTCAAGTGGAAAAATATGGGCATTAAGAAGTTCCTCTTACTGACAGACAATTGTTACCCTCTTGCTTCAGAAACAGTCCAATAATGGCAACCAATGGTCCATCTGTCGTGGTGGTCAAAGTTTATATCAAGCCTTAGCTTGGCCTTAAACAACCCAAACCTGACAGTGTGATGGTCTAGATGGCCTATGATTTCAAGCATCCAGTCTTGGTTGGAGAGTGATGCAGAGAAACATTTGCTGTCAACCTGATTGAGTGCTTAGTAGCCAATAACAGTTTGCTGGTCTTCATAAAACTGGCGCTTTTAGCAAAAAGTACGAATGTCACATTTGTATGAGGCAGTTCTCAGTTCTGCACATAAATGCACAGCAGTTATTGAAGTTAAACAGTAGCAATCTGATGTGAAATGTCTATTCACAACATTCAGATACCGTATGTATGGTATGTAGCGGTTTCAACATTGTGTGGAAACTGGTGTTATTTCAAGTATGCCATCTACAGTATGTCCTTGTTATGATTGTATGCATGCTTTGTGCTACTTTCAAGTTATTTTCATTTCCAAAACCAATTTGGTATTGCAGAACAGCAATTTTTAAGAAATGGGTCTCTTTTTATAAAGCATAGTTTATATCATGGTTTAATTATTCTACCCAAAAGTGATATCTTGCCTATGGGTATAGTCTGAGCCATCTAACAGATTCTTGTATGTATTGATTCCAGCAGTGAGATCTTCAGCTCAGCGCTTCCAAATATTGCAGGGTTGGTGATCCTACTACTTTCATATTTAGAAAATGTAAATCCTTACCGAGAGAATAGCACCCCTTTAGCAACTGCCTTGTCAGTTGTGCAGACCTGTAACTGAGAATTCACTTTTTGGGGCCATGCTCACGGAGTATAAAAAAAATTAAGACATTTTTTTTCCTTCAGCCTATAGAAGCAGCTCTGTTAGTCTGTGTCCATGCCAATTAGGGAGTTTACAGGCATATTTTCAGAGGGCATTAGAAAAAAACCTTCAGATTTGCATTTTTGAGAGGAGCTTTCGGGCAGAAAAAAAGGCGTTCGGGAGAAGTGCGTTTTTACTGTAACTGTACATTGAAAAATGAGCAAAGGGGAATGTTTTAGAAAAAAAACCTTGTAAAAGTAAATGCTCATAAACACTTGTGCAATATGAGCTACTATGTATATGTTCATCAATTTTCTGCCCCAGGCTCTGGCATTTTTTCTGCCCCAGGTGTGCATGAACCCTTAAAGCAGAACTAAACCCTTCTTTTCAGCCAAAGAAGCTGCCATCTTGGCCTCTGTTTGATCCTCAACTGCCATGATGCTACACGTGTGATTAGTCATTGGAGGGTTTTAGAGCTTTGGTTGAGAGCACAACCAATGGGAAAGTTACATTCCCAGCATGTCCCGGGAATTTTTCAAAACTTGATGGGTATAGTTGCGCTTTAAGCCGGCCATAGACGGTTCAGCAGGAACCAGCAGAGATTCGAACCATGTATGGGCAGGTTGTACTGATCAGCTTAGGTACAGCCAGCCTGTCAAATTTTTCATGTGATTATTGCCAGGACCTATAGCCGCTAGCAATAATTACTCTGCTAATCTGGCTGGGATGAAAACATTTGCTCAACGGGAGGGATTCCCGTTGTTGCAGGAAAAAAAATCTCTCAGTTTGTGGCTGGTTTTAGACGAAAAGAGATGACAAACCTCCTAGATAGCACAGCCAATAAAATTGGTAGTAAATGTGCTCAAACTTACTTTGGTAAGCAAAATAGTCCTGAAGGCTATGCAGTGAGATCTTTTCAGAATAATCAGGCCCTCGCAAAGTTCTGTTTTACATGAGGCGCACAGAATGTGGTTAAATCTGCTCCATCAGATTGCCTCTATAACTTTTAGGCCATCTGGGGACACGGGTTGATAACTGGAACTTTCTACATAATGACTGAATACACAAGGAAAAGGAGTCATTTGTACCTGGAGATTCCATTCTCTTAATTAGGTGGGACAGTCATTGGTTGGTATGCATTTTGTCTATGCATCTTATCCACAATATGTTTGGTTATATAGGTGTTGCCTATCTTCAGTTTGAAATCTTTGTTTGGACTTTGTGTACTGCATGGTGATGAGCAGAGTACCAGTTTCACATTAATTCTGCCTAATGGATAAATCCCTAATGTAGGCTAATGTGAGTGTAGTTTAACAAGATAATTAGGAAGACTTCTCCATAAAAAAATGCAGGCAGCAGAGTTTAGTGAGATCAGCTCTTGCTAATGTACTTACATTGTAACGTTGTCCAAGGATGACGGGCAGATAGTGCAACCTGCAGCCTGTTCTTAGCTGTGCGAATGAACCAGATGGCAGCTTTGTATTACTGCAAGTTGCTCCAAGGGGCTGCCATGCATTTTAACATTTGCCTTCATTGATTAGGCATGTTTTTAGCATGTATAAAATGGTAATGTTTGCTATAACTCTAATTTACAGAATTGGCTTTGCATAGAAACAAGGGCCAGTGGGAATCAAATTCCAGCTTTAGTCGGCCGCCTAGCATTTAGAAAATGAACGCATGTGCTTGCTTGGGCAACTCCACTGCTGTTCAATTACTTTACTTTTTATAGTTAAGTTCTTATCTGGATTATTAGTGATGCTCATGACTGGAAGAGTACAATAATGTGCTATTTCTCATTTATAAAATGAAATGGTATTTCCTATTGTGCTACATTGATAATGCATAGTTAAATGTCTTCATGGTATATGACCGAACAGCTCGTAAAACCTTTACTTATGTTGTATGCGTTGCACACCTGTTTTAATATGTTGAGTACAACTACAATTGTTCTAAGAAATCCAAAATTGGCATATTAAGATTTTTATAGCTAGTAGTTAATATCCTTTTACAATACATGTCACCAACACATTAAGTAGCACAGTCCAAAGTGCATGGAAGGCATTCCCTGTTCTGTGAAGAAGCCCACAATCTGAGTTCCACATTAATGCACGCTAGAGCAAATTTCGGAGGAATCCACTCTACCCATGGGCGTCCGCAGGTAGAGGCAAGGGGGGGCAAGTGCCCCCCCCCCCTGGAATCAGGGATCGGATCAGGAGTTTGTTCCCCACTCGGTCTCTATCCTAGCGCCTGCGGCCGGCCCTGTCCTCACTCAGAATGAAAACGGGTCTTGCCAGCTGCTGGCCATCATGGACATCCTACTGGCATGCAAGGTACCGTATTGAGCATTACCTACTCCACTGGGACATAGGGGAACTTGAGGGACTGCAGACAGGGCTAAGGGGTCCCTCTCTCTGACCCCCCCGTCACCCCTCTGTTTTTTTCACCCCCTCTCTCTGCCACCCCACCCCTCTGTCTGTCACACTCCTCTCTCTCTGTCACCCCCTATGTCTCTTTCTGTCACCCCCTCTCTCTGTCACCCCCTTTCTCTCTGACACCCCCTCTGTCTCTCTCTGTCATCCCCCCTGTCTTTCTTTCACCCCTCTCTCTGTCGCCCCCCTCTCTCTGTCACCCCCACATGTATGCAGTCTCTTAGAGTCTCTTGTGCCATGTCCCCAGTCTCTTATAGTCTCTTGAGCTATGTATGCAGTTTCTGACAGTCTCTTGGGCCATGTATACAGTCTCTGGTCATCTCTTGTGCCATGTATACAGTCTCTGGTCATCTCTTGTGCCATGTCTGCAGTCACTGGCAGTCTCTTGGGCCATGTCTGCAGTCTCTGACCATCTCCTGTACTACGTCTGCAGTCTCTGACCGTGATAATGACATTGTCGAAAAGGGTCAGAGCATTGGTTACCTTAAAATGATGCCCCCCCCCCCCCCCCCGAAAAAAGTTCTGCGGATGCCCATGACTCTACCCACTTATATTTTTTGGGAAGTGTAATGAAACCAGAGGACATAGTGAAATCTAACTCTGGCATGGAAATGGCACAAGTAATGTCTGGCCATGATCACTAGTCTCCTGCTCCATTAACAAAAAAAAAAAAACCTATATAATGGCATCGGAGAACATTCACCAAATCGGTTTATGGTCTGATAGGGGAGCGTTCAGATTGGATTTTCTTGGGGCTCAAAGTGCTCACATTTGTAGGTAGAAACGTTCATTTCAACTGCCACTGTCCAATGTTTTTAGGTAGGTTTAGGCGAGTCAGTTTATGCTTACTTGGTCCCTTTGCGACATGCTTTTGGTTCTCCAGCCAGCTTTAAGTGCTTGAGTACATGTGCTTTTGTTTTAAACAGAACTGCATTTTTCTCTTTACCACCCAATATATAGTCTGAGGCATCTCAAATGCATTCGGAATACAACAGAACAGTGAATTTGCCCATCTACACAAGCCCTTTACAGCCAGAGGGACCTGCAAATCTAGGAATCTAGGACAAGAGACTTTGGAATAGGGGCACGTATTTACCGTTTTTAATAGTGTTGCCCTCTGGCCTTGTATGGAATGAAGTAGATTTCAACTAATTTTATTTTGTAAAGCAACCCAATTTTAGGTTTTTGGTGTGTACATCAAGAAATCTACCTTTTTTTTTTTTTCCCTCCTATACTAATTCTTTATATATTCAAGTCTGTACAGGCTTTCAGGTGGCAGAAATATAGTCAGTATTTATGTTCCTAAAGGTCAATGTTGAGTTTTCTAAAAAACAAATTTTGTGCTGTATGAGCAGAATTCCACAAGAATGTGTTCATCGTCTTCATGTCTTGGGTCTGCCTTGATTGCCCTAGTAAGAGGTTTATACTTCTCTGCGTAGAATATAAACTTCAGCAGAATGAGCCTTTTAACTTTATGTATTTCAGATTATGGAAGTGTGTACCATTCTTGCAGAGCAAAAGCAGTAGTTAACAAGAAAGGAAACTGCTTTAAAGTGGAAGTTAACCCTTTGATTTAATAGTTTTAAAAAAAATTGCATGCCGGAAATGCTACCTATCACATTGACTATGCTTTCAACCAAACTGTCAAACCATCCAATGGCTGGTGTCATAACTGATCACATGTGCAGCATCATGGCAGTTGAATATTGAACAGAGGCCAAGATGGCAGCTTCCTTGGCTGAAAACGATAGTTTACTTCCACTTTAAATAGAAGTTGACTATGCTGCCTGTAATAGGGTTGAAGGGCAACTAATGTGGCATAGAATAATCCTTTGCAGTACATAGGACACATTTGAAAACTTGGTTGATTTTGTTAATTGGGTCTGTAAAATGGAGCAAACTGTTCTATAGATAATCTTTGATCTTTCAGCTAAGCCAACTGTTTGACATCTACATCTGTAAGAATCAATAATGCAAAGTCAAAAAAACGGGTAAACTACCTTACACTTTATCTGAAATGGAAGTGAATAGGAACAATCCAGCCCGTGCATAATTCAAAATCAATATTCTATTTATGGCCCTAATGAAATATGATCCAGTGGTATTGGCTGGCAGCAAAATACCACAAATTGTGTCCATGTAGATATGATGTTAAACACTGTATTTACATTTTGTGGTGTGCCCACAAAAATGGTTCTTGTACCTCTAGAGCCAACACCCAGGGACCATGGGTTTTGCCACAGATTGTTTTGTAGTTTTCATGGCACGTGTCGGCTCCAGCATTTCCTTCTGTATCTAGTACTGTGGAATAAGCTGTAGGAGCTCTATTCACAGGCAGATCTGATGTTCAAGCTGCAGTGTCATGATGACTTGCTATTGTTAGGGGACAGTGGCACTGACTCTAATCTGCTTTACTACACATGATATGCCTGCCCCTATCTAGTATGCATCCCACAAGTCGGAACAGCAACTTAAGCTGACACTTTTTTCATGTAGGTATTTTGCTTTGACAGGTTCCCTTTAAACCGATAAAGAGTAATCTTTCTTCAGGGGTTTTTCTTCAAATGCTTCCATTTTAATGGGAAATGAAAAATTGGATATGGCATTTCAAATTATTTGTGCTTGCCAATATTTTGATTGGTGTTTTAATATCGTCACTATCCTTTATCCACTTAAATAAATGGATATGCTTTTAGGTAGGTAATTGCTACATTTCTGCTGAAGGTTTTGTTAAGTGCTGAGGATTTTAATGTGAGTGCATTTGGATGGCAATTCATTTAGTAATCTATTTTATTTTGGGTGTTTTTTTTTCATTCTAAAAAAGTGCATTTAAGCCTAAGGCCTGACTAGCTGATTGCACAGTTGCCGCAGTACAGCCAGGGCTTCTTATTCTGGTTTTAGCTAAGAGGGAACCACAAATCTTGCTTGTAGATCTTTAAGGCTGGGTTCACATTCGTGCGAATTGGGTGTGGGTTTCCCCGCATTCTAATTCGCACAGAAGGAGATTGTGACCGGCTCTCTATGGAGCCAGTTCACACATCTCCACAGCGGCTTCGGTGTGATTCGCACAGGAGCCCTGTGCGTCTTTTGGTCTGTTTTGGGTCCGAATTCAGCCAAAAATTCAGGCTGAAATCGGACCTGAAACGTTGACCAAGGACGCACAGGACTCCTGCGTGCTCATATGTGAACCCAGCCTTAGTGATATTGTTGGTGCAAGATCTGTGCTTGAATTCCTGCACAACTGCTCTGACTGTTTTGAGGCTATCCCACTCTATTGGATAATTTCATTTCAAATTATGGAGAATGCAGCAAACCGGTCCTGAGACTTGCACAAAAATCTCCAAAGTAGATGGGGACAGAATCTAGAATTACAATATGGCAGGCACATTTTTTCC
Organism: Lithobates sylvaticus; assembly: GCA_028564925.1. Lineage (NCBI taxonomy): Eukaryota > Metazoa > Chordata > Amphibia > Anura > Ranidae > Lithobates > Lithobates sylvaticus. The sequence continues at coordinate 644,385,584 of CM053026.1, forward strand.
CTAAATGACAGATCTAGCTTGCTCCACCTATAACTAAAAATCACTTTTGGGTGGACTGACCCATTAAAGAGGATCTGTCATTTGGAAGTTGTGCTAAAACATGGAAAGAAGGCCCGTGGGCTCCAGCGGTCAATCTTTTTCCTATCACTGAATTGCCATGGCTTGTCCTAAATTATCTCTGTATGGAGGTGGTAAGCTTGATCGAGGGGGGGCTTTGCATCTTTGTCAGAGCTCCCCCCCCCCCCGATGACTGGTGGGGTACAGAAATTAGAGATTCACAGAATAAAACAATTGAACTTCTGGAGGAGGTGACATCACCAAATCTCACTCCAAATGTCATGAGATTAGCAGTCAGACTGCAGTGTCTTTTTGATGAGCGATCTTACCCAGCACATACAGTATATAACTATGCGGATGTGTGCAATGCACACTTGTCAGGTGATGCCCTTTTTATGGTAGACTAAAAGCAATGGTGGATTTTTCAGGGTCCTGCTTAAACACAATTGACCAATTCTAGATATTCCCTAAAAGGTAGCAAATCTTGACTCTGAGGTCAAGTCCACCTTAAGCTTCCTTAGGGGTCTTCTTAATGGCTCTGTTTCCTTTGTGAATTCATCCTGTACAGTTGGTATCTTCACATACCTACCTTTGATGTTTTCTAGGATCGATTTTCTAATTTATGTCAGAATTTTGAATCCTCTCAATATATAAGCCAAGTGGTTCCGCCGTCCAGCTTCAATGTTGATGCATTGAGGGATCTTTCGGTTTTTCTTTGCCTGAAAATCTCATTGGCAGTATACAGTTGTGGAATCCATTTTCTGGAAATAGTTTGAGATGGATATTTTCAAGTAGGTTTTGGTTCTTTGTTCCTGATTTTAAACATAAACGTGTCTATAGCGGGAAGACAGAAGTTTCTATTTTAAAAAGCCTTCTTTGTGTAGCTCCCCTAACACTTAGCTGAGGTCCCTCTCTGTCCAGCGATGTCCACGAGTCCCTCGGCCATTTGATTATTTTTCCTGATTGGCTGATGCACAACAGCGGCACCATTTTGCTCCCGCTGCTGTCAGTCAGCTAGCCAATCGGGAGAGGGGGTGGGGCCAGGTTGGGTCTCCATGTCTAAATGGACACGCGTAGCTGTGACTCCGCTTTGGTGCCCCCATAGCAAGCTGCTTGCTGTGGGGGTACTGAACAGGAGGGAGGTGTCATGAGCACCGAAGAGGGACCCAAGAATAGGAGGATCCAGGCTCCTCTGTGCAAATCCACTGCAGCTGAGCAGGTAAGTATAACACGTTTGTTATTTTTATAGAAAGCGACTTTACAATCGCTTTAAGCTGGCTATACATTATACTATTTTTCTTGTACAACTTTCCTTTAGATTTAGCAAAACCATATGAGGTCAAACTTCAACACTTTCAAATTGTATGCAATCAAGCAGGCGAGTTGCACTACATTGTTGAAAGTAAATCTAAGGGGAAAAAAAAATTGTATAATGTGTAGCCAGCTTTTGTTCGATTGTCTCATCCTATAGAGCCACGTGTTGTACAGAATGGGGATCAGGAGATGTGAAATAATTTTGTGAAAACCTGAACAAACCCAGATTGGCAATGTAATAAAATATATTTTAGGTTCTCAAATGTCTCTTTTCAAACGAGGTTCTTATTGTTTCACATGAAGAAGCTAATTCAATTAAATGTCTCACTATGTGCTGCCTCAGGAAGAGGATATTTTATTAATAGCTGGATTTTGTATTGCAGGATTTTTTTCTTCTGACAAAAACAAACACATTAAAAGGGACAGACCAAGTCCTCTCCTGTGCACTTGTGTTTTCTATGTTAAATGTACTCTGTTCACATAGTAATGAAGGAATAGCTGTTTTGCTAGAAGAACTTAAAGGGGTGTTCCGGGAAAAAAATTAAATAAATTAAAAGCCAGCAGCTACACATACTGCAGCTGATGGCTTTTAATAAATGGACACTTACCTGTCCTGCAGTCCCTTGATGTCGGCACCGCAGCTGATGTCTCCATCAGGTGTCAGGTGCTGCCGCCACCATTGCGGGTAAGGTAACCCAGCAGTGTAGCCTTTCGGCTTCACGCCGGGAACCCTACTGCGCATGCGTGAGACCCCGCTCCTCTCTCCTATTAGCCCGGCGACCGAGGGAGGAGGAGGGGCCCCGCGGTGACATCACGGCCGCATCCGCGCCGCGGCGCACTTCCGGAAGTGGGAAAGGATACCTGTCTGTCCCCCCCTCCCCCCCCCAAAAGGTGCCAATTGTGACACCAGAAGGGGGGAGGAATCCGATGAGCGGAAGTTCCACTTTAGGGTGGAGCTCCGCTTTAATTAGGCCATAACAAATACAATATGTGAGCGTGTTATCAAAATGCATAAGTGGGAAGTGCAAACAAAATGTCAAGTCAATCAATAGACCATTTTCTAGACTTAAAAATTGTTGCTTTATGTAAAATGTTTATTGCAGCTCAAAATTGCCTAAATTATGGGGAAAAGTACAAAAATATAGCCATATATAGTTATAAGTAGGTTGGCTGCACCCATCTCCTGAGTGTCCATATTCAGAGAAGCCACCCATATGCATTAAAGAACTGATGAATGGGGAAGGGGTGGCAGTTTTGGGTAAGGTTTGAGCTGAACACTACAGAAAGTGGTGAGGTTCAAACTCAACTTGAACTCTGTATAGATATTCAGGTGATCAAATCTCTGGGTCTGTTGATCGATGGACTTGCAATTTTACTGAAGGTCACCCCTAGGTAGTTTCACATGGTGGAATTCTCCAGTTTTGTGACCGGTTTGAGTCCTGGTGTTTTCACCCTATGCTTATCAATCACTGCTGCTTGCCATATTTCTTAGTCAAGTCAGTAAGGAAAATGCTACATTCTGGCATTATTTTTCACTAACCAGCATAGGTGATCTTACTCTCTGGCTTGGAATTTTCGACTGCTGTGCAGGGGGGGGGGTATTGGATATTTAATATAAAAGAGGGCTACCCTTAATAGAGCACAGTAGAGCTTAAAAATATATAGTAGGCTTTCATTAAATGTTTGTGATGCAAATTGTTTTTTATGTTTACTTTGAATTTTTCTTGACACTCATTACTGCTGCGAGGCAATTATACGCTACCTAATTCCATTCTATGCATTGTGACTGCTGTATATAGACAAGTCCTTACAAGTGAACTGCCTGACTGAAGATATGGATAACTTGTGCATAGAACATGCAGTCCTTTGCCACATTTTATGTTCAGAGGTTTTTATTTTGTATGTCAGCCTAATCAAATACTATCTTAATTTGTGTATATTGTATTGTCACCATTAAACCCTTACAAACCACTTTGACCTACAGGTAAGCCTAGATTAAGGCTTACCTGTAGGTCCAAGAAATATCTGCTAAACCTACACGGTTTAGGAGATATTTGAAAAAAGACAGGCACTGCTGTCTATGGCGCATGCACTGTGCGATGCATAGTAGTCCATCATGCTTTACCTTTGCAGGGAAACAAAGCGGAAGTAAACCCATTAGAGTTTACTTCCTCTTTAATGCCCCCTCCACCAAATGATTTGGACCAGTGCAGAAAGCAAGGTCCAGAAAAACATGGAAGAGGAAGTTTGGGATGGAGTAACTTGACTGGCCTGCGCAGAGTCCTTACTTCAACGCAATAGAGCACCTTTTGGGATGAATTGAAGGGGAGACTGCGAGCCAGGGTGGGCCAACTCAAACTTCATGTGAGTGTAAAGGCAGGCGTCCCAATACTTTTGGTAATATAGTGTAAATTGACGTCAGCAAAAGTACTGCCTGTTTTCAGAAGCAACAGAACCCAGGTTTACATGGTGCAGAGAAGTTCACCGCAGCTCGGCACAAAGTTCATATCCTCTATAGTCTATACACTCAACATCAATGCATGTTCAATTATGGAAATTCACTGTTCGGGTTTATTGTGTCTCCAAGACAGCAGAACACCCACCGGGGCTCCTTCTAAGGCCCCTTTCACACTGGGGCGTTTTTTAAGGTGCTACAGCGCTAAAAATAGCGCCTGTACAGCGCCTGAAAAAATCCGGCCCCATTCACTCCAGTGTGAAAGCCGGCGGGCATTCACACTGGAGCGGTGCGCCAGCAGGACGGTCAAAGTCTTGCTAGCGGCAGCTTTGGAGCGGTGAAGGAGCGGTGTATTCACCGCTCCTATAACACTCCTACCCATTGAAATCAATGGGACATCGTGGCAATACCGCCGCAAAGCGATGCGGCGGCGCTTTGCGGGGGGTTTTAAACCCTTTTTCGGTCGCTAGCGGGGGTTAAAACCGCAGCGCTAGCGGCCACATACCGCGGCAAAAACTACGGTAAAGCAGCGCTGAATATAGCGCTGCTTTACTGCCGACGCCGCACCCGCCCCAGTGTGAAAGGGGCCTTATGCATTTCACACACAGAGAGCTTACTTGGAGCGTTTCTGTTTCTTATCTAGGTTTTCTTTAGGCTGACCAAGTTACCATAAAGCAAATGATTAAGCATGTATAGATGAAGATTGTATGAAGGTCAACATTCACGTACTCCTTGTAATGTTGTTTTTTTGGCTTTTTTTTTTTTTTTTCTTGAGAAGGCATAAGCCATGAGCTTAAACCTAAAAATGTTTACCGTAAATAAATTAACAGCTTTAATCTTGCCTTTGTTTTGTGCAGTATCTGCATCCAGTACCTGTGAGACATTAGAAAAGGAGAAGAATGACCTACTGATTGCTTATGAGGGTATCCTACAAAAAGTGAAAGATGAGCACATTGCTGAATTGTCTGACCTGGAGGAGAAGCTCAAGCAGTTCTACACAGGAGAGTGCGAAAAACTACAGACCATCTTCATTGAGGAAGCCGAGAAGTACAAGAATGAGCTTCAAGAGAAGGTAAACTTTGCTTGGTGGATGAGACCATTGTTGTCAATTATTTAATGCTTTCTGTGACCTTTGCTGTGGAAACTTGCTTCTATTTGTTCTAGAGATCATTATTACCAAGACAGAAAGTGAGGGAAAATTAAAACTGGTGTAGGCAACTTTTGGGGGTTGGAGATCTAACTGGACAACATGGAAGAGATCAAAGGTCCCCGGACTGTGCCGCCCTTTTTATCAAGCTGAAGTTAGAAGCGGATTGGCTACCATGCACAGCTGCACCAGTCTTACTAAATCACCCCATAGTGTGTCAGTGGGCTCACCATATTACTCCTCACAGTAGTGCCTTTTGCCCCCCCCCCCCCCTACACATTACCTCCAAGAGTAGTGTCCTGTGTGCAATCACCCCCCCCCCCCACAAAAATAATGTCCTCTGCCCCCTCACAACACACACACACACACATACAGTAGTGTCTTCTTTGGCCCCCCACCCCCCTCCCAAAGCAGTGTCCTCGGCCCCCATAGCAGCATCCTCTGCTATCCTCCCCACGTACAAGGTAGTATCATCTGCCCCCCCCCCCCCCTTGCAGTGTGGAGGGGGTAGCACCTGCCCTATTTATACACACACACAAATCAAACCCCCCCAACACAACGCAGTGTACTAACTTCACTCTCCTACCTTACAGGTGTACAACAGAGTGGAGAGCAGGAGGAGGCACAGTTCTATACAGAGGGCCGGAGCAAGAGCCACCGGAGTTATCGTTTAATATCAACAAGCTGGTGATTGGTTGCTAGGACTGCCCTACGTTCTAGCAACCTTTCACCTGCTGGTTAACTTGAAAGGTTAACTCCTACCCTCCATCCATAACTGTGCTGCCTCCTGCTCTCTGCTCTGCTGTGAGGATGAGATCAGCAGAGGCTGGGAAAAAGACCTTAGTGGGGCGACGTGGCAGTGCGGGCAGGACAGTGACCCGGAATGTAGTACACGGTTCAATGATTGGTAAATCAGAGATGTGTTTGCGATCTACCCATTACCTGCCCTTTATGGACAGGTCCTGATCTAAAACATAAGTTGTCACCAGAGTAAGGTCCCATTCACACCTGAGTTTTTTTTGATGCTCGAAGCTCAGAAATGCTCAACAAGCCAAATCACAATGTTTTCAATGGCCCTTTTCGCATTTTTCACTTTGTAGAGTAACACCTGTTGCTCAATTAAAGTACCGGAGCTACGTTTTGGGCAGATAGGAGTGTTTTTGGCTCCATAGATTTCAATGGAAACATGCAAGAATGCATGACGTGTGTTTTTATGAGCGTTTTCTGGCCAAACAGCAGTGCTTTTCATTTCTTAAAACAAAAACGCCTGAAGCTTGAATACAGATGGAAAACGCTTCTAAATTGAAATACTTGTATATGCTTGCAAGAACGCTGAAAAACACTCAAATAACGCCTGAAAGTCTCTCTGCTCGGTGTGAGAAATGTTCTGGTGGTGACTGTCTATGCTGGGATTTCCTATATTTTTGTATGATTTCTTCTAATATTGCCTCTGTCTCCAGGACATGAAGTTGCGGGAAATCTTCCTAATGGGGAGACTGCAAAAAATAAACTAATTAGGTTGACAAATAGCCTGTCTATCGAAAGGGGGGAAAAAAGGGTTGAGCAGTGCATACACTTAAATGTGGTAAATCTAAATATCTCGTATTACTGCTTACAGGTTGATGATCTGAATTGCACTCATGAAGCCTACAGGCTAGCAGCTGAAGTTAGTCATGCTGACGATCTAGAACACATAAAGAGCGAATATGACAAGTCCTTGACAGGTATGATATTTTATCTAATGCTGATGATTGAGTTCTGAATCACACCTGGTTGTCAGTTAAAATTATATTTTTATTCAACATCAGCGCTTGGTGCAATAGAGACCATTGACTCTTGCATGATTCTAACTGTGCCTCTGGGGACTTAGCGGTGTGATTCGCATTAACTGTCATCTTAGTGGCAGTGGTAGATTTAGCTGGAATGGGGCAGCTTGCCTTTTGAATAACGCTAGTGAAATGCCAAAAACCATTAACCACCAAATGCCATGGATGATGTATTGAGCAGCCCAACTGTTTTAGCTCTTCAGTGGATCCCTTCAAATCTTTATTTTCATTCCACAGAAATTTGCTTCTACAATTGTTTTACGATCTCAAATATGGGACAATCTTTGCCTATGTAACATGTTCATCCTTTTCCCTAGAACTGAAAGGCAGCCAAGAACGCGAGAATAAAGTTTTAGAGGACTCCTTTAAAGAAAAACAAGCGGAGCTAGAGGTTGTAATAATAAAAAAAATAAAAAAAAATAAAAATCAATTTTTCTACTTTAAGTAGATACATTACCTAAACCTAGATTTCCCTTTCTATCTTTCACAAGAAAAAAATAGAGGAACTGAAACAGGAGAATGAATTTCTAAAGGAGAAACTAAGAGTTGAGGAAGAACAAAGAAAACAATCCAAAGAGAAAACCACACAGGTCAGTATTTCCTCTGTTATGCCCTCCTGATCCGTTGTTATTCAATATGACCTGCCCCCCCCTACAACAACATGGCATGCTGCTGCATAGTCTAATTGACCTGCGGTATGCTACTGTGGTGGATGAAAAAATGATTGCATGTAAACTACCTGTGCAGTAGGGTACCAGTATCAGAGGCATTCAGTCTTGGCTGGTTATCCAACAGGATCCTTGGAGACTAGCTCAGGTGTTCTTGTACAACTAGGATAAGGTAAGGGGTGCTATTTTAGGAATGATGGGAGTACCGTTGGTTACAGACTTTGAGACACTTTTTAATTTCTTTAGATATAATAAGGGAGGGTTATAATCCCTGTTGACACCTGTTGTTTTACCATCTGTGTCTCATTGGTGAGACTCTCTTCACTTCCTGTCCTATAGACAAAACAAAGTGGGATGAAACCCTGATTGTCACAAAAACTAGTGTCCCTAGTGGAAGATTTCCCATTTTACTGTTGGACAACCCATTATTTGGGACTTTCTTTCAGTGATGAGGCGTCATCTGCGTAGACACCCATTTCTCTAGAGCCTGCTGGAGAGATGTAGTAACACACTTTCCCAGCAGATTACCTCTTCTGGCAAGTAATAATCATCAAGGTTACAATGCTCATGGTGGAATAACCAGTATTTTTTTTTTTTATTCTGTGCAGAAGAACCCCCAGGTGATGTATCTGCAACAGGAACTGGAGAGTCTAAAGGCCGTTTTGGAAATTAAAAACGAGAAATTACATCAACAAGACAAAAAACTGATGCAGATCGAGAAATTGGTAAGCGTTTTCATCAGTTTCCTTTTGGGTAGGGACCATTTACATTCCCTGCCATTCTGTTCTTCCCTTGAAGAATAACATACACATTTTTTTGCAGGTAACAGACAGTCAAAAATTGATGTCTGGGTTGACTGTTCATATCACTGCACTGAAATGCAGTGGGGGGGGTTAAGGGGAATATTTCTGCACCATTTATGTTTCTGCAACTGCACTCATTAAGTAAGCCCATTACTGATATGCATATAAGATGCAAGGTGCATTTCTTTTTTGTTCATTGAGGGAAACAGGAATTCTTAGACTGTTAGGCTTATTCTGGCGCCTACAGAGGAAATGAACACTGGCACCAAAAAAAAAAAAACTGCCCAGTACAGGATAACCCCACCTAAAGGCATCATGCCTCAGTTTTTGCTAGTGTGTCAAGGAGGGTGGACGTGTTTTTGTTTAGTTTTGCGCTTTTTGTTCATTTGGAAGTTTGTTGTTTTCTAGTATCAGCAGCTTCTGGTGAATTCATGCCAGGTAGTAAAATCCTGGAAGTCTCCCCAGTCAGCCTGCAAGTGCTGGAGGGTTTGTGGGATACTGAAAATCCTTGAAGTATACCCAGTTAACAAACGAGTGCAGGTTTTCTTTTTTTTCAATGGATGTCTTTGTGACAGCTTTGAATTTCTATTGTCAGCGACTAGTAGATTCAGGCCAGTTATGAAAATCCTAGTCCACTCTCCAGTGTTAGCCAAGCTGTGTAGGTGCCTAGTTCATTATCTATACTGGTGGTTTCTCTGCGACAGACCTTGAGTTGGCAGTGGCTACCCATCTGTTCCAGTTCACACCGAACTCAGCTATTCAGGTCAAGCCTGTAAGTCTATGGAATCATTTTTAAGTCATCTGTCCAGAGCTGAAGTGGTTTTCCTGTTCCGTTATTTCCTACTCACTATGTGAGGGCTCTCCTGTGCCTCTGGTTTTCTAGCTCAGTGTCATTGCCCCAGTTTCTGTGGCAGAATGGTTCCATAAGTTTTAGTCCAACTTGTTCTCATACCAAAAAGGGGGTATTTGTCCAATCTTTGATCGCAAAGTATTGATAGTCTCCATTTGAATTCAGAAATTCCAAATGGAACCCACCATATACAGGTCCAGCTCCTAAAATTTGAATATCATCAAAAAGTTAGTGTTACTAAACCCACAACAGTAAAATCTGTCTGTATATGCAGAATAGCATGCTTGTTATACTCACTGTAGAACCTAAGGGGTTAATACTCTTTGATCCTGTATGCACAGATCATTCCCCTCCTGCAGGGTCTCTCCGTGCAAGGCCAGATAGTGGTCCCCCTGCACATGCTCAGTTTGGTCTCTATTTCTGGAGAAAATATTTCCTTTTTGAGCTGAGCTTTTCAGGTCACATGAATCACACATGTGGGCGTGTATACAGATCCTAAATGACAGCCCAGTCCCTCCCTCCTCCTCCATGCCTAGTAACTAAAAAAAAAAGCATAGTGGGTGGGATGTCACATCTTGATGGATGATCCGCCCCCCATATAACAGTATGAGGACACAGGCTATAGTGGAAATCTCCCCCTACCTGAACACTCAGGCGGACCCTGCAGTTTATCACGTGAATGTGGTATACAGATCAGACAAAAAGGTATATAGTGGCAGTATTTTAATGTAAAAAGATTTATAAGCTAAAATTTGAATATTACATAAGACCAATCCAAAAAAAAAAAGGATTTTTAATACAGAAATGTTGGCTTACTGAAAAGTATGTCCAGTATAGTAGGCACTCAATACTTGGTTGGGGCTCCTTTTGCATGAATTACTGCATCAATGCAGCGTGGCATGGAAGCAATCAGCCTGTGGCACTGCTGAGGTTTTATGGAAGCCCAGATTGCTTTTGATGGCCTTTAGCTTGTTTGTGTTGTTGGGTCTGGTGTCTCATCTTCCTCTTGACAATACCTCACAGATTCTCTATGGGGTTTAGGTCAGGCAATTTTGCTGGCCAATCAAGCACAGCGATACCATGATCATTAAACCAGGTATTGGTACTTTTGCAAGTGTGGGCAGGTGCCAAGACCTGCTAGAAAATAATATCAGCATCTCCATAAAGCTGGTCAACAGAGGGAAGCATGAAATGCTCTAGAATTTCCTGGTAGAGGGCTGCGATGACTTTGGACTTGATAAAACACAGTGGACCAACACCAGCAGATGACTTGGCTCCCCAAATCATCAGACTGTGGAAAATGTTGCATTTAATTTGGAAATTGAGGCCCCACAGTTTGGAGGAAGAGTGAAGAGACACAGAATTTAAGTTGCATGAGGTCCTGTGTGAAGTTTTCACAGTGATGATTTGGGAAGCCATGTTATCTGCTGGTGTCGGTCCAAAGTCAGCGCAGCCCTCTACCAGGAAATTCTAGAGCACTTCATGGTTCCCTCTGCTGACCATCTTTATGGAGATTCTGATTTTATTTTACAGCAGGACTTGGCACCTGCCCATGCTGCCAAAAGTACCAATAACTGGTTTAATGATCATGGTATCACTGTGCTTGATTGACCAGTAAACTCGCCTGACCTAAACCTCATAGAGAATCTGTAGGGTATTGTCAAGAGGAAGATGAAGACACCAGACCCAACAATGCAGACAAGCTGAAGGCCACTATCAAAGCAGTCTGGGCTTCAATAACACCTCAGCAGTGCCACAGGCTGATCGCTTCCAATCCACACTGCTTTGATGAGGTAATTCATGCAAAAGGAACCCCAACCAAGAATTGTGTGCATACTATACTGTATATTGAGATGCTTTTCAGTAAGCCAACATCTCTGTATTAAAAATCTTCTTTTTATTGGTCTTATGTAATCTAATTTTCTGAGATACTCAATTTGGCGTATCTAGCCAGAATCATCAAAATTAAAAGAAAGAAATGCTTGAAATGTATCACTCTGTGTGTAACACATCTATAATCCATATGAGTTTCACTTTTTGAATTTAAATGAACTTTTTGATGATATTCTACTTTTATGAGATGCACCTGTATTTCACTGCTTCTTTGCCAGGGACATTTTATGACTTCTGTGAACATCACAGATTGGTACCTGCTTGTCCCCATTTTACCAGTGCATCTAAGCTTCTTACCTTTTGATGTGGGGACTCCACACACTACCAGTTGTGGCCCTGCCTTTTGGCCTCTCGTCTGTACCTCCTGGTGTTCACCACTTTTGCATAACAGTCTGGATGTTTTCCTTCGAGGAAGTTCCCTTAGCCCATTTTCACTCCAGACCTCTACAGTGTGACATTCTGTCGCCATGCGACAAAAAAAAAAAGTCGTGTCCCTGGACAGATTGATTTATTTGCAACTGAGGAACAGGTTGTTATTTGCCTGGTGGCTCAGGAAGCTATCTCTGGTATCAGGGATGTCCTTCCTTCCCCTTTTCTTAAAGATCCTTATGACAGATGCCAGCCTTTCGAGCTGGGCGAGAGTCTAGGGCACCTTGTCAGTGCAGGGGACTTGGTCATTGGTGGAGTCTGTTCTTCCAATCAGCTTCTTCGAACTTCTGATTTGGTTGTCTGTCATTGGACCATCCTGTCCAAATTTAGTTGGTTGTATTCCATCACCATGGAGTTGTTCATCAGTAAAGAACTAGAATTGTCATTCCGACAAAGACAATTCAGATCTGTCCTGGGCAGGTGGTCCCACTTCTTTCACCAGGTACTGACAATTAACAGGCACATTTAATTAATCAACAGCACCTGGACCCAGGGGAGTGGTCCCTACACCAGGTGGTTGGTTCCAGGACATGTGTTGTAGGAGGGTTATGCCCAGTGCAGACCTCCAGGTTTGATAACTGGACAGTTTTGTCTGCAGGTACAGTGATTGTCTAGCAAAAGCACTGGGTGCTCAGTGGGATCAGTGGAGTCTCATCTATGCCATTCCTCCTCTGAAATGCCTACTTTGTGTGCTTTGCAGGATCCAGATGGAGAGCATGCAGTTAGTTAACAGCAGTTACCCTTCCCTTCTGTTGGACTGCTTTTGTATGTTCTGAGAGTCTTATGTCCCTCATTGGACGCTTAAGAGAAAATTAGATTTTTGTACTCACCATAAAATTGCTTTCTTGGAGTCCTTTAAGGGACAAAGGTCCCTCCCCTCTTACACACCCTGCGTCTAAGGGCAGCTCCAATCTGGATGGCAGAGCAATGGAATTACCCTTGGACAGCAGGGTAGTGTTTGGATGCACTAGAAAAATTTGATGGACCAGTCAAATGACCGGGAAGTTGTTTATTCATATAGTATATAATCTTATAGGGCATATTGGGCATCAAACCTCTAAGCAATAAATATTAGCTCACTTTAAACATGCATAACATAATAATCCACAATACAATAGACATTCATATATAATATAATACACGCATTGATGGCAACTGATGCATCTGTATATATAATATAATCATGGTACAATTAGAGCCTAAATGCCCTTCCCAAGTTCCTTGCAAAACAGAAAAAGGGAGGGTTAACAAAAGAGGGTAGATGGCTTGATGCATTTCACGGCCTTATCGCCGATCTTCAGGAGCATAAACGATGGAATAAGTCTAAGAATAGAGAACATGTATATCTCGATAGTCTCAGAGATGGTCATTTGGGCATATAAATAAATATGAAAAAATGTAAAATACCGTATATACTCGAGTATAGGCCGACCCGAATATAAGCCGAGGCACCTAATTTTACCACAAACAACTGGGAAAACTTATTGACTCGAGTATAAGCCTAGGGTGAGAAATGCGCAGCTACTGTAAGTGGAAAAGAGGGTCAACGATGCCCATTTGCAGCCTCACTGTGCCCATGCAGATGGACACAGTTGACCGATTTGGGGCCCTGTATCTCAGGGTCACTTAGTGCTAGGAACCCCATTTTTAGATATGTTGTAGTGCTAATTCCACTGGGTTGGAATACAACATTTGGGGTTCCTAGCTCCAAGTGTCCCCGAGATACGGGGCCCCAAATTCGGGTCAGAAAATCTCAAGCACTTTTCTGCAGCAGAGAATGACATTTTCCGAACCGACTTTGGGGCCCCGTATCTCGGGGCCACTTAGTGCTAGGAACCCCATATTTGGATATGTTATAGTGCTAGGTCCACTGGGTTGTCACACCAAATTAGGGACTCCTAGACCCAAGTGGCCCCGAGATACGGGGCCCCAAATTCGGGTCGGAATTTATTTTTTTTGCTGCAGAAAAGTGCTTGACTCGAGTATAAGCCGAGGGGGGCACTTTCAGCACAAAAAAATGTGCTGAAAAACTCGGCTTATACTCGAGTATATACGGTACTATGTTCCCAATGCTGCAGCTGCTAATACTACCCCCCCCCCACCCCACCCCCCATGGCAGTGGTACGGGAAGAAGTTTCCCATACTAGCTGTCACTTTTTAAAATCAGTGCAGCAGCTGTGTGTGAATAACGGCTGTCGGCTTATAGTTCTCAACAAACTACTACGGCGCTGTGGAGTGATGGGGTAATTCATTGATTTCTTCCTTTCAGTGTACAGGATGTGTGGCACACAGATACACTGACAGATCTGCAGGAGACATGCGTGGCATCAGCAATCTTCTGATCACTGGTGCAATGCTTTATAGACTCCCAAAAGAAGAAAATAAGTGTGTTTTTTTTACCTGCAAAAAAGTGTGCATTTATTATTATTTTTTCTAAAAGATTTACTTATCCTTTTATAACTGCCATGTTTTGTCGCATGAACAACTAGGTAACCTTTGAACACCCTTCCAAAATGAAGGGTACTTGTCTCGGTCTTGTCTAACCTGCATCTAAAGGGTAACAGCTGAAATATGATTGGCTGATGACCAAACCTTTGGACATTTCCCCTGGGTCTTTACTGTAAATATCGGAATGATAGGCCACACTCTACCAAACCTCAGGGTTTACTATTTTTTTCCATTCTTTTTTGTATTCATGTTAGACATTGTACAGCACTAAATATTTTCTGTCACCTGGGGATTATAAAATGTTTTGTACATGATTCATCAAGCACTTTGAAAGTAAGCAAGTATATGCATTTTCCCCTGCCTGTCTGAATTAGAAGCGTGTTCAGCAGTGGCACCTGCTTGTCCCCCATACTATTATTGGTGTTCCATCATTGATCTCGTAGTGTTGGTATTTCTATTTGATGTCATGTGCATTCTACAAATGGCTTGCTAAATGTAAATGAGACTGCCCTATACAGCAGTGTAAAGTATAGTACTGCCTTGTTCCTTGTATTAGTTATTCTGGTCCTGTAAAAGGTACCCATTCTCTGTGTGGCTGTCTGTGGGTGCAAAAAAAATAATAAAACAGAGTATTCCTGCAGTTCACGGACCTACAAAAACACACGCTTCTCCAGCATACAGGTGGGAGCGTCAACCGTGCAGGATTTCACGCAATTTGTTCCTTTGGGCTTGCCGTGACATTTACTTGTTGTATTCCTTGTGTGCTTATGCTTCTCCGCCCATAATTTGGGGAACAATGAATGAATGTTTAGTTTATGTAATTGGACTCGCACGTGGCAATCTAATGCCCTTGTCAAACACAAGATCCTGTTTATGGTTGACCCAGCAGGTCCTGCATTTTAAGATATGTTCATTTTTCTTTAGGTGGAGACTAATACAATTCTGGTAGAACGGCTGAACAAATGCCAGCAGGAGAATGAGGATCTTAAAGCTCGTATGGCGAATCACATAGCGATCTCAAGGTAAAACATTGATCTGGTTTGTAGCGCACAGTAGCTGACTGAACCCAATTCATTTTACTTTATGTACTCAGTGGATTGTTGGCATAGCTCAAGATAAGTGCATGATCTTCATTATAGAGTCCAAGTTGAGAGTGATTAAAATGGGGGTGATTTACACACTTATATTTTTCTTGACATCTTTGGGTTTATAGTGAGTTGATATTGCAGACATTTCTAGGAAATTTTATAAATCTATTAATATTTTGGCAAAGCAGCATTGTGAGAACTACTTCTAGAGTTGGGTGATTGCGTCACCTGGTTATTTCAGCACTTATGAAGATCTCAATTTCCTTTCTAATGGGACGTGCCAGTGAGATCTGCTCCTTTTACTTTCTGACCAATAGCAGAATAGTAGCACATTTCACAGGCCATATATTTAATCGCTTATGTGTGTTATATTTTTGTAATGTTTTTACAAATGGAAAAATCTGCCGACTACATATTGCGTAAAGGGAAACTGTAAGGATAGAAATATTAGAGCTGTCATTTTCATGGACACGGAGTCACTGACTGAGAATGATTGTTTAGCTCTGATGTTCCTATACTTCACTGGCTGCATACTTGTTCCAGTTCAGTGGCTTACCAAATAGTGAAGTAAGGCTGAGGTTAGCCATAGAGATTGCTTGAAGAAAAAAATCCATGCTGTCTGCATAGGTTTTACTATACCAGAAACCAGATATACCACTAACAGATTTGTCATCCAGCTTTCATCTTATCTTTTATTTTTTTTTCCCTGTTTATGTCCGTACACAAAATTGACTTACAAATTTTGCCATTGTAGGCAGCTGTCTACGGAGCAGGAGGTTCTGCAGCGATCTCTAGACAAAGAGTCCAAAGCGAACAAGCGGCTCTCGATGGAAAATGAAGAACTCCTATGGAAGTTGCACAATGGTGATCTATGCAGTCCTAAAAAATTGTCTCCATCCTCCCCCGGAATCCCATTTCACTCTTCACGGAACTCGGGCTCCTTTTCCAGTCCAACTGTGTCACCCAGATGACACCCCTACAATGGTTAGACTTCACCGAAACATTTCAGGACATAGCGGTGGGATTGCTTTGGATTTGTACAGTGGAAAATAAAAGCTATATTAGCTATCTAACCATTACACATAACTGGAATTTGGGAGAAATCTTCGACCTACTGGAAATGAAGGGGCAACTTATTCTTGTTGCTCTTTAATCTAAAGAAGACTTTGGACTGGGAAATGAACATTGTTGCACAAAGCACTTACCTAGCAAGATACAGCCGTTCTTGCGTTTTTTGCCTTTTTTCACCTACAGCGAGTATATAGGGAAAAAAGCTCAGGGCTTGTAGATAAAAGATCACAAACTTTCTATAGTTTCTTTATCACCTGTAATTCTTTTTCTCCCCTTGGATGGGGTGGTTGTAAAGTGAATGAGATGGATGGTAACACACCTGAATTGTGTGCCTCATGCTGCCTGTGTGTTTGTTTTTGTTAGGGGTTTTTTTTTCTTCTGTCTTTTGTACAGAACTATATCCATGAAACATGTCTATTTCAAAGAAACCGTGTTACTGCTTTAGGAACTCAGCACAATACATTGTTGCCTATTCCTGTTGTAAACCTTTCTATGGAAGCATCAGAACACTATCTATTAAGGTTTTTGGGCCTTCCTGTTGTACCCCTGTGACTGTCTTGGTCTCTAAAATGTAAAAATGGTGTGTTTGAGTCTGTTAAATAAACAAAAAAAATGAACATCTGCTATATAACGTTACTTTTCGGGTCTATGCAAAAAGCATCACATGGTGTATTTGTAAAATTATCTGTATCAAGCTTGTGTCTTTGCAGCAGTTAAAAGTTAATTTATTGGGGTCAAACCGACATCCTGAAAGGTACATGCATCAAAAGACCATTTATAAGGGGAACTGCCACTAACAGGCTAATTTAATAACTGCAGTTATGTGCAATAACCCCCAGCAACCAATTGGATTCAGTTTACTGGAGTTAATCAGTAAAAGATTAATTCTGGATGCTGGCAATCAATAGTTAGTTTGCACATTGCTTAATTAAAGAAGTCTGTATTTGCCTTACAATAAGGTCAACTTTGTCCGAGACTGGAATATAAAGCAGGGGGAAGGCTTGTATACTATTTAATGTAGCACTTCTCTTCCACTATTCAGCAAAAAGAAGACCTGCAGGAACGGTCAGAAGACTTGTGTTACGGTTTTACCTCCTGTTGACCTTACAATTTATTGCAGTGCGGTTTAGTTTAAATTGTTTGCAGAGTTTCCAAAAAAATTTCCAAAGAATTTTATTACCCAGCAAACATCGGTTTTCTGTTGTTAATTCTTTTGTTTTGTGTTCACTTCTTAGGCATCGAAGTCCTGCTCATACTGCCACTGGGCTTTCTGGGAAAGACGGTCCGGGGCTGTCACCAATTTGTATTGGTTTGTACCCCTGTTCCGTCTTTCTGATCATAGGACTTTGATGTGGTCACTGATAGGACAAATATGGGCACAGGATGAAATTTGTGTATTTTGTTTTATCTGTTTTCATCTGCATCATTCAAATGTGTGTAGCTCTAGCAAACTTAGATGTAAAAAATAATAAATCTGTAGTTGCTTGGTTTGTAATGATGGAAATATATTCTGACATGTAATAAGAAAATAAATTTATTGGTGCAGTAATTTACTTCATACGGTTCTGTTGTCATTTTTCTTGTGCATTGTTATCCTATGCTTCAAATGATGTACAACTGCCCAATGTTTAGTACATTGAAAGGTCAAGAGAGAAATGTGGGGCTTGTCATTGTGGAGTTATTCTTAAAGGGGTTGTAAAGGTTTGTGTTTTTTCACCTTACTACATCCTATGCATTAAGGTGAAAAAACACCTGTCAGTGACCGGCACCCCATGCTCCAGAGCAGACATATTGGTGAATTGCTGACCTGAAACAAGTAGCAGCTTACGTTGGAGTGTGGAAGAGAGAAGAACACTTTTTAAAGACATATCAGCAACGACTATTCCTATATTTTTTTTTCAACAGGTCCTCTTTAAATATCACATTTAGTAGTTGCCAGTATAGCCCCAACACTTCTGGTGTGAATGAGCCCTAAAAGGAGAGATTTAAAATGTAACCCTAAAAAAAAAAAAAAAAAAGCGAGCTCCTGTTCCCTTATGGCAGGTTAGACATCACAGTGCTTGTGCTGTCTAACCTGCCCCTCTGTAAGCCTGTAAGCTGTAAAAAAAAAAAACCTGGCTGATCCTGCCTGTTCCTTTGTCCCCTCTGTGTACTGACCAGGATAATCATGGCTACTAAGCCCTGATTACCGTGGTCAGTTTACGTGCCTCCGTCATCCACAGCTCTCCCTCCCTGCCTGTCCGCTCCATGTGTCTGTGTCTCTGCACCCCCCCTCCTATCGCTATTAGTAGTGAAAAAAAGTTTAACAATGGTCACTGGTAGCCTCTCCTTTTTTTTTTTTTTTTTTTTCTTTTTTTTTCCCTCAAAGAAGTTTATTAAAGAAAAGAAATTACAAACGGCATAGATTTCATTTTCAAAAAGTTAGTGTACAATCAATATACTTATCACTTTACACCAGTGCTCAACGTGTTATATTCAATATGCACCTTCAACACACTACCCATCAGTATAGAAAAAGAGGGGCACATGGGACTTTAAATGAAGCATGTCAATTGAAAAAAATAAAAATGATAAACACATGCGAGTAGGTAAACTGATTTGGATTTAATTTAAGGTCAATGACCCCTAATGGTGGTCCATGGTTTTGAAGCATGCAGTGGTGTAAATGCATGTATAGTCGAAGAAAGAACATGTATTGTAATCATCAGAAAATCTGCATGCAAACAAATCAATGGACATACATAGATGCAGTTCATAATAGAGATGTATGAATTAAAAATCGCCAATCAGAGTAACGAAATCGCATGAAAGGAGTACAAAACTCAATAGAACAAAGTTAATAGTATTTGGAGAAATGTGACCTAGCTACAATGACAGATATCTATGGCATGCTTCCATCCCGGGTTACTGTATATAGGGAGAGAGGGGCCAATGGGACTTTAAATGAAGCATGTCAATTGAAAAAAATAAATAAATAAAGATAGTAAAACCATGCGAGTAGGTAAACTGATTTGGATTTAATTTAAAGTCAATGACCCCTAGGGGTGGTCCATGATTTTGAAGCATACAGTAATGTGAATGCAAATATAATTGAAGAAAGAACATATATTGTAGTCATAATCATCAGAAGATCTAGGTGCATACAAATCAATGGACATACAGAGATGCAGTTCATAATAGAAATACATAAATTAAAAATTGCCAGAGTAACAAAATCGCATGAAATGAGTACAAACTCAATGAAACAAAGTTGATAATATCAGGGATTAAAAATAGACTTGATTGAGCATCCGAAGTTTGAAAACCCGACGCGTTTCTTGGCTTCATGCCAGTCATCAGGGGTGGGATGCATGTTTAATGCTAAAAAAGCAAAGGGATATAACAGATATTAAATATATGTGGAACCTCAGTTAAAAAGAGAGGATATCAGCTTGATCTGCTTGGTTGGAAAAATTGCTTACAAAATAGCCCAAAGTGGGCAGGACTTCCAGCGATGGGATCTGTTATGGCCTGGGATGCAACTGCAACTTCCAACACCAGGTAATATTAGTCTATAAGCCTTTCGCATCTAGTCTAGAGTAATAGTTCAGTACTAGGTCCACCGGAGAAAGTCCTGGGGTATCCAGCCAGGGTGACCACAATACATCAAATTTACCAGGGCGCCCTCTATGTTGTAAGATAAACCTCTCCAGCCATAAAGTGTCACCCATTTGGTTATCCATTCCTTCGGCTTGGGAGGGTTAACTGCCTTCCATCGTCTATGGATGATCAGGTGAGCCTGACAAAGGGCTCTCGCAATAGAGTTATCCTCAAGGGGGAGGTCATCCAGGATGCCCAGTATGCATGGCGTGGGGTCTGTCGGGATATTAACTGAAAAGCCTTAATAGTGTTCAGAACCCCTGTCCAGTATAAGTGCAGCTTGGGTCAACGCCACATCATATGGATTAAGTCTCCGTGGTGTCTAGCGCACCGAGGGCTGTCGGAGTCCGAACTAACCCCCGTTCTAAACAGCCTTGTGGACGTATAATGCACCCACAAGACTATGTACAACTGAGATGGTCATTGCGCTAGGTTGGAGGACATTTGGACAGCATGGAGGACCTCCTCCCACTGTTCGTCCTCAAACGTGCCCACATTTTCCCACTTGCTCACCACCTCCAAAGGGAATACCTACAGTAGCATTGAATAACGTCTAGAAATAAAGCCTTTGAAACAGAACTTCTTCCATGTAATGAAATATGGGCGTCCCGCTGGATTGAGCTCTGACAGCATGTTGCAGCTGCATATGGGAAAAGTACATCGTCTGTGGGAGTCGAACTCTGTTTTATCCAGACATAATGCACTTTCTTCATCATACATCATGGGACACAGAGCCTAAGTTAATAACTTAATGGGTATATAGGCACCTTCAGGTGATGGACACTGGTATTCGCAATCCAGGAAGTTCACTCCCTATATAACCCCTCCTCCTTCCAGGAGCACATCAGTTTTTTCGCCAGTGTCTAAGGTGGTGGTCACGAGTGAAGATGTGCTCTGAGGAGGTCCAGGAGGGATCCATGCTGAATTTAAATAGCCTCCTTAGACCAGATTCATCCAAAGTGCCACTGAGGCCAAAGTGGATGGTACCTGGGCCTTGTATCCGAAGCACAAGGTTTTGCGTGTAACACCTCTTTGCAGGGCTGTACCCCGGGACCCAGGGCTTTGGTCATGCTACATTACCTACCTGGCGGGGTGCTTTTTACAGGTCCAAGGGAGTGGAACCCCGATAAAAAGGGACCCGGTCCTTGAAGGTTTGCTAAACGCAGCCCTCTGTGATGGGTGAAGGTTGGGTTGTCTGTTCAGCAAATCCTGCGGTGGGGATAAGGTAAGGGAAGAAACTTAGGAACTAAAGTCCACCTATGCTTTCTTCTTCCACCTCTACAAGGTAAGATCTGCAGAATGCTTTTCTCCCCCCTGAAGGAACCAGAAGGGTTAGGGAGACAGCTGTGGTTGTACACCCCTTGTAATACCTCCTCCCTTTGTGGGGGGTGCGGAGGTCCCTTTTTTTCTGCATTGAAAGTTGTTTCCTCTGCTGTTTAATGCGCTCTGCCCCTCCCCCCCTCATGTTGGGTCGCCGCACTTCAGCACGGGAATATTTTTCAAAAGAAAAGGAGGGGGCGGGTTTACAAAGGGGGCCGCCTAGGCGCAGCACCGTGCAACGTCCACGAGGACGCACGGAAGCTTAAAGGATCAGCTGGAGCAGTCTCTCCTCGGAAGCAAGCAGCCTGCACTGGGACACAGGAGCGGTTCAGCACTAGGCTGAACTTAATAGCGGCTTTACTGTCATGACTATGTTCAGCGATTAAGTGCAATTTAATTGTGCCTCTGATTTTGTGCTTAGGACTATGCATACCAAAAAAGACACCACAAAGACCAAAAAGGTATCTCCAGTCGCATTTCCACACTGTCATCCTCACCTGAAATGCCAATTATGGCAAGCCAGGATGAGCCATTGGAATAAATTGATAGTGCAACTGCTTCTCACATCCCAGCCCCTGTATACGTGACTGAAGATGTAGTTTCTTCCACCCTGCAGAGTCTGGAAGGAAGATTAGCGGCTTTAATCGCATCCTCCATTCAAATGGATAGGAAACGTGCTAGATCCCCCACAGGATGAGGTGTTACCCTCAGGCGATCAGGAGGAAAGACAAAACCAATGATTCCTCTGCAGAGGAAACCATGGTAGATGAACCTTTTTCAGCCTCACAATCTTAGAAATTGCTGATACAAATCTCTTACGGAGATGGTTCGTCCTACTTTCATGCTGCCCCTAATGGAGTCTGCTGAAAGCTCGGTTTCTTCCTTGGGTTCTTTAAAACCTTCACAGCCTTTGCATGCATTTCCTGTCCATGCAGTACTAGAACAGCTTATTTATGAGATTTTCAGTTCTCTATCCCATGGAGGAAAAATTTGCCAAAAGAATTTAAGGTCCATGCAGTTGACGCTGTCATTTCCAGTGTGAATAAAAGTCTAACTTGTCCAGTAGACAATGCACAAATGCTTAAGGATCCAACAGATAAAAGGATGGAATCCCTGTTAAAAATCTGCCTTTTCCTTGGCAGGAGCCCTTACTTCAGGAGCCTGCAGTCACTCCAATAGGCGTCTGTCAATCCCTAAAGGACCAATTTATACAGGCCCTTTAAGAGGTTCCTGCACAACAAGCCCGGGAATTGTCCCAACTACCAAAAGCATTATGCTTTTCCAGTAGATGCCATTAAAGATTCTATTCACCAGGCGTCCCGCCTTATGCTTATGCTAGTACATATGCGTAGAATCCTGTGGTTGAATTGTTCAGCCGAAGCACCATGTAAAAACCTCCTAACTGGGTTCCAGTTTCATGGGGAGCTGCTATTTGGGGATGATTTGGACAAATATATCAACAATTTCTAGTGGGAAAAGTTGTTTTGCCAGTTAAAAGAAAGTATGAACGCCCTTCATTTAAACAGGCTCTTTCTCCTGCACCAGGGGCTTCCGCCTCTAGGCAGTGGCGACGGCCTCCGCCATCAGACTCTAGAGGAAAGCCTCAGGGTCAGGCCCAGGCTCAAAAGATGTCCTGGGGCTGGAAACCTGCAAAGCAGAATACAAAAGCCTCATCATGAAGAGGCACCCCCCCCCCCCCCCTCACCAGGGGGGGGGGGGGGAAGACTTCTGCAGTTTTCAGAAGTCTGGCAAGAGGAAATTCAGGACAGTTGGGGTACAAACTGGAATTTCAGGACTTTCCACCGTCTTGTTTTCTGAGGTCAAGTGTTCCCAAAGATCCAGAGAAAAAGACCATCTGTGTTTTGGGCACTAGACCGATTAATATCTCAGGGGGTGATCATACAGATCCCCACAAAAGAGCAAGGTTTGGGGTTTTATTCAAATCTTTTTATGGTACCAAAACCAAATGGATATGTCAGACCCATTCTAGATCTAGAAAATCTAAATCCGTTCCTGAAGATCCGCTCCAGGTCAGTAGTTTCTATCCTATTAGGAGGAGAACTTCTGGCGTCTATTGACATCAGGGATGCATATCTGCATGTTCCTATATTTCCTGCTCACCAAAGGTTTCTGCGGTTCGAGGTAGAACAGCAGCATTTCCAGTTTGTAGCCCTGTCCTTTGGGCTAACTACAGTACCCCAGGTGTTTACAAAGGTCCTGGCCCAAAGGGCACAGGGCATAACAGTCTTGGCGTACTTAGACAATCTATTGCTAATAGACCAGTCAGTGGCTCGTTTGGAGCAAAGCATACGCATTACAACCAGTTACCTGTAAAGTTTGGGTTGGCTTCTCAACCTAGAGAAATCTTCCTTAATACCTTCCTTAATACCGCTAAAAAGGCTGGAGTACTTGGGTCTGATCATAGACACAGCCCAGAAAAAGGTGCTCTTGCCTCATTCAAGACTGTTGCAAAACAGTATCCTGTCTACTTGGAACGCAATAATTCAAGCTTTAGACTTGCCAATGCTGTTGTCCCCAAAAGTGTCCCAAAGCCTCAGTTGGTGGTTACTAACCCAGAATCTGCTCAAAGGAAAATCCTTCAGACCAGTTATCTGGAAAGTGGTAACGACAGATGCCTGCCTTTTAGGCTGGGGAGCAGTACTAGAAAAGACAACTGTCTATAGACAGTAGTCAAGAGCCAAAGGAACCTTGCCCATCAATATCCTAGAGATTCAGGCAGTGCGTCTGGCTCTGAAAGCCTGGACTTTCACGTTACGGGATTGCTCTGTCAGGATCCAATCAGACAATGCCACAGCTGTGGCCTATATCAATCACCAAGGGGGAACCGAGATTCTCTCAGTGCAGAGAGAGGTGAACCATATTCTTGGGCAAAAAGGAAAGTTCTGTGCCTATCAGCAGTCTTCATTTCGGGAGTGGAGAATTGGCAGGCGGACTACTTGAGTCGCTGGCAGTTATTCCCAGGGGAATGGTCACTTCACCCCGAAATTTTTTGGGCTTTTTGCCAAAGATGGGGGACTCTGGGTGTAGATCTTCTAGCGTCCAGATTCAACATGAAGTCAGTCAACTTTGTGTCCAGGACAAGGGATCCACTCGCATGCGGAACAGATGTGTTGCGACCCCGTGGGATCAATTCTCACTGATCTATGCACTTCCCCCTATTCAATTGCTGCCTCAACCTCTTTGCAGGATCAAGCTGGAAAGAAAGCCGGTATCTCTGGTAGCACCAGCATGGCGCAGAAGGTCATGGTATGCAGAAATCGTGAAGATGGCAGTGGAGGGTCCATGGTCCCTCCCACTACAGCCAGACCTACTCTCACAGGGGCCGATATTCCATCCTACCTTACGGTCTGTAATTTTAACGGCTTGGCTAGTGAAACCCACATTCTGAAGAAATGTGGACTTTCCGGGTCAGTTATCTCTACCCTGATTAATGCAAGGAAGCCAGCTTCCAGAACTATATATTTTAGGGTCTGGAGGGCTTATGTTTCCTGGTGTGAATACAAGGGTTGGCACCCTCGGAGATGTATCATAGGCAGAATTCTTGCCTTTCTACAATTAAGCGTAGAGAGGAAGAGTTGGCCTTGAGTACTATTAAAGGCCAAGTCTCAGCTTTATCGGTCTTATTTCAAAGACTGCTTGCTACACATTCTTTAGTCTTGGTGGCACCACATTGGCCCAGAAGGTCCTGGTTCTCGGTCTTCAAACAGTTATCAGTAGAACCTCCATGGTTCCTACCACACCGGGAGGATCTCCTTTCATAAGGCCCGGTCCTTTGTCCCCAGGTACATGGAATCTAGCGGCCTGGCTACTGAGGAAGGGTTATTAAAAACCAAGGGTTTTTCCGAAAGGCTGATATCCACTCTCCTCAATAGCAGAAAGGAGATGCGCCGGATCTTCAAAAAGGTCTGGGCACGCTTTAACAAATGGTGTGCAGGAGGTGCAGAGCCCCATGGCAGTTTTGGAGTTTTTGCAGTGCGGAGCAGATAA
This sequence comes from Lithobates sylvaticus, assembly GCA_028564925.1. Classification (NCBI taxonomy): domain Eukaryota; kingdom Metazoa; phylum Chordata; class Amphibia; order Anura; family Ranidae; genus Lithobates; species Lithobates sylvaticus. The sequence continues at coordinate 644,410,600 of CM053026.1, forward strand.
AGGGTTAGCCATGAGTACCCTAAAGAGCCAGGTATCAGCACTTGGTGCATATTTGAAAAGACCTCTGGCCGCCAACCTTTGGGTTGTCAGATTTTTCAGAGCATTAGCTAGGCAGGGACCAGTTCAAGGCCCACCCTTCCCCAAGTGGGACCTATCTTTGGTCTTACAGGCCCTAACGGAACCACCGTTTGAACCTTTAGAAAATTGTTCACTAAAGGATCTTACTTTCAAGACAATATTTTTGGTTGCAGTGACGACTGCCAAGAGGGTCAGTGAAATAGAGGCTTTATCAGTCAGACCCCCTTATTGTGTTGTATTTTTGGATCGGGTAGTTTGCAAAACAGATGATGCTTTCTTACATAAAGTGGCTTTAAAGTGTCATAGAAGCCAGGAGATAGTTTTACTCACTTTTTGCCCTAATCCCTCAGGAGAAAGGGAGTTTAAATTTCACACCTTAGATGTAAGGAGATGTATCCTGTCATACTTAGAACTGACGAAAGCAATAAGGAAGTCAGATTCTTTATTTTGCTTTCTTGGGCAAGAAAGGGGTATAAAGCGTCTCAACGCACTATTGCCAGATGGCTCAGGGTAACCATTGGCCAGTGAAAGAAGTTCCTGTTGGTATAAAAGCACACTCTACTAGGGCTATGGCAGCTTTTTAAGCGAAAAGGGCTGGAGCGTCTCCAGAGCAAATTTGCAAAGCAGCAATGTGGTCCAGTTTCCCCACCTTTGTAAAACATTACAGGGTGGACCTGGTTTCGGCAAATTAGCAAGCCTTTGGGCAAAAGGTTTTGCAAGCCCTAGTCCCACCCTAAGACTTAATGTACACATGACATTTTTACAACCTCTCCTGAACGATTTAACTTGACAGATAGTAACCCACGTTTAAAATGTCAGTTTAGCTGCATTTGCGTTCAGAAGCAAAAATGAAAAATGCCTGTAAACACAACGTGAGTTATCGCGTTTAGCCGCGTTTGCCATCTGAAATGTCGGAAACGTCGGCGTCTGAACTCATTTTTTTTGCCTTCAAAGAAAAGCCTATATATGCAACTGCCTAAAAACGACATTAAACCAACCTGTGTACATGTACACATAAGATGACATTGGATGAGTTCAAGGGGCAGTTAAAAAAAAAAAAAAGCATCCAACTGCCTCTGAACGTCCGTTTACCCAGCAGCAGTGTACATGAGGCCTAAGTGGTAAGAGCTAGTCTATCCTCTCATTGTGGCTGTCCTGAAAGACGGGGAGGGAAAATTAAAGTTGCGCTTACCAGTAACGTCTTTTCCAGTAGTCTTTCAGGACAGCACTAGTTACCCACCTGTATTTATGGGGGGTCTTGAGGAAGACCTCAACACAGGCACAGTAGTAATATGTGATGGTATGTTATTAATGTGTTCTTGTGTCTCCCCAGCTGGCCGGAAGTACTCTAAGGAAAAAAACTGAAGTCCGGCAGATGTAGTGACTTCACAACAAATTTGTATTGATTATTGGTGGAATTACAGATACTGTTCCAATGAGTCAGACAGCCATGTAAACTGATATTCTTGCAGTCTCATTCAGCATATTCTAGAAAACTCTAAATGGTAAAGAGAGGATGGAAATCCCTGGAGTTTACACCTTTAAAACCAACTATGTGCTTTAGTTTAACCCATACATGATCAGAGATCATTGTGTCAATGCCTAGGCCAAATTAGGCAGCATCTGCATGCATGCATGGGTCAACTTGACAGTGTATACCTAAAGGACACAATTTTCATTTTATTTGATAAACTATTTTAATATAATAATCTGCTTTATTGTAGGCTGAAGAATGGACAAAATGGTTCTGCTGTTCATTGTCCCCCTCCTGTCCATGTCCCCACTGTACTTGGGGATTTTGCAGAGCAGTGTTGGAAGCTAGTGCACATTCTTAGTTTTCAGTGGATTGCTACTGACAGGGAAATCCCAGAACTTGTGGGATTCCAATAACATGTTGACTGCTGAACCATATTTAAAGAGATGTATTTAATATTTCAAGCTTGTAGCTAGCCACAAGCAGGGAGAACAGACATTGTACAGTGCATGTCATACATTCAGATATTGTTCTGAAGAGGCTGGGGGCCTCAATACATTTTATACATTCTATGAGGGGGGGGGGTGGGAGTACACTGATTAGGAGGTGCTCGTTTAGCACCTATGTATTACTTCCAGGTTCCTCTGAGAAAATGCCTTTTCACAAGCTGGAGGTGTGAATGGCATTTGGAGCTATTCACCACAGCTGTCTAAATACGTCCTGTGACTTATAAAAGTATCTCTGTATTTTAAGAATACATTTGCTTGATAACCATAACTAAATGTTTGATAAAATAAATGCCTAATTCATTTACCCGATCAATCCCATCTTTTGGTCAAATTAAATATTGACCACATAACTAACATAACATAAATGGCATTCTAAAGAAAAGCAGATAAAATTACAATTCCTATCAATTGCTCCAAAATTACACCATCTACTCCCAACTGCCTAATCTTAGTTTGAATATCTATTCTTCTAGGTCATATTTCCTCCAATTAATGTACCCAATTTACTTCTGCAGAAAAACCTCATTTTGCTTTGTCAAGGCTAAACAAAAATATAAAAATACAAAAATTTCTAAAATTACACGTTGGTCTAACAATGTATGTATGAACGCCAAGTCTTTAGTTGATTCCTCCGCTGTAACTTTGACAGCTAGTCCATAAGACTCCACTGCAACACCTAAGAACGCATACAATGAATCTTTTTCTTCAGGACTCTCGCAGTCCACATGACAAAAGTTTTACTTCCAGTAGGTGTGCAGATCTTTTTGCAATTGTAGCAAACTGTTTTTAGACAGCTGATATTATAAGTATCAAAGTTCTTCAGACATCTAGAATGCTTTTGTTGTGGCTGATGTCATAAAGCCAAGGAATGAGGGAGGATATTTTTGAAGATGGCGTCAATCAGATTGTTAGTCCAACATTTGATCACTATCAAAAATGCCCATAAAGCCGTTGAGTTTTTTACTGCCGAAGTAAATTTATGTTTTTAGAAGCAATAAGATCTAGAAGAAAAATAAAAACATCTTAATACAAGGAGAAACCATTCTCATTTAGTATAAAATATTATTCAACTGTCATTTAAACTAAACTGTCTAGACTAGCCTGAATTCAATGAAAATTTTTTCATGAACAATAGGCTTCTCAGAGGGGGGCCTATTGCGTATGGCTTGGATCAGTGATCCTACAGGAACATAGACAAGAGAGCACAGAATACAGATTTTACAAGAATGACAGGAGTATAGTGCAGTATTGGGGTTCAGGGTTCACAGGAAGTCAGGTACACAAGATACAGTTGATGTTCAAGGATTTTAAGGCAGGAAGGATACCTAATGGTACTATCTGGGGAGAACGCAGCATGTCCGCACATGCATAAATGGTGAGGGCCCTTGAAAGGGCCGAGGCGCAGAGTCTAAGGAACTGCCTTGTCTTCTCCAGAGCTCTTAAAGGTAGAGATGGGCTTTTTGCTGCAAACAGTTCCCCGGTTGCGGCCCTCTTGCTCACCCAAGCAGGCAGATACCTATAACTAAGGGCCAATGAACAAATGAGAATCCCTTGCAGCGCTGAGGTGCTGGGATCACTAAACAGTAGGGAGTAAAAATCAAGCTAACAGGTGTGTGCCTGGACACACACAGACATTGGGGACAGTTACACAAAGACACATAATACAGCTAGAAATGAGTAGCCATGTAAACAGTCACACAGGAATCTATAATAGTAGTGAAGTTGCATGGTGTCACTGAAACAGGAAACTAGCTTAAAATAGACTTGGAGACACAAAGGCAGACTTGCTTGGGACATTATCATTCAAAGCCCAAAGCAATCTGCTTCAGCTTGAAAAGGCAGTACTGGCTGGACATGTAGCTAATTCAATTAATAGGAGGTCTAATCTAGTCTTAAAATAAGTTTTGTGGGACAAGATACAACCGCAGACCTTATAAGTGAAAGTATTGGAACTAAATGCCAACATCAATACAATAATCACACACATGGGTTGGAATTGATGGACTTGTGTCTCTTTTTCTCAACCTCACCTACTATGTAATACCAGCATAATACCTGCTGATCTTTGGGAATAGAGGAGACAGATCTTTAGAAAAGCTGAAGATCTGTGACAGGTCTAATTTAAAATCTTAATAATACCCAAGTAATCTCAACACTTAATGTAGTAATACTGACATTCATGTAGTAATACATTCATTCCCCCTTTTTTTTTTTTTTTTTTAAACTAGAGCAACAATTGTTCAATTCAATTTTAATGAAACTTTTCATCATAAAATAATAGACAAAAACTATATAAGGTTCAGTTCCCACTGTTGCAACTTAAAGTTTCAGCGACTTTGAAAAGGTTCTTTCAATACCTTGATGCAACTTTTGATGCAACTTTGATCTAGAGACTGTGAAGATGAATCAAAATCACACTCCAGAGTCTCTGAATCATGTGACTTTGGGGGTCATTATAGTGGAAACGTAGTGTAAGACAGGAGATGCTTAATTATCTAGATCAGGGGTGTCAAAACTCAATTTCATTGTGGGCCGCATCAGCATTATGATTGTCCTCAAAAGGTCCGGTTGTATCTGTAATGTTAGATGTCCAGCGCATCCCCTCCCCTTACATTAGATGTCAAGAGCCCCCCACCATCAGGAGTTGAGTCCCCCACTCTGCCTTGTCTCACAGTGCACCCCCTTTCCTTATGCTGCTGCTGGAAAGAATCTGGATGCATTGCTTGAAAGCAGAAAGTAGGGGTCTGGAGGAGGACCAGAGGAGGGCTGGAGCTCTCCTGCAGCTGCAGGAGATGTGCGAGGGCCACATGAAAATGGCCTTGAGAGCCGGATTCGGCTTGTGGGCCTTGTGTTTGACACCTGTGATCTAGGGCATTGAAACTCATTAATTTTCAAAACTCATACATGTCAGATGATAACACAACACAAAATTTTGTACTTCATACTGTAAATAAGAACAAGAACCTGGGCAGTACCGACTAAAATGGCTGCACCAATATTTAGCTAGTGGGGGGAGTGAAACCCATAAATGTTTACATAAGAGAATAGAAACACTTTAGAACAATACTTCCATTGGTGTATTGTCTTTAAAGGCTGTGATCTCCTTCTGTTCTGAAGACCTTAAATAAATCAACTCTGGGCATTAGAATTTATCTGAGGAGTAAGCATCAAAATTTTAGTAACAAAACACATTATATTTTCCTTCATAAAATAAACAAACCACAGGTTAGAGATATTTAGCATACAGTAAGCATTTTTGAACATTTTCTTTCTTAGATGTTTTACCAGTGCACTTTTTCTAATACCAAAAATTGTTTGACGTCAAACTAAATGTTACCACGTGGATTTTATATATATATATACATATATATACACACATATATATACATATATACGTATATGGTATACCATTACTACATAAAAAAAAAACTATTATTCACCATGGTTAAAAATGAGCAGCTCAAAAAAAACAAAAACAACATTTTTTTTTTTTATAAGTTTCCCTTTGTCTTGCAAGACAGTTTATACTTCACCATACTGAGCACATTGGAAAACTTCTTCAAAAACTGTTTTTTCTATGGAAACAAAGATTACCGTTAATATACACACACATGTAAATATACATTATTCGGAGGCATTTTACTTTAGGCAATATTATAATACACACACTAGTTGTGGTGGTCACTTGGGCCTCTGACCATTGGCAGTGAAACTACCTATGAAAAACTAAGGAAAAATCCCAATAAAGAGTACAAAGTAAAATTAAAAGAATACTTGAATAGGGGCATCTCGGATAAAATTCTAAACAAAAAAGAGGGGAGGTACTTATTACCAGAAGCTCCAAGGGTACCAGTAATCTATCAGGTGCCCAAGGTGCACAAGGATAAGCAAAAGCCCCCGGGCAGGCCCATAATAAGTGGGATCGGATCCATTTTTTCCAGATTAGGGGAATACCTAGACATTTTCCTACAACCCCTGGCAAGTAAGGGACAAGCCTTTATTAAGGATAGTACAGACATCATTAGGATGATTAAACCACTCAAAATAAATGACGAAACTCTATTGGTGACGATAGATGTTGAGTCACTGTACACCAACATCAAACAGGCCGACGCCCTAGGGGCAGTAGCATGGGCCATGAAGAATTTTTCTGAGTTAAAACTTAAACAGAGGCGGTTCATACTCGAAGGCCTAAGACTGGCCATGGGGAAGAATTTCTTTTGGCACCAACATGATTTCTTCAAACAAATAAAAGGTGTAGGAATGGGGAACAAATATGCCCCCAGTGTGGCCAACATCTTCCTCAACAAATGGGAACACGAGGAGGTGTTTGGAAGATGCTGGCCACAAATTGTGTCGTACAAACGATTCATTGACGACATATTGATTATTTGGGAGGGGTCCAGGGAGGATTTAGCACTATTTGTGGAACACATTGGCAACAATAAGTACAACATAAAATTCACAGTAGAGACCAATACAAAGAAAGTAAACTTCCTGGACCTTGAAATATATAAGAAGGAACTACACCTGGAAACCAGAACATTCTTTAAGGAAACAGACAGGAATGGGTATATCCCATATAACAGCTGCCACCACCCTAAGTGGAAAAAAGCAATCCCCATGGGACAGTTCGTCCGTATCAGACGAAACTGTAATAGATTGGAAGATTACTACACACAAACCAACATCTTGATAGATCGATTTAGAGAGAAAGGGTACAACCTAGAAATACTGGAAAAAACTAGAGAGAAGGTGGGACGAAAGAACAGAGAAAACACTATCTTGAATAACAATGAAAAGAAAAAAAGAAAGGTGACACAGGAAAGGAATATACCATTCATAACTGGATATAATAGCCAGTACAAAGCCCTGGAAGGGGTAATTACTAAATACTGGCCGATCATTAGGAACGACCCACACCTAGGCAACTTTTTGCCAATAAGACCCAAGTTCATATACAGAAGGGCCAAAAGGATCCGAGACCAACTGGTTAAAAATGTGCCTGACCCACCGAGCAAAATGACCACCTTTTTTGAACAGAAGGGTTTTTACAGATGCGGGAAATGTAAACCATGTAAAACATCTAATGGGAAAGCAAGGAAAGTAGTAGAATTCGAATCCCACTCTAATAAACAGAAATTCAAAATAAAAAAATTGATCACATGCCAAAGCACCCACGTCACATACGTGATCGAATGTGACTGTGGGTTGCAATATGTGGGACGAACGACTAGAACACTTTCCACCAGGATAGGCGAACATATAAGGAACATAAAAAAGGGATATATATATCACAGCTTATCCAAGCATTTCAAAGAAGTCCATAATAAGAACCCCAAACATCTAAAATTCTACGGTATAGACAGAATAGAACAAGACTGGAGGAACAAGAATTTAAAAAGAGAAATATCTAAGAATGAAACTTACTGGATATACAAATTAGACACAATGAAGAAAAAGGGGTTAAATGTAGAGATTGATGTTAACTGTTATTTAGAAGACTATTGACCTAACCCCACGTTCCCATTTACATTATAACACATAAAACACTATTTTGGTATAGATTGCAGTCAACACGATATTTCCATAAGCATTGGCGTACATAGATGATTTTTATATAATCACATTGATTCCCAATTCTATCTATCGTTACATTTTTATATTGTATATTTTATTCCCATTATTATTTTTATTTTTATATTTATTTTTATTTATATTTATTTTTATTTCTACTTTCATTTTTATTTATTTTTACTTCTATTTTGATTATTTTTATTACTATTTTTATTATTATTATTTTTATTTCCATTACTTTCATTTTTTTATTTTTTTTATTTTTATTTTATTTTTATTTTTATTTTTATTTTTATTTTTATTTTTACTTTTATTTTTATTTTTATTTTCATTTTTACTTTACTTTTATTTTTATTTTTATTTTTTATTTTTATTTTTATATTTATTTTTATTTTTATTTTTATTTTCATTTTTAGTTTTATTTTGCATTCTTTTCATTTTTTATTTTTATTTTTATTTTTATTTTTATTTTTATTTTTATTTTTATTTTTATTTTTATTTATATTTATTTTTATTTTTATTTTATTTTTATTCATATTTTTATTTTTATTTCTAGGGTTTTTTTCTGTTCACGAAATTTTTCACTTAAAATGGGGTTTTTTTCAAACCTCAGTATTACACATACATATTTAACTGTAACACAAATGTTTCCAATGCACAGTATGGGAACAATCGGTAATATTAACACTAACACAGCCAAAAGGCTTTCACAGGATATGTCAAAATGGCAACATGGGGCTAGGGTTAATGGGAAAGAAATAAATGAATATGAATAAAAATACATAATATTTTGGATTGTACCAGGCATGTTACGATTAAAGTATGAATGCTATAAAATATAAAATGTTGGAATGTGAGAGCAATCCAGGCTTGTGGGTGGTAACAACCATTAAGCGGGTCATAAATGGGGAACAACTGAAATCAACACAGTATCTCCTACTCTCTGGAGCAGATTATAGCCAATTAGAAACAACAACATATAAAGTTAAACGAGAGGAGTGAACCACAACTAATTACGCACAATATCACACAAAAATAAAGTAGAGATAAACAGCAAAGGAGAACGAAGCGTAGGAACATTGATTAAAAGGGACATATAACAGATAAAAGGGCAAGAAGGGCACTAAACAAATGGAAAGCCCATATTAAAGATGGCCGCCGCTATACTTCCGGGAGGGAGAAAGTGGATATACCAATCACTGCGCTAACAGATAGGTATGGGGACTATATAAACGTAATTCAACAGACACCCAGCAGCTTCCTGATGACGCAAAAGGTCTTGCGAAACGCGTAGAGGCTGCTGGGAGATAACGCGATTACGTCACTTCCGGGGAGGCGGCTCGTACTAGGAAGGGACCTGGGACGCATACTAAACAGCACGCATCACACTACCTACCAGGCTGGATATGCTCAGTGCCGGCCAAAGGCACTGATAAATGTGAGTCTTTTAAACACTTGATTTTTAATAAAAATTGTTTGGACAAAACATACTTCACTATTGGAGCCCCCCTTTTTTCTTTACATTACCTATCACTGGAGATCAAGGTATATCCAAATTCAGAAGGTTGAGTCTTGGAGGGAGACCAGAGAGAGGACTGGTTATCCTTAATTAAACCATATGCCCTGCACTTGCCTAAATTTGGTAAGTGACCCATTACCTAACTGGTGGCGGCTGCACAGAGAAAAATAGGAACTGCACGGTGTACCTTATTTGAACACAAGCACTTTATATTTAGAAGCATTTCCTATGTCACAAATGGACTATAAGTTATGATTATTATTTTTGGCATTTTCTGTTGATTTTATTGTTTCTATCAGCACGTGCAAGTCTACTGGCACCTATTTGCACCTACTTCATTTGGTTTATATGTTATGAATATCAACTTTGGTATTACTTGGTTGATTATATCGATTTTACCAGCACGTGCAAGTCTACTTGCACCTATTTGCACTTACTTCATTTGGTTTTAGATATATTAATGCATACTGGCCTATGTGGGAATTTTATTTAAGTTTATTTTATTGTTAGATATATGGTCTAATGGATCACTGTGCATGACAAATTAGAGATTCACGCAGGGGATAGCAACTTAGGGGGACAACAAAGAAGCACTTTATATATATTTATCTAAGAAAAATATATTTTTTGGATTGCACAGCACATTAGCACTTTCTATCCACATGCACCAGGATAAAAGATTAATGGATTTCATGGCACGTTATGTTTTTATAGTTTGAATCTTCTCTAGCTGGCGACACAGCCAAGTGTAAGGTGGCGCGGTTTCCGTTTCTTTTTATTCAATATTATAATACACACACTAGTTGTGGTGGTCACTTGGGCCTCTGACCATTGGCAGTGTAGCGGTTTCCGCTCCACTGTTCCCGTGTGGTGATTCCACATTACAGTTGCTTTTGGCAACTATTAAAGGCACGTATGGCTTACCCATATGTGGATCCTGGAGGTGCTGATATGAGGAAGAAGGAACCAACCTTGGATTAGAAACTGGTTTAGTAGCGTATCTAATGAGTTTAATAATACATATTTTGAGACAATAATAATAGACATATATTGCCAGAAAGAAACCCATGACATAGAGGAGGACAGTTCCAATAGAATATAGAATATCAGAAAGCCATTTACCTAAATTACCAAAAAGATTGTTAAACAAGCCCTTGATATTATCAGAAATACCATCAAGCATGGATTTAGGCCTTCTCCTTAAGGCTGCCACAGCTTCTTTTACCTTGTTGATATGATCAGTTATATTAATACTATAATCAGGTATATACGTACAGCATGCATCCTTAATTAATGCACATACTCCTCCTTGTTCAACTAACAAGTAATCGAGGGCCATTCTATTTTGTAGGGCCACTATCCGAAGCTGTTTTTGTTCTTCATTCAGGAGGATAATAGTTTTGGTAGTTTCGTTCACAATTTTTTTTTTCATTATTCGTGCCAGTCTCCTTATCATTAGTACAGCTCTGGCTGGGCCATACATGGGAAGTATTATAGCCACCAGCCTATCAACCTCACTAACATCAAAATGGTCTGGTACATATCCGTCTTCCCAGACTCCATCAGTCTCTTTAATGAGATGATTGCTGATAGGTACTTCTCTATGTTTTCTAGGGTATCTTTGGGAGATTCCTGTTGGGAGGTGCTTAAAATAGCTTACTTGTGGAAGTACATAGCCCAAATAACAAAGTATTTTAGGGATAAATCGGTAAGCATTATTTCCACATATAAAGAACACGTCTAAGGGGAGTATGGTGCACTCATAATATTTTAGCTTTAAATGGGCCTGGAATACAACTTTGACCATTTTCCATCCATGCATCCGTGGGCTCATTCATACAAGTCCAATTAAATGTGTAATTTATTTCTTCTTGATTGATTTTCACACACTGACATGGTGTGTTAGTAATATTCTTTAATTCATATTGACATTTGCTATGCCCTAGTTGATACACAGTAGTATTTTATCAGGAATTATAAATGTTTTGTGTTTACCTCTAATTGTGATGGTAATATTACTCCCCGGTACAAATGTACTCTTGTCTATTCTCCTATAGCAGTATTTCCCTTTACCCGGATATTGGAGTGTTAATCTATACTGTTCAATAGAAAAATTTGCTTTACATACATCTATAATACTCATTAGTCTAATTTTCCCAGTAAAATTGTATTTTCTTCTCTCTCTCTTTTTTTTTTTTTTTTTTACAGTTCACTCAGCTTACTCAATTTGCATGACAATACAGCTGTTCACACACACACACAAGCCATGCAATTTAACCTGTGTCAAAGAAAGGGAGGGGGGTCATTGCTCCTTCAGAACTATAAAACACCATTCCTTATTTTTTTAACTTTAATCAAAGTCTTAAAGGCTTTTTTTTTTTTTTATGTCACTAATCTTTTAACATTTCACTTTAATTATTTTTATCAATTTTATTAAGTGTATTGGGTGTGGATCCAATGACCACATGATTAGCCACCCCAGCAAGTATTTAAGTTAACGATTTTCAGCTCACAGTTTTTAGATTAACTTTTCTTTTCTAATAAGCAAATATAATATTTTTTTACATTTTCTTTTTTATATTAAATTGACCATAGTGCAAAAATGACTACACATTGCACAACATTTTACAATTTTAAGTAAATTGTTATTATTATTTTATTTATTTATTTTTTTATACCAAAATTCTATAGATCAAATTGTTCACGATTTTAAGTCAGAAATGAAATTTTTAGTCTTTTTTAAGGTCATACTTTACAGACAAAAAATATATATATATATATATATTTTTTTTTTCTTTTGCTTCTAAAAATTGCAATGACCAACATGCCACTGACTTGTTACCTGAAAATGTAAAGTCCCATCACTTTAAAACATATTTATCATTCCACCCATATTCATACTATTATTTCACATTCATCAGTTCCTACCCTCAAGGAGCTTACAATTCTAAGGTCCCTAACTCGCATTCATACATACACTAGGGACAATTTAGACAGGATCCAATTAACCTAAATGTGTAGGAGTAACTGGAGGAGAACACATGCAGGCATAGGGAGAACACGCAAACTCCACGTAGTCGTGGTTTGGATCAACTGTTTTGCTAATACAGCACTTTGGGCATGTTAATACAACTAACATGACATAACAATCCATGGATCTCACACACATATATACAACAAACATAACTCTCACACTTAGCCAACTACACCCTGTAGATAAAAAAAGAAAATGTATACAGGACAATTGGTTCATTTCCCCCTTTTTTTTTTTTTTTTCTTTAGCCTTCTAGCGGTAGAAAACCCCTGTGTGCATTTGTTCCATTCCTTGAGGGACTCTGCCACTCCTGTAAGATCACACAGACCCCAATCTGGGGTGTACTCGGTGGTACCCCCATTTTCATACGGTGATGAAACTTCCTCAAGAATTAATCTATTACTAGGTCCCCATGTCACACAGACACAGTGAACCCAGGCAATAGCAGAAATTCGCCCAAAAATGTAATATCTGGCCCCCAATCCTGGCCATGGATCTGAAAATACATACAAGACTATACTGTATGCTGTAGTAATCAAGCCACCACACGGACTGACAGGCTATACACATTTGAACAGACGGGGGGGTTTGTCACAGAAGCTGCTAATAAACTCTGGTTAAAAACACATCCTTGATCACACTATTTGTTATTTTCGCATAAAAACTACATGCACATTAATCCCTCCTATACATATTATCAAACTTACTAAAGAACACCTGCCCCTTACTAGACCGTTGACGAGGAAGAATGTCTCACCGTATCGGCAGCATAGGCCTCTTCTTCAGAGATACTCTGAAATAGAAACATTTGTCCACTGCATATATGAAAGATACCATGCCAGATTACAATATGACAGGCACCCAACTTAAGCAGTTCAAGAATGTCAAAAGCATCGCCCTTTATGCCTTTCCGCACAATGGCACTCATGCAGGGATACACACACATAAAGAGCATCAAATATTCAAATCAAATGGGTCGCACGTACAAGTAACAAAAATAAAAAAAATCAATAGGAGAAAGTTATGGGTAATTTGGTTGGATGTAAGGAGAATTGAATAAGGGGGAGTAAAACGAGGGAAACGGGAAGGATTTGAGAGAAAAAGAAGAGATGGGGAGGGAAGGGGAGGGGAAAGCCGGGAATAGAAATGGAGTGCATAATGAGGGGGAAAAAAATGAGGTAAGTATAGCGGCAGGAGGGGAGATTGGGGGAATATGGGTGGCATGAAAAACCAGGTTAAAAAGTGAAAAAAAAGGAAAAAGGGGTCAAGAGAAAAGGTGGTGTGTATATGAAAGGCTCGTCATTTCTTACCGATGGGCTAGAGTATAGAATCTGACAGTTCTGTTTCCCTAAAGTCTGTAATAGGAATAAGAGGAGATCATCTCTGTATGTTCGAAATATGGCGCAGTTTTATGGAGAGAACTACGGTAGACGGCATTGTGAAATACAGATTTTCAGTCAAAACGGGTACTAATAGCTTAAGCAGCGCTGTTTTTTACAAGAGTTAAGTAATCACCCTTTGTAGCTATAGGAAGTATTTGCTACCACACATAGTATCCCTTATCAGCCACAGCCTATGATCCCGTCCATTGAGTTCCAAAGACCGATTACTTGATACAACTACAGTCATAATGTCGCCTCAAACTTGGACGTCATAGGATGAATGAGCCTCAAACAATGTGACCGCACAACTAGCGCGTCTTTCTGATCACCCAACTACGTACTAGCCCTCCGGATCCCGTCAACCCACACCACCCACCACAAGAGTGCAATTGCCTAGCGACACCCGCCAGTGTTTCTTCAAACACTGATGCGATACGTACTGTATCTAAGTAACTAAGTCCTCAGTAATTTAAGTAATCATGAAAAGTAACCCCCACATTGAAATACATAATCTAAAATTCCAGTAGACAATTACAAATGCTTACGGATCCAGCAATATAAAATGATGGGAATCCATTTTAAAATCTCCTTGTTCTTGGAAGACCCTTGACCCAAGATCCCTATTCACTACAATCTGAGCTTCATGCCCTAAAGATCAATTTATTTTACAGCCCTAAAAGAGGTTAGGCAACTGCACATCAGAAAACTAAAAAGACACGAACAAACAAACAAACAAGCTAAAGAAAAAGAAAAAAACGAGACAAAGAAGCAAACCAACAAAACACAGAAAAAAAATAATAAAACAAACAAGATAACAAAAGAAACAAAAACAAGCAATAAAAGTTCCTGCACAACAATAAAAAGGAAAGAACCCAATGTCCCAACTACCAAAAGCATTATGCTTTTCATAATCCATTAAAGATTCTATCAGCCTGCGGCCGCCTTATTGTGATGGCTTATTTATGCTAGTACATATCGAAGAATCCTGTGGTTTAAAAAATGTTCATGACAACCTAGGCCCAGCACCCATTGGACTAAAAACCTCCTAAAACAGGGTTCCATTATTCATGGGAGACTGCTATTTACAGAGATTGATTTGGGACACAATATAATCAAAACAAGTTTCTAGCAGGAAATGTGTTGTGCCAGTCAAAAGCCAGATATACGACCTTCATTAAACAGGATCAGCTCTTTCCTCCTCGCCACGGCTATTTTCCTTTCCGTTCCGCCTCTTAGGCCAGTGGCGAGCCCTCCGCCGTACAGGACTCTAGAGGAAAGCCGCAGATCAGACCATACATGGCTCAACTCAAAAAGTCACTGGGTCGCGGAAACCTTCTAAAGCAGAATACAAAACCCTCATCATGAAGACTAACAATTCCCCGCAACCCCCCAAAACCATACAACCCACCCCCCCCCCCCCCCACGCCCCCCCCGCGCCGATGGGGGAGGGGAGAGGGGAGTAACTTCTCAGTTTTCAGTAAGTCTGGCAAGAAGGACAAGTCAAGGACACAGTCATTCTCCACGGGACGCTGGGTACAAGGAGGGAAATTTCAGGGAGGGACTCACCACACATATCGTTTCCTGAAGTCAAGTGTTCCCAAAGATTCCTAGAATAAGACCATCTGTGTTTCAGGGCACTAGACCGATTAATTACTCAGGCTGATCATCAGACCCCACGAAATTGAGCAAGGTTTGTGGTTTTTTATTCATAACCTTAGTTTATGGTCCCAAAAGCCATATAGAGATGTCCATACCCCTTTCTAGATCCTAAAAATCACGAAATCAGTTCCAGAAAACCAGCTGCTTTCGCACGGAAGGGGGAGGGAGGGGCGGGGGGGGGCACGGCGGGATGAAGATCACGGTCAGTGGTTTCCTATCCATAAGGAGGAGATACTTCTGGCGTCTATCAACATCAGGGATGCATACATCTGCAGTTCCTCAATTTCCCTGCTCAACCAAAGGTTTTCTGTCCGCAGTTCGAGTTTAGAACAGCAGCATTTACCAGTTTGGTAGCTCTGTCCTTTGTGTGGCTATCCACAGCACCCCAGGGGTGTTACCACAAAAGCTCCTGGCCACCCTACCTCTAGCCTGCCAGTTTAAGGGCAACCAGGGCACGTTACACCAGCTCCTAGTCGTAATAGTTCAATCTATTGTCTAATAAGACCTCAGAGAGCTGGGCTCGTTGAGAGCAAAGCATTAATATATTCGCAGTAACAATCCAGTTACCATGGTAAAATTTGGCGTATGTAGGATTCTCCAACCTAGGAAAGATCTTCCCATTCCCTTAATACCTCATGAAATACAGGGCTGGATACTTATTTTACTGGGTCTGAGAATAGACACAGCCCTGAGAAAAGTGCTCTCTTGACCTAAGGCAAAGAATCAACTCCAAAACAGCTTGGCGATACGGATTCACTGATCAAAAGTGAATTCCCTCCTTGTGTTGTTGCAGGGGTTTGCTTTGCGATGTCCTGTCTGTAGAATTCGAATCTTATCCCTATGCCCGCTCGTTCAGGACCAATTGAAAGGGACAATCCTGAACTTGCTTGGATTCCAATACGATTAAGCTTTATACTTTCCACTGTATGCGCGAGCTGTCCCCAAAAGAGTCACCAAACCTCAGTTGTGGTTACTCAACCCAGAATCTGCTTGAGAAGTAAATCCTAATCAGTTATCTGGAAAAGTGGTGAATTGACAGATGCCAGCCTTGTTTATAGTGCCTGGTAGCAGTAACTAGAAAGGACAACTGTCCAGGAGCGGAGATGCATGGTCAAGAGCATTCAGATACCTTGAACTTCAAAAGCTAGAGACTTTGGGCAGTGCGTCTGCCCACCATACACTTTATTCAGGTCTATGAGGGATTGCTCTCGGGGTGGAGTATCCAATCCTGAACAATGCCACGCATCTGGCCTATATCAAATCACCAAGGGAGACTCGAGATTCTCTCATGCAGAGAGAGGTGAACCTTATTCTAAACTTGGGCAGAAAAGAAAGTTCCTGCCTATCGTCAGTCTATCCATTCCCAGGATGTGAGAATTGCCGCAGGGACAAAGAGTATCACTACTTTGAGCGCCGGCAGTTTAATTCCCCAGTGTAATGTCTCTTTCACGCCGAACATATTTTTGGGCTGTTTTGCCAAAGATGGGGACACTTCTCCAGGGTGTAGCTCTTCAAAGTGTCCAATTCAAACCATCAATCATGTTGTTAGTCAACTTTTTGTTGTCCCAGAACAAGGATCCAATCGCCTGCGCGAACAGAATGTGTTTGGACGAACTCACCACTGGGATCAGTTTCTTACACTGATCTCACGCACTTTCCCCACATTGCGAAAATCAGTGCTCTCCAATCAACATCTTTGCAGGATCAAGCTGGAAAGAATTCCGGTAATCTCTGGTAGCACCAGCATGGCGCAGAAGGTCATGGTATGTAGCAGAAACTCCGTGAAGTTGGCAGTGGAGGGTCCATGGTCCGATCCCACTAATTCAGCCAGATCTAATCTCTCACCCAGGGGCACGATATTCCATCCTACCTTACAGTCTGTAATTTTAATGGCTTGGGCAATTGAAACCCACATTCGGATAAGATGTTGACTTAGTTTCCGGGATCCGTTAGTCTCTACCCGTGATTAATGCAAGAAGCCCAGGCGTCACAGAACTATTATTTAGGAGACCTTGTGACCTTATGTTTAGCACTGGTGTATTATACCAGGGTTGATCCCTCTGATGTATCATAGGCAAATTCGTGCCTTTCAGCTAGCAATTAAGCTAGAGGAGGAAAAGTGATTGGCATTGATGGAGCTATTTCAAGGCCAAGTCCTCAGGCTTTATCAGTGCTTTTCAAAGAACTGCTTGCTACACTTCTTTAGTCTATGGTGCAACCACTTCTGGCCAAAAGACTGTTCTTCCTGTTCACGTCTCAAACAGTGATCAGCAGAACCTCCATGGTGTCCTTTACCACACCGTACGATCTCCTTTCACCGAAGGCCCGTAATCCTTTGGTCCCCAGGGTACACAAAAATATGCTATCTATCTCCTGCTTACTGAGGATGTTATTAGAAAACTCAAGTTTTTTTCAGCAAAGCTGATATCCACTCTGCCGCATAACAAAAGAGTTGCGCCGGATCTGACAAATGGTAAAAGGTCTGGGAAACGCTTTTCACATTTTGGTGTGCAGGAGGTGAAGATGAGCCACCCGGCGGTTTTGGAGTTTTTTGCAGTGCGAAGCAGAAAAGGTTAGCCAGCTTACCTCTAAAGAGCCAGTATCATCACTTGGGCATATTTGAAAAAACCTCTTGTGGCCCCAACCTTGGTTTGTCAGATTTTTCAAGGCAACTAACTAGCGACCTGGGTTCAAGATTGAACACCCATTAAGAACCCTTCGCCTAGTGACCTACTCGTCTATCTACGCTTACAGCCCGCACCTAAAAAAGGTGCCAAAAACCGTATGAAACCTTTAGAAAATTGTTCACAAAATATCTTACATTTCAAGACAGATAGTTTGGTTCATGACACTGCCAAAGGTCAGGTGAAATAAGCTTTCTCCAATCAGAACCCCACTATTGTGTTTATTTTTTTTTTTGTATCTGGTAGGTTTGCAAAACGAAGAGCTTGTCTTAATAAATGGCTTTAAATTAAAGTGTCATCAAAGCCAGAAGATATAGTTGTTTGACCCACTATTATTTGCCCTAATGATCCCTCATTCAAAACGGAATGTCTAAATTCGGTCCTGTGGACTTATAAATGTATCTCTGTATTTTTAGAAAGACGAAAGCATAAGAAGATCAAATTACGCCTTATTTTTTTGTTTTTTGCTTTGGCAATAAAGTGTTTAAACCCAATAAAAAAAAAAATAGCGCTCAACGCAGCAATTTGCCAGATGGCTCAGGTAACCCATGGCTAGTCCTATAACGTTACAGTGGAAAAATTTCCGTTTGGTATAAAAGCACACGCTCTACACGTGTGCTACTATAGTCGCTTCTCAAGAGATAAAGCTGAGTGAGCGACTCCAGAGCAAGAATATGCAAAGCATCAATGGTCCATTGTTCCCCACATTTTTAAAACAAAAGGGACCCTTTTCCCCGCAAAATTAGCGCAAGCCTTGGCGGGCAAAAGTTTTGCTAACACTAGGTCACACCCTAAACTCAAAGTACGACATGACATTTTTTACAACTTGTTTTAATGTTTACAACCTCACGTACGAACGATTTAACTGACAGTTATAAACCACATTTAAAATTAAGTTTAATACATTTGCTTGATAACCATATAATAAATGTTTGTATAAATACAACGAGAGTTATCGCGTTCTTAGCTAGCCGCGTTTGCCACTATTTGCACCTAGCCGACTAAATTCGAAACTTTGGCATCTGATCTAATTTTTTTTTTTTATTTTTTTTTTTCTTTCATACTAAAATTACATGTTATATGCAACTGCTAAAATTGAATTAACAAACCTTGTACATTTCACATATAGTATTCAATTTGGTGATTATTCGGATGTACACATAAGATGACATGGTGATTCAATTCATTAAAAAAAAATAAGCATCCAACTGCCTCTTAAAAACCACCCCATACCGTTTTACCCACAGCAATTGTACATGAGCCTATGTGGTAAGTATATCTTCCTCTCATTGTGGCTGTCCTGAAAGACGGGATGGAAATATGTAAAGTTAGCTCTGGATACCGTAACGTTCTTTTGTCCCAGTTTCCTTTCAAGACAGCACTATTACCCACCTCGTATAATTGTTATTTGGGTATGAGGAAGACCTCAACACAGGCACAGTAGTAATATGTGATGGTATGTTATTAATGTGTTCTTGTGTCTCCCCAGCTGGCCGAAAGTACTCTAAGGAAAAAAACTGAAGTCCGGCAGATGTAGTGACTTCACAACAAATTTGTATTGATTATTGGTGGAATTACAGAACTGTTCCAATGATCAGACAGCATGTAAACCTAGAATATCTGCAAGTCTTCATCATATTCTAGAAAACTCTAAATGGAAAGAAGATGAAATCCCTGTATTTTACCCACATTTAAATCCAACTAAGTGTGCTTATTTAACCCTTAACATGATCAGAATCATTGTGTCAAGGCCTAGGCCAAATTAGGGCAGTGCATAGCATAGTGCATGCATACATGGGTCAACATATGACGGTGTATATCCTAAAGACCACAATTTTTTTTTATTGATTAAACTATTTTAATAACAAGATAGCCTGCTTTATTGTAGGGCCGTAGAATGGACAAAATGGTTCTGCTGTTCATTGTCCCCCTCCTGTCCATGTCCCCACTGTACTTGGGGATTTTGCAGAGCAGTGTTGGAAGCTAGTGCACATTCTTAGTTTTCAGTGGATTGCTACCTTGAGCATTTCCTCCTTGTCACATGGGCTTCTCCGATGTGATTATAGGGTAACACATGTTGGCGTATACATAGTGGTAAATGACAACCCACTCTTTCCTCCTCCATGCCCATTAACCAGCGCTATAATGATTGAGCCTTCACCTTATTCTATGACAGTTATTGCCAACAAATTTCAAATATCTTTGTATTACAATTTAAGACCATTTATTGATCTATATTATTTTTACTCTGTCTTCCAAATGCTTTTTTTTTTTGTACATGTGACCGGCAGCAGAGGACTAGTAGCTCCTCTTGCTTATGCTTCCCTGCAGACAGGCTGGAAAATAACTGGTTCATGTAACAGCTGTATATCGATTAGGAAAAAAGGTAGGAAAAAAGGTACTTAGGCCTGATTCACACCTATGCATGTTGCAGTTTGCATATTGCAGGTGCGTTTTTCAATACATGCTTTTCATCCATTAAAGTCTATGGAACCAAAAACCAGAAAAATGTCCCTAGCCCTTTCCATAAAATGCACATATGTGAACTACACCCATAGCAAACCATGTTAAATGGACTGTTTCTGCAAAATTGAAAGCACGCTAAAAAATGCATAGGCGTGAACCAGGCCTTAATCTTCCGGGGCTGAATCAGTTTTACCCCCTTCCTGACCAGAGCATGTTTTACAATTTGGCATTGAGTCGCTTTAACTGACAATTGCGCGGCCGTTCGCTGTACCCGCAAAATTTGCATCCTTTTTTTTTTTTCCCCACAAATAGAGCTTTCTTTTGGTGGTATTTGATCACCTCTGCATGTTTTTTTTTTTTGCGCTATAAACAAAAAATGAGCGACAATTTTGAAGAAAAAACAATTTTTCACTTTTTGCTATAATATCCCCATATTTAAAAAAAATTCTTCATCAGTTTAGGCCAAAATATCCAGTAGGGGTCCTCCTTTCTTTTGGGTGTAAGCTTCAGGGAGAGGCTATCCCTTGTTCCCTCGGTGGCGGTGGAACCTACCTGTTACCTACATCCTTCAACAGTTTCTCCAGCGTCCTTTTCTTTTTTGTCTCTGGCTTTTCCCTTTTTTCCATCTGGGAATTGAACTTGATATTTACCATACTGGAACTATACATTTCATTATTGATTTTTGCACCTTAAGACTCCGTGGGAATCATACACTCCCGGACTCTGTATATGTTTGCTGTTTATTATTTTTTGCACCTAACAGTAATTTTAACCGATTTTTTTTTTTTTTTTTTTGTTTTTGCACATATGAAATATTGTGGTATATATGTATATGGTGATTAGGTAGAATCTACGTATATCTCTTTTGTAGAGTTCATTCACTAATTGTTTGCACACATTTTTTCATTCATGTTCTTCAGTTTTTATTAGTGCGGCCAATTCTCCCCCTTTTTTCTATTTGTTGTTGCATGAGTATCGCATGTTTTCTTTGGCATTGCAGCCTTTTCATCACTGGAGTATTTATCATTATACACCTTTAGCGCAATATATACCCCCCCCCCCCCCACATTTAATTTCTGATTAGGCCAATATATATTCTACATATTTTCGGTAAAAAAAAAAAAGGTTTATGGCATTTTGTTTATTTTTTTATTTTTTTTTATTAGTAATGGTGGTGATCTGCGACATTGTGACGGACAGATCGGACACTTTTTTGGGACCATTGACGGTTTTACAGCGATCAGTGCTATAAATATGCACTGATAACTGTGTAAATGTCACTGACAGGGGAGGGGTTAAACACTAGGGGGCGATCAAGGGGTGTGGCACTTGTGCACACGATCACGCACGCCGGCCACGTGCATCTGTTCCCCCAATGTGGTTGCCGAAAAGCTGAAGGGGTTTCACCCAGGGGAGCCATTCTGCTGCAGTATATGTGCGTAAGCCGGTCGTGAACTGGTTAAGCTGGCAATAGACTGTTTAAATCTTGGCTGGTTCAGCAGGGATCAGCTGAGATTCAAAACATGTATAGGCAGGCGAGCCAATGTATCGGCTCACCATCAAAATGCTTGGCGCCCACTTTACACAGCTTTAAGGACTGTGCAATTAACTCCCCCACCACGAGTCTTACAACATTCTTTCCCTAGGGTCCTTTCCCGATGTGCAATACACAACTGAATCCGCTTCACAGCGCCACAGCTCCAGACCTGTATGGACCTCGGACCCCCTCCGCCGTGACAACTGTAACGACTCGTCCCCTACGTTGTCAAGCTCCTCGTCCTCCTCTACAACTGTATATGTCAGCTCGCCCCTCCTCACAACCTGTACGGCCACTCAGCCCCCCTCCTCCACACATGTAGATAGGTCGCATCCTCACACATTTACGCACTCACTCTCTCTCAATTCCTCTCACAACCCCATTAACGCACATCGCCTCACCCCCCCCTCAACGATCTCAATGTAGTTTATAACATCCCTACTCCATTACTCACTTTCCCCACCCCCCGCCCTCACACCTTTATAACTCTTCCCCTTTCACACCTGTAGCACACAGCCCCTCCACACCGTTAGACAACTCCAGCCTCCTGTTTCATTTCAGCACCTGTATAGCACTCAGCCCCTTTCACACCTTATGCACTCATCCCCTTTCACCTCTTTTTATGCACTCCGGCCCTACATCTCGTGCCTCCACCCCCTCACACCTGAACGCGACTTATCTTACATCGAGTTGTGGCCCCCTCCATATACCTTAACGAACTCCGCACCCACCAATCCACCACCCCCCTGCACGAACCTTAATGTCAGTAGCCCCATGCACTCCTGTACGGCACCTCAGCCCCCCTCCTACACCTGTATATGTCAGCCCCCCCTCATCATCCTGTAACGGCACAATACAGCCCCCTCCTCACACCTGTATGCAATCAGTCCCCTCTTCTCACATCTGTACGCATTCTGCATCCCTCCCTCACAAACCTGCATATATGGTCCAGACCCCACTGTCACACCCTGTTATATATGTCCGCCCAAGCCCCCCGTCACTCCATCTCATGATGTCTGCCCCCCACATATACACATCTGTAAACACACCAAAGCTCTGGCCCTCCCTGTAAAAAACAGCCCCCCCTTCTTCACAGCCTCTATCTTGTAAAAGTCGATCTCAAATGCCTTGTCCCAGCTCTTTGTTTCCACAAAACCTGTCATGTTGCTGAGACACAGAGAGCTGCAGCCGATAACAGTACAGGCAGCACAACGAGGGGGTGCAATGCACATAGTAGCGAGGTGGCAATTAATGAGCTTGATGTCTGAGCGCAATGACACAGAGCAGCAGAAGCTGGTCAAGTAGTTTCTGTGTGCACCAAACATGGCTCCAGGTGCTGAGGGTGGAGCTCTAATTCATCCCAAAGGTGTTCCATCGAGTTAAGGTCAGGACTCTGTGCAAGCCAGTCAAGTTCCTCCAACTCACTCATCCATGTCTTTATGGACCTTGCGTTGCGCACTGGAGCGCAGTCATGTTGGAACATGAAGGGGCCATCCCCAAAACTGTTCCCACAAATTTGAGAGCATGAAATTTGCCAAAATGTCTTGGTATGCTGACGCTTTAGGATTTCCCTTCATTGGAAGTGAGGGGCCAAGCCCAACCCCGGAAAAACAACCCCCTCCACCAAATAATTTGGGCCAGTGCACAAAGCAATACTTTTGGTAAAATACAGTGAGGGAAAAAAGTATTTGATCCCTGCTGATTTTGTACGTTTGCCCACTGACAAATAAATGATCAGTCTATAATTTTAGGTTTATTTTAACAGTGAGCAACAGAATAACAAAAATATCCAGAAAACCGAATTTCAAAAAAGTTATAAATTGATTTTCTTTTTAATGAGTGAAATAAGTATTTCATCCCCTATCAATCAGCAAGATTTCTGGCTCCCGGGTGTCTTCTATACAGGTAACAAGCTGAGATTAGGAGCACTCTCTTAAAGGGATTGCTCCTTATCTCAGCTTGTTACCTGTATAAAAGACACCTGTCCACAGAAGCAATCAAACATATTCAAATCTCTCCAAGAGCTGTCCAAGGATGTCAGGGACAAGATTGTAGACCTACACAAGGCTGAAATGGAATACAAGACCATCGCCAAGGAGCTTGGTGAGAGGGTGACAACAGTTGGTGTGATTATTCACAAATGGAAACACAAAATAACTCAATCTCCCTCAGTCTAGGGCTCCATGCAAGATTTCACCTTGTGGAGTTTCAATGATCATGAGAACGGTGAAGAATCAGCTCAGAACTACACAGGAGAATATTGTCAATGATCTCAAGGCAGCTGGGACCATAGTTACCAAGAAAACAATTGGTAACACACTATGTCGTGAAGGAATGAAATTCTGCAGTACCCGCAAGGTCCCCCTGCTCAAGAAAGCACATGTACAGGCCTGTCTGAAGTTTGCTATTGAACATCTGAATGACTCAGAGGAGAACTGGGTGAAAGTATTATGGGCAGAGAGTAGCCACTCGCAGCTGGGTGCTTCACTGCCGGATAAACCTCTAGCCAGAGATCTAGCAGCCAACATGTGATCCGGAAACTTTGCAAAGTCTCTGCCTCAGAATAACTTGTAACTGAAGATGAATAGGAACCTTTCCCACAGTACCTGGATCTCGCAGCCTTCTTGTCGATACTGTGTGAAGTGTGGATTCTTTATTGTCCATACAACTCAGCTCCCAGGCTCTTACTGATTTTTTTTAAACGCAGCCAGCTTCAGCTCCCAGGCTCTTACTGAGCAGCCAGCTTGTTGGCCCTCCTCCGAAGAGTCCTCCCCTGGTCACCTGTACGGGTTGCCATGTCCCTCCAATACCGAGAGCACACCGGGAAGCCTTTGAATCCTCCTTTAGTTACTCGGCCTCAGACTAGCCAGTTCCGAGGCTCGGGAACAGACAATCCCTGCCCCAGACCATGAGGGCCTCTGGGGCTGGTCGGATTGACCATGCTTGCGGGACGACAAACACTACTTGGCCTGGGACCCCTCGCGGGGCTGCCCCAGACCAGAACCAGGAATCAAAGCAGCAGCCGAACCCTGAACACGTGACTTCAGCACCTTAAATACTCCTTCCCAGGCTACGCAGCAGGGCCAGACTCGCCCACTTATTGGCTCCGGGAAAGATTGGTACCTAAGACGTCCAACCAGGCCAGGTTCTCAGCCTGTCATGGGTGCCTCACTGCACCCATGACCAGGCGGAACCTTAGTACAGCCCAGCCAGACTGATGCCAAAGTAAAAATCCTGTACAATTAACCCCCAGAACTCCATTACAGTTCTGAGAAAAACTAAATTTGCACTGATAGCGCACACTTAGTAAAGTGTGACCACTACACATGTAAGCTCAAAATAGGAAAAGCATTGATGTCTTTGAACTTTGGTGTTGGTAAAAAAAAAAAAAGAATATTATGGACAGCATGGAAATCAACAAAATGGATCCTTCAACGAATCAGCTAAATTCCCAGATGATTGGACTGATACTATCTTATTATGGACAAATTAGAAGAAGAACCAATTACCTGAAAAAGATAATTATGCTTAAAAATTTTAAAGGGAAAAGAAATAGAGGAAATCCAGCAATATGACGGAAGGGAAAAATTAGGACTTTAAATGAAGTGCGTGGGGACGGCTG
This sequence comes from Lithobates sylvaticus, assembly GCA_028564925.1. Classification (NCBI taxonomy): domain Eukaryota; kingdom Metazoa; phylum Chordata; class Amphibia; order Anura; family Ranidae; genus Lithobates; species Lithobates sylvaticus. The sequence goes on from CM053026.1 coordinate 644,436,141, forward strand.
GAAAGTATGGATACAGTACATAGGTAATTCATGTAAATACATAGGTGGATTCATAATATATTACAATGTATGTGAATAATAAAACATATTTTATTAACAAGCTTCGAGTGACAAACAACGCTTGTAACAATACATACATACATATAAAATATTCTCATTCATCACTAGTATGATTGGACCCTAACACAATAAACCATTGATTAAGAATTAGGTGCTGGCTTGTCTATATAATTGAAAAAAAAAACAGTACATATTAAATACACACTACATGATTGTAGTAAAAAATGCATCCTAAAATGTTGACGCGTTTCATGGTAATAATACACTTCCTCAGGAGCAGATGCAGTGAAAACAGCTCAGCTCAACAGAACACAGCTCTAGATACAGCACGCAGTATTATGGACAATGGGTTGCTGGGAAACGCTTTCGCCGGGAACTGTGGGAGTATAATCACGCACCGCCAAGGCACAAGTGGGGACCCCACAGAAAAAATGGGGCTCCATTATGTGATCAGTGATGAGATGAGTAGCAATGTCAAAGGGAATCACTGATTACATAATGGAGCTCCATTTTTTCTGTGGGCTCCCCACTTGTGCCTTGGTGGTCCGGGATTATACTCCCACAGTTCCCAGCGAAGGCGTTTCCCAGCGACCTGTCCATAATACTGCGTTCTATATCTAGAGCTGAGTTTTTCACTACATCTGCTCCTAAGGAAGTGGATTATTACCACAAAACGCATCAAGCTTTTAGGATGCATTTTTTACTACAATCATGTGTTTTATTTTATGTATGAATTTTCATCAAGTGTGTCTTTACTATGTACTGTTTTTTTTTTTATTCTATAGACAAGCCAGCTCCTAGATCTTAATCAATGGTATATTGTGTTAGGGTCCAATCGTACTAGTGATCAAAGAATATTTTATATGTGTGTATTGTTACAAGCATTGTTTGTCACTCGATGAAGCTTGTTAATTAAATCTGTTTTATTATTCACATGCATTGTATTATATTATGAATCCACCTATCTATATACATGAATTACTTATATATCTATACATTCCAGCTGTCCCCATGCACTTCATTTAAAGTCCCAATTTTTCCCTTCCTTCTTATATAATATTAGGGATGGAGGCACAGGGCACCAATTTGCCCTATGCCTCATCTAAAGTCCCAAACCTCTCCCCCCCCCCCTTTTAAACCTGCAATATGATGACTGGATACAATTATAGAAAGTATAGGGATACGATTGTGAAGACCCCAAAAAAGAGACAGTCTGGAGAAAAACTGCCCCTGCGGTTGAGGTTGACTTGATGACTCCTGATAATAAATATAATATGTTAGCTAGGGTATAACTATTGTTTGCAAATGGTGAGACAGCGGTTGGACCCGTCATGTACATATTTAAATTACAATTTATCCATAAGAAAGCAGAGCTTATCTTTTCTTGACATTTTTCTTGTAGTCTGGTATTTGCTGTTTGAAACTTTAGAAACACATTACAAAATGTTTGGTGTAAAGGTGAGCTGTGTTATTGGGAATGGACAGTGACTCTGCCCAGTGTTGGACAGACAATGGGGCTCAGACGGAAATTGCCATATTACTGGAGTAAGTTCGGGCAGCACGGTGGTGTTGTGGGTAGCAGTAAAAAGGGTCGCTGGTTCGAATCCCAACCATGACACTACCTGCCTGGAGTTTGCATGTTCTCCCTGTGCCTGCGTGGGTTTCCTCCCACACTCCAAAGACATGCTGTTAGGTTAATTGGCTTCTGTCTAAAATTGGCCCTGGTGTATGGGTGTGAGTTGGGGACCTTGCATTGTGGAGCCCTTGGGGTTGGGGACCGGTGTGGGTGTGTGGAGTGCTACGTAGATTGATGGCGCTACATGGGTACCTTAAATATATAAAAAATTATAATATATTGGATGGGCATCTTGATGGGACGCAGTGTGCGGTGATGGGGACAATTGTGGGCACTTACTCAGGTTGAACTGGATGGACTGGTGTCTTTATTCAACCTTACTAACTGTTTACTATGTTAAGTCACTGAAATAGCCAGAAAGGGTAAGAAAAGTGAGATGTCGATGTGACGCTTATTGAGGTAATCTTTAGGGAAAAAAATGCTGACGGAACAGGTGGCATCTGGCTGCACTTGTATGTGATTGTCAGCATCCACAAAGACACTTAACTGCAATTGTTCTCCAAAGAAAGCATTTTGCCACTCAACATAATTTTTTTTTAACTGTCATTTGGCTATATTAGCCATATTGATAAAAAGCATCTTAGAAGAGTCTAATAAGAAAAAACGTTGAGTGCAAACTGGGAACTCGAAGTCTAATGCCGCGTACACACGTGCGGACTTTTGCCGGCGGACCTAGTCCAGCGGACAATCCCGCGGGACTTTCCAGCTGGGTCCGCTGGACTTTCCGAGCATGTGGACTTGCCCACACATGCACGGACTTCTCCGGCGGATAATCCGCCGGCCAAAAGTCCGCGGGACTTTTGAAAATGAACGGACTTGCCCACACACGGAGCAGTCCGTTCATTTCGAACGTAACTTCAGGTACGTAGCTAGCGTAGGCAGTGCCGGCGCGCTAGCTCCGTGACCTGGCATGGATTTAAAGGGACTCCCCACGCCGAAAAAACGGCGTGGGGGTTCCCCCCAAATCCATGTCAGACCCTCGTCCGAGCACGCAGCCTGGCAGGCCAGGAAAGGGGTGGGGACGAACGAGCGCCCCCCCCCCTCCTGAGCCGTACCAGGCCGCGTGCCCTCAACATGGGGGGTGCCCTGGGGAAAGGGGGGGCCGTGCTGCCCCCCCACCCCAAAGCACCTTGTCCCCATGTTGATGAGGACAAGGGCCTCTTCCCGACAACCCTGGCCGTTGGTTGTCGGGGTCTGCGGGGGGGGCTTATCGGAATCTGGGAGCCCCCTTTAATAAGGGGGCCCCCAGATACCGGCCCCCACCCTATGTGAATGAGTATGGGGTACGATGTACCCCTACCCATTCACCTAAGGTGTAAAATGTAAAGTACAAAAACACACACACACTGCTCCGGGGGTCTTCTTCCGTCTTGAGGGTCTTCTCGCCGGACTCCCCCGCCATTTACCAAGCTCTTATACCGAGCGGGGGAAGTCCGGCTACCTTCTTCGTCGTCGCCGCCGTCGTCTGGGGGTCTCGATCCGCCTTCGGGGGTCTTCCGGGGGTCTCTTCTGTTCTTGCGGCGGTCGTCGTCTTCTGCGCCGCCGGCGCCGCCTTCTTCTTCTTGTCCTTCTTCTTGTCCTTCTTCTTGTTCTTCTTCTTCCGATGTTGACCCGACGCTCTCTCTGCCCGGAATGCCTGTGCCGCTCTGCGCTGGGACTTATATAGGGGCATGGGGACAGGGTCACATGTTCATGTCACATGGTGACCCCGCCCCCTTGCGATGTCACAGTCCCAGCATCCTCCGGGACTGTGACAACACAAGGGGGCGGGGTCACCATGTGACATGAACATGTGACCCTGTCCCCATGCCCCTATATAAGTCCCAGCGCAGAGCGGCACAGGCATTCCGGGCAGAGAGAGCGTCGGGTCAACATCGGAAGAAGAAGAACAAGAAGAAGGACAAGAAGGACAAGAAGAAGAAGGCGGCGCCGGCGGCGCAGAAGAAGGCGGCGCCGGCGGCGCAGAAGAAGGCGGCGCCGGCGGCGCAGAAGACGACGACCGCCGCAAGAACAGAAGAGACCCCGGAAGACCCCGAAGGCGGATCGAGACCCCCAGACGACGACGGCGGCGACGACGAAGAAGGTAGCCGGACTTCCCCCGCTCGGTAAAAGAGCTTGGTAAATGGCGGGGGAGTCCGGCGAGAAGACCCCCAAGACGGAAGAAGACCCCCGGAGCAGTGCAATAAAATATTTTTTCAAAAGTGTGTGTGTGTTTTTGTACTTTACATTTTACACCTTAGGTGAATGGGTAGGGGTACATCGTACCCCATACTCATTCACATAGGGTGGGGGGCCGGTATCTGGGGGCCCCTTATTAAAGGGGGCTCCCAGATTCCGATAAGCCCCCGCCCGCAGACCCCGACAACCAACGGCCAGGGTTGTCGGGAAGAGGCCCTTGTCCTCATCAACATGGGGACAAGGTGCTTTGGGGTGGGGGGGCAGCACGGCCCCCCCTTTCCCCAGGGCACCCCCATGTTGAGGGCACGCGGCCTGGTACGGCTCAGGAGGGGGGGGGGCGCTCGTTCGTCCCCACCCCTTTCCTGGCCTGCCAGGCTGCGTGCTCGGATAAGGGTCTGACATGGATTTGGGGGGAACCCCCACGCCGTTTTTTCGGCGTGGGGAGTCCCTTTAAATCCATGCCAGGTCACGGAGCTAGCGCGGCGGCATTTACTGCCTACGCTAGCTACGTAACCTGAAGTCACGTGCTAAATGAACGGACTTGCCGATGAGCGGCAAGTCCGTTCATTTCAAAAGTCCCGCGGACTTGCCTACTAACGGCGGGATTGTCCGCCGGACTGCCAAGTCCAGCGGATAATTTTAAAACCAAACTTAAAACTTTGGCGCCAAAAAGTCCGCCGGACTTTGGCGCCAAAAAGTCCGCCGGCGCCCACACACGAGGGGATTATCCGCTGGACTTCAGTCCAGAGGATAATCCCGCGGGATTGTCCCTTCGTGTGTACGCCGCATAATAAGCAGTAGAAAATGAAATTTTCATCTCTACTTTATGAAGATAATTTTCAGCAACAGTGCATTGCTAAAGAGCTAATTACAAAACACTGGAAATGTGTTTGCAGAACATCTGGAGCAGCTGTACAGATATGCCTGTGCTATTCCCACATGGCCAATGAGTCATATCCCTCTCATCACAGAGCACAGCTAATCCTTCCTGTCAATGTATGCCTTCCTGAGCTCTTCTTACCAGCCTTATCATTGGAGTGATGTGCTCCTAATAACAAGGACATTGGGCTGTTACATGGATCTGCACTGATGGCTGTCATTAACATTGATATAGGCTGTTGCTCTGCCTTGCTATAGACAATTATATAGCAGTACCTTGAAAAGGTCAGGAATGTCTCACTCCTACCCAGTGGCGGCTGGTGCTCAAAATTTTTGGGGGCGCAAACTGAAAAATTAAACTTTTAGTAATGCAGGGCTGTAAATTGCCATTTATCAGGTGATTATGTATCATTACTGCTAGGTAAAACTGTGGCCATCAATTGCAGCCTCACTGTGTCCATTATGAGGGGTTCCCACCATCTCTGTCCTGAGTTCCCGGGTCTGTACACCTACTGTGCCCATTATGAGGGGTTCCCACCATCCCTGTGCCAAGTTCCCGGGGCTGAGTGTACACCCGCTGTGCCCATTATGGGGGGTCCCCACCATCCCTGTACTGAGTTCCTGGGTCTGTAAGCTGATGTGCCTATTATGAGGGGCTCCCACCATCCCTGTGCTGAGTTCCCGGGTCTGTAAGCTGATGTGCCTATTATGAGGGGTTCCCACCATCCCTGTGCTGAGTTCCCAGGTCTGTACACCCACTGTGCCCATTATGAGGGGTTCTCACCATCCCTGTGCTGAGTTCCCGAGTCTGTACACCCGCTGTGCCCATTATGAGGGGTTCCCACCATCCCTGTGCTGAGTTCCGGGGTCTGTACACCTGCAGTGCCCTTTATGAGGGGTTCCCACCATCCCTGTGCTGAGTTCCCAGGTCTGTACACCCGCTGTGCCCATTATGAGGGGTTCCCACCATCCCTGTGCTGAGTTCCGGGGTCTGTATACCCGCTGTGCCCATTATGAGGGGTTCCCACCATCCCTATGCTGAGTTCTTCTTTACAAGTGTGCTCTCAGATCTGGGCATTCCTCTTTAGGGGTCCAATCACTGACTGACACCCTCTCCATCCCAGATTACGGTTTATCTCTTCCAAACTGTTGAACAGGTCAGTACATTCTCTGCACTCATTTAATTTTTAGATGATTCCTTTTTAATTTCATTCCTACGGCCACCTTAAATGAGTGCAGAGAATGTACTGCTCAACAGTTTGGAAGAGATAAAAAGTAATCAGGTAAGGAAAGGGTGTCAGTCAGTGGTTGGAATGGTCAGATCTGAGACCGGAGGCTGCAGTATAAAAGCAGTGAACATCTAGGCCATGGGTCTTCAAACTATGGCCCTCCAGTTGTTCAGAAACTACAATTCCCATCAAGCCTAGTCATGTCTGTGAATGTCAGAGTTTTACAATGCCTCATGGGATGCGTAGTTCCGCAACAGCTGGAGGGCCGTAGTTTGAGGATCCCTGATCTAGGCAAACAGAAGATAGTGAAGGGGGAGGGGGATCGGTGTGATAGGGAAGGTGTACAGACGTGGATTACACGGAGAGAGGGATAGTAAAGTTGTAAAGTTGCTGCTGTAAAGTCACTCAGGACACAGTGATAATAGCCCCTTCTGCCCCCCTCCAGTCCTGGCATGTACTGTACCTGGAGATTTCTGTGTGATCCCTCTGTGTGCACTTCTGGAGTCTGTGTCCCAGGGAGATGAATGGACAGCTGCCTCTGCACAGACCTATCGCTCCCTGTCTGCCCTAAGCCTTTTTTCTGCTGCTGATTTCCCCCTCACTTGCTGAAGGAGACAGGCAACCTGTGAGCCAATGACGCCGCAGGTCCAATTAAAGCCCCACCCTACGGACCCAATCAATTACAACCACTGGAAACCTAATGCCAGAGGTGGAGTTTTCGGGGCGCAGACCTTATAGCCCCGAGCACACTCTAAAGTACGCCAATAGATCTTCTTAGCCCCAATCACATGTTTACACTCAAGTCATGCCTCCAATAGCACTCCTGTGCCAGCGCCCTTAACACACCCACTTAAAGCGACACTTAAAAAATTTTTTTTTTAATAAGTAGCTTTGAGGGGGGGGGGGCGGGTGGCGTCCCTGCGCCCCCTATTGACAGGCCGCCACTCCTCCTACTGAGATATCGGCAAGCTTCATTGTCACCACTGACATCTTCACCCAGTCTTTTTCTGCGACTTTGGTCATCTTGATTAGCAGGCCTGGGACTCTCTTGCATGCACATGGGAAATAAGTCGTAAGACGCAAGACATGCGGAGATTGCACGCAGGGCTGCACAGGCACATCTCAGTGAACAATCTAAGGAACCTTGATACCTTATATGTAAAATGCATTTATTGCAGAAGGGATATACATAGTCTCTTCTGCAATTAAATCCTACCAGATAAAATTTTTTTCATTTACACGCTAAGGTTCCACTTTAACCGGACTCGATGTCCACGTGGATACCCGCGATCGTCTCACAAAGGGGAATAACAGAGAATGCTGATGTAAACAAGCATTTCCCCATTCTTCCTAGTGACACTGACACTGATCACACCTCCCTGTAATCAGGAGCAGTGATCAGTGTCATTCACACATAGCCCACCCCTCACAGTTAGAATCACTCCCGAGGACACACTTAACCCCTACAGCGCCCTCTAGTGGTTAACCCCTTCACTGCCAGTCACATTTACACAGTAATCAATGCATTTTTAATCGCACTGATCGCTGTATAAATGTATAATGTGTCCCAAAATAGCGCTAAAAGTGATCTGCCTGCCATAATGTCACAGTCACAATAAAAATCGCTGATCGCTGCCATTACTAGTAAAAAATACAATTATTAATAAAAATGCCATAAAACGATCCCCTGTATTGTAGACGCTGTAACTTTTGCACAAACCAATCAATAAACGCTTATTGCGATTTATTTAACCAAAAATATGTAGAAAAATATGTATTGGCCTAAACTGAGGAGAAAAAAAAAAAAAATTCATACATTTTTTGGGGATATTTATTATAGCAGAAAGTAAAAAATAATGTTTTTTTTCAAAATTGATGCTATTTTTTTGTTTATAGCGCAAAAAATAAAAACCGCAGAGGTGTTCAAATACCACCAAAAGAAAGCTCTATTTGTGGGGAAAAAAGGACGTACATTTTGTTTGGGAGCCACGTCGCAAGACCGCACAATTGTCAGTTAAGGCGACGCAGTGCCGAATCGCAAAAAGTGCTCTGGTCTTTTGCCAGCCAAATGGTCCAGGCCTGAAGTGGTTAAGGGGCATGACTTAATGCACACAGTAAAACAAAGACTTCTGAATGCATACTGTAAGAAATTTGTTTAGCAGACATTGCAAGCTATGTAGGGTGTTAAGAATAACAGATACCAAAAGCCACATGCAGGTTGCAAGAGAATTCATACCATGCAGTGTACATCCCGGAATTATACATATACTGATAATTACACCAAGCATGCAGAACACGAACAGTGTTTCAGAGCAGCATCCATATATACAGAGCTTGAACAGATACTGTAAATTACACATAGTATAAACATATCTCACAACTTTTTGAGATGGGAATGAGGGACATTTATTATCAAATGTATGTAGGCATAGAACACACTCCCTGCCACTCCCCCTAAAGGAGATTTCTACCAAAAAATTATTAGTTAAACTCACAAGTGTTTTTTTTTTTTTTTTGTATACCACTAATATTCCTGGCTTTTACTATTTTAATTTTACTTTTTTGACTTTTTACTATTTTACTTTTACTATTACTGGCTTTTGAAATGTACAAATGCAGAAATTTTGAAATTGGATGAGGGGTTTAACACTGGGAAACACTTTTTGAAAGATAAATAGTGCATTTTATGTACAACTATATAGATCAGACCAAAATGAGGGACAAATAAGGAGGAAAGGGCTACAGTGGACATTGTTGCAAATCAGGGACAGTCCGTCGAAATCAGGGACAGTTAAGAGCTATGCATACAGAAGGCACACAGCAGTATTGTGTCACATTTATGTACAAAGAACAAAAGCAGAGCATCATACCTAGTGTGTATACTACAAAAATAATTTAAAATAAAATGGAACAAATTAAAATAGAACACATATATTTTCCCTTTAATAATCTAATACAAATAGTAACAATGCTATTTAGGATAAATAAACCATATTAACTGCTTTTTTAAAATTTTTACTAGTCAAATTGGTTGGAATTTTTTTTTTCCTTACTGTTTGCTTTGGGGTACCATATTGCACTTTACAAAGCTGAGTTTTTTATTCTGTTATAAATGTTTTTCCCATAAAAGCTAACAGACCGGGGGCATGGTTAAGCTGGCAACCTAGGCAGACGTGCGTCGCTGGAGCTCCACTCCTACCGGAGAATTTTATCCGCTATTATCCGGCACTGAACTACCAAAATACCCCCGGACAGCACCAGACACCCACCGGGTATGCGCAAGGGCAAAACGGGCAACGGACGGAAGAGTTCCTCCATCCCCAAAGCCTCCCCTTCATCATCATTGCCACAGCGCCAGAAGGCCTCTCCCGCCGGCTCGCACATGGCGACACAGACTCCGGCACTGGAGCCCGCCACGGTGGAGGAGGATCGATTCCAGGCCCTGATACAGGCCATCTCTGGGTGTAAAACCACCCTCACCGCAAAAATTGATTCCCTCCAGTCAGATTTTGGCCTGCTACGCCGGGACATGGACAAGATCCGGGACCGCCTGAATGAGGCCGAGCGCCCCGTGGGGGACAATGAGGATGCCGTCAGAGATCATCGGGCCTCCCTGCATACCCTACAGGTACGGGTGAAGGCACTGGAGTCTAGGGCGGAAGATGGAGAAAATAGGAGCAGAAGGAATAACTTGAGGGTGGTTGGTTTACCTGAAGGAGCAGAGGGTCAAGATCCGGTGGCCTTCATAGAACACGCGCTCCGCACCCTCCTGCCTGACGCCATGTTTTCCCCTCATTATGCGGTGGAGAGGGCCCACAGGATGCCCCCAATGCGGGGCCCACCAGGTGCTCCCCCCCCGCACATTCATCCTCTGTCTGCTTAATTTCCGGGACCTAGTACTCCGGGAGGCCAGGAAGGTGAATGAACTCCGGATCGCAAACGCACGCATCATGATTTTCTCTGACTATTCGGTCGAAACTCAACGGCTCCGCAGAATGTTCGACCAGATCAAGGCGCAACTCCGTTCGAAAAACATCAAATACAGTATGCTATTTCCCGCCCGCCTTAGGGTTATCGATGGAGAACGCTATTTTACTGTTGCGGAGGAGGCATCTCAGTGGCTGGAATCTCTCCCCAGACCCCGGTAAATATACGTTGCCAACATCGAGGTTCCCTTCTGTCCTACTGTACTCCTGCTTTCCTTGGCCTGTGTTTTGACTTCCTGCTCTCCCCCCCCTTTTTCTTTTGGAGACAACGGTGATGATACTCGCCTCGCTCTCCCTTGTCACCGTGCAAGCCCCATGTTGTGAGTCAGATGTTCCGGCCTCTACAAACTCTCCCCTTGTCTGCAACCCCTGACCCCACTGTGGCTACCGCCTGACTTGCAGTTTGGGCACATTGACTACACAGATTCCATGGATGGGAGCCCGGAGCCAAGTGCCTACATATGCTTATGGTCTGGGGCGTGTTGAAGGAGGATTGGGGGGGCAATGGCGGGAAGTTTGGAACATGGGTCTCTTGCAGGGGGGTGATCAATAGGGTTACCCCCCTCTTTCCTCCCCCGATAGATGCAGGGTACAGTGATTAAGTATGCGCCCTTGGCTCTGAGCCGAGTGAATCTTTTGTTTTTCTTTTTTGTGTTTTATGGTTTTTCTATGCACCTTCAACTCTGGGGTATAGCCGGTTCCTGCTTGCTATGACCGGTCAAGGGGCGGCAGCCTGGTGCTCAGACTGACTTTACAAGTACTGCCCCGGAGCCTTCCCTGAGTTGCCATCAGCTTCTCCTACCTCCCAAAGGAGAATCGCCTTAAGTGCTCTTGTTGAGCTAAGTTTTACTTGCTCTGGTTAAGGGAATAAGCACGCCTAGTTCCCCGAGGGTAGTGCGGGGTGGGGGGAGAAGGGGTTTATGCTGTTGGGGTTTTTTTTTTTGGTGTTTTTTCCTTATGATTTTTTTTTCTTCACTGTGGTAGATTTCATGTGCAATCGTGTCAGGTTAGGTTGTGTCTTTTAGCTATGGCCCTACAGGCCTTGAGAATTTTGGTCTATGCAATGCACCCAGGTACCTTTCTCCGGGTTTATACGTGTCATACTCCCCTGGCGTTTCCACACCGCAACTACGTAGATGGCTCCTATGAGATTGCTATCGTGGAACGTCCGGGGACTTAACGATAAAATAAAACGTTCACTAGTGTTCGCATATCTTAAGAAATACAATCCACAGGTGTGTTTCCTACACGAGACACATCTGATAGGCGGCAGAGTACTAGGCCTTAAAAAGCCCTGGGTCGGGCATTATTATCATGCTACCTACTCCACTCATGCCCGCGGAGTCAGTATACTGATCCATAAATCCCTGACATACAAACTTCTTGATCTTAAAATAGACCCGGAGGGCAGGTATGTGGTCATACATGTGATAATTGACACTATAGAAATGGTTATTGTGAGTTTATATATACCACCCCCTCTACAGTGGCTATCTTGAAGTGTTTGATCCCAATTATTTCTAGGTACCCTACGGATAATCTGGTTATTGCAGGGGACTTTAACATGACCCCGAACCCCTCTCTGGACAGATTGTCTGCGGGGTCTGGTGTGGACTCTCCTCTGTCGCAGTGGGCATCTCTATACGGCCTGACTGATGTCTGGCGGTGGAGACACCCGGCGGACAGGGTCTTCACTTGTCACTCCAGCTCGCATCAAGCTATGCCACGTATAGATCTGGTCTATATGAGTGGGGGGATGCTCTCCAGGGTACGCAAAGTCACTGTCTTACCGAGAGGAATCTCGGACCACGCCCCTATGCTGTGTAGTCTACATACTCTTACGCCCCCATCGGACAGACTATGGCGCTTGTCCCGCTACTAGACATTTGCAATTCGTTTAGTTTTTTTTTCGTTTTTCGTTTTTTTTTTCGTTTTTTTGGTTCGTTCGGCTTACGTACGAATGAACGAATAGTTCGAATCGAACGAATCCGAATAACGAATCGTTCGAATTGTACGAATCCGATTAACGAATCATTCGAATCGAACGAATCTGAAAAACCACGAAAATCCAAAAAAAATCAAATTAGAAACAACGAATGTACGAATGAATAACATCCGAAAAACGAAAACAGGAACAACGAAAATGAACGAAAAAATTCGTACATTCGTAACTTCTTGAATTGGTCATTTTCCGTGTCCCTTACAATGGGGCTGCTTAACATGCTTCGAATAGATTGAACGAAAAAATTCGTACATTCGTAACTTTTTTTTTTGATTCGTAACTTTTTTTTTTGTTGAATTGGTAATTTTCCGTGTCCCTTACAATGGTGCTGCTTAACGTGCTTCGAATAGATTGAACAAAAAAATTCGTACATTCGTAACTTTTTTTTTTCGATTCGTAACTTTTTTTTCGATTCGTAACTTTTTTTTTTTCTATTCGGAAATTATTAAAATGTAATAATAGCATACACATTACATAAAATTATGAATTATGCTCCGATTACGAATCTACGAATGTACGAATAAATACGAATGCTAAACTAACGAAAAAACGAATCAACGAAAAAATAACTCTTAAGAATGTACGAATCATTACGAATACGAACACCGACGACTTACGAATGTACGAATTGTTACGAATACGAACACCGACGACTTACGAATGTACGAATCGTAACGAATCAACAGAAACGAAAAAAACGAAACGAAATTAAACAATTTTTTTTCGGAAACTAAAAAAACAAAACGAAAATAAACAAATTCTTTTGTTGTGCACATGTCTACCCGCTACTGGATCTCGGATCCCCTGGTGGAGGCAGAGGTGTCCACACATATTGCTGAATTTTGGCACATAAACACGGGCACGGCGGCTACCCATCATACGTGGGTGCGCGGTGCCTATCAATCCTCCATTGCTAAAGCCAGACATGATGCCACTGTCACGCTGGCTGAGGCTGAGACCAAGGCTCAGGAACTAGAATCTTGTTATGTGACTTCCCAGAATCCCATTACGTACTTGGATATGCAAACGGCTTATCGTGAGGTAATGCTCCTCAGGGTCTCCAAGGCAAATAAGCAACACTTAGCACAGTCGCAGCAGATTTTTGAGCAGGGGGGCAAGACCGGCAGACTCCTGGCATTTTTAGCTAAGGAGCAACAGCCGATCTCGTCCTTAGCCCGAATCCGTGACACAGATGACACGGTGCTGGTTGACCCCCTGGCCAGGGCGGACTATACAGGGGCAGAATTAAATGTATTCCTAGATCAGATTAACTTTCCCACTTTATCTGCTGATGCCCGTACGGCTCTGGATGATTCTATTTCTGTGGAGGAGGTCCAACAGGCTCTGGGTGGGTTACAGGCAGGTAAGACACCAGGTGTAGATGGGATTCCCCCCGAATTCTTCAGGCAGTACGCGGAACAATTGACGCCCAAACTGCATGATATGATAGTCAAAACTTTGAAGGACAGTGAACTCCCTGCCTCCATGGCGGATGCGGTCATCGTCCTTATACCTAAACCAGGCAAGGACCCCGAGCTGTGTGCCTCTTATCGGCCTATCAACCTGCTCAATGCCGATGCCAAGGTTGTTACTAAGATATTGGCGCGGAGATTGAACTCGGTCATACTCACCTTGGTCCATGAAGATCAATCTGGCTTTATGCCAGGGAAAGGCACTGATATTAATCTGAGGAGATTGTACACAGTTCTGGGTTCTACCAGACATCTTACCCCTGACGGATGCAGTGGCCTCCCTGGATGCAGAAAAAGCATTTGACTCCGTTGAGTGGGACTATCTATGGGAGGTCCTGCTCCGTTTTGGATTTGGTCCCAAATTTATTACCTCGGTGAAAGCCTTATACAAGTCCCCACGGGCTAAAATACGCACAGGGTCGATTCTCTCACCTTCCTTTTGTCTCCAGAGGGGAACGAGGCAGGGCTGCCTACTTTCCCCTGCGCTGTTCGCGCTGGCTATAGAGCCCATGGCGATCCTGCTATGAGCTGCTCCTGCGGTTTGGGGATTTCTATGGGATCGGTGGAGGAGAAGATCTCTCTGTACGCCGACGATACCCTCTTGTATCTCAGAAATGTCTGTCGACTCTTCCCTCCGAGAGGCTCTTTCACTTATAAACTCCTGGCAGGTACTCGGGTATCTGTGTCAATTGGGGGAAGTCGGTCCTGTTTGCTCTACACCCCTTTGGAGACAACCTACCGTTGAACACCCCGTTACAAGTAGTATCCACATTCAAGTACCTGGGGGTGGTTATACATAGAGACATCTCCCAATTCAGCCCCTTAAACCTTGAGCCTGTGATGTCCTCCCTGACTCGGAAATGCTCCGCCTGGAGGTCCCTACCCCTTACTCCGGTAGGTAGGGTTAACCTTATCAAGATGACGATACTCCCCAAATTCGTATATTTATTTAGGCAGACCCCGATCCCCATCCCACTTTCGTTCTTCTGGAAATTGAATAGTATATTGATATCCTTTGTCTGGAATGGGAGTACGCCCAGAATAGCTCAGTCTACCCTTCAACTTCCTATCTCCCTGGGTGGCCTTGCAATGCCATGTTTTATCAAATACTATTGGGCAGCGGTGTTGGTGACTGTTAGATGGTGGCTGTCTGCCGAACCTGTGAACCCCGCTGCCACTCTGGAAGCGGCACTGCTGGGCTCATACTCCGAACTACGGAATCTGATCCATAGGGGTCCTCGCTCTAGCCCTGACATTACCCCTTCTATGAGAACTACGCTTAAGGTGTGGGATACGGTGCGGACAAAGGTGGAGAAGCCCAACACCTGTCCACCAAACACTCCGCTTTGGGGGAACCAGAGACTACCGCATTTTAGTTCCATCCCGGACCCAGTGTTATGGGCCCGGTATGGTATCGTGACCTTGGCAGACATTGTCTCCACAAGTGGACTGCGAACATTTGACGAATTGAAGGCGGAGCGAGCCCTGCCCAACTTTATGTTCTTTAGATATATACAGTTGCGACATGCCTATCGGACTCAGTTCCCAGAACCCATTGTTCTAGGAACTACTGTAGTTGAAAGTATGCTGGCTGGGACTGAAGACTTGAAACCCCTCTCGGCCCTATATGCCGAGTTTGTTGGCATGGACACCTATGTTGTCTCCCGGTTGTTTGACAAGTGGCAGGCGGACATACCTAGTTTGGCGGATGATGATTGGGAGGAAGGTATTCAGCAGTACCTCCCCCTCATGATCTCGGCAAGAGACAGATACACCCAGCTTCGATTTCTTCACCGTGTCTACTATTCACCGGAGCGCCTAGCTAAAATATATCCCCAAAGGAGTCCCCTTTGTCCTAGATGTAGTTCCGATGTGGGTACATTCTTTCATATTACTTGGTCATGTCCAGGTATACAACTGTTCTGGAAGGGGGTGGTTGATGATATAAATGCCATAGGCAAACTCCGGGTTCCATGCGACCCATTACCACTACTGTTGGGTATAGTGGATAATTTAGAGACTACACATGCCAAAATTTTTTTTGTATTCTACACAGCATTCTACGCGCGAAAAACGATCCTCCTGAAATAGAAGGACCCTGCTTCACCCACGGTGCACCAATGGAGAACCATGGTAGATGCAGCTCTGCCACACTACAAGATAACCTATGTGGGCCGTAACTGTCCCAAGAAATTTGAGAAGATTTGGGCACCGTGGGTCAAAGAACGACAAGTCCAGGTTGATTGAGCCCTAAGGTTGGTGTACTCCCTGTATCCCTCTGCCCCACTCCCTGGAGTACCCACCATTGTATAGCACTCCTGGCTGGGGGAGAAATAATACCCCATAAAAATCTTAAGATAGCTTAATAGGCGATTTATATACCCATGGTTATGCTACCCACCAGAATGTTTTTCCTTTTTTCTTTAAAAAGTACTCTCTATGGTGATAGAGAGGCATGGCACTTACTGAAAAACTATACGGTATCATATGGACTGAGGTAATGCTGGTGAACAACCTAGTTTTGACATTATAGTGTATTGCGATACATATAACTGGACAACCCCCCTCGGATATTGGATTGTAACCTGAGATGTATGTTGAATCTGTTATTTTATACTAACTGAAGATTGCTGAAAGTGTACCACACTGTTCCTTTTCATTTCTTTTGTATTGTTTTTGTTTCTTTTTGAAAATAAATAAACTTTATGTTAAAAAAAAAAAAAAAGCTAACAGACCACCAGAGGGAGCCGCACACATTATCTATTTCCAGCACTACAGCCTGTGAGAATTTCTTTATGTATCGTTTGCATGAAAATACGATTAATAACAGTCACCTGCCCTGTTAGGCCCAATACATACTGGACCTTTTTTCTGCTGCTCTTAGGGGTGTTTGCCATTTTGTTCCTGCCTCTAAGTGTATGTTAGCCTATGAGTCCATGCACACATAGGTGTTTAGAGGCAGAAAACAAAACAACCCCAACAGCCAGCACATCCAGGGACAGCTGCTGCCAAGAGCAAAGGAGTCTAGAAGAGTTAGCAAAACGTCCAGTGTGCATAAGGCCTTATTGTGCCTATTATTGTGAACACATTGTATAAGCACATTTTTGTGTAGCGGGCACACTTTAACAAGTGTGCGCTATATGTGGAAATTTTGTTTTTTCCCTCAGAACAGTAATGGGGTTCTGAGGGTTAATTGTACAGGTTAACTTTGGCATTCTGCCTGGTCATGGGTGCAGTGAGGTGCCCATGACAGGCTTAGAACCAGGCCTGGTTGGACATCTTGCCGTCCTGCAAACATGGACAGTTTGACTAGCCCCATAGACCCACATGGTCTGGGGTAGGGATCCGTCTGTTCCCGAGTCTCGGAGCTGGTTAGCCCGATGCCCAGTAACTGAAAAAGGATTCAAGGCGTACTGGTGTGCTCTCAGTATTGGAGGGGCACCACAGCTCATTCAAGCGACCGGGGGAGGACTCTTCGGAGGAGGGCCAACAAGCTGGCATCTCAGTAAGAGCCTGGAAGCTGAGTTGCATGGACACTACAGAATCCACATTTCCACAGTACTGCCAAGGAGACAGATAAAGTTCCAGGTACTGTGCGAAAGGTTCCTTTTCATCTTCAGTTGCAAGTTCGTTTTGTGTCAGAGACTTTTGCAAGTTTCCGGATCACATTGTCAGCTGCTATACCTCTGGCTAGAGGTCTATCTGACATTAAAGTACCCAGCTGCGAGTGGCTACTCTCTGGGTTGATTAGAGACATTCTGTTGGATGTCAGCAGTTCAAGGTGCCACAGAACTATATGGTGTTAAACTGGCAGTAACGCACGCAAAAGATATGGTGTTAAACTGGCAGTAACGCACAAAGAACTATATGGCGTTAAACTGGCAGTAACACACACAGAACTCAATGGCGTTAAACTGGCAGTAACGCACACAGAAGTAAATGGTGTTAAACTGGCAGTAACGCAATCAAATAGACAGTGTTCAACCGTTACTACACTGACGCTATCTGAACTGTCCCTACTCTAGCTATACGCTAATGTAAAGATTACTGACACTGTTTCACTACACTACACTACACTGAAACTATATGAGCTGTCCCTACTCTACACTAATGTATGTATGAATGACACGGTCTCACTACACTACAGTGAAACTATCTGAGCTGACCCTACTCTAGCTGCACACTATGCAAAGCTGAATGATGGTCCTCCTCACTACACTCACACTATCCCTAGACTGATACTAAACTAATATTCTACACTGACAATTGAAGCAAAATAGCACAGTATAGCACACTAACGAACTAATAGCACTGAACAGAGCCCTGTTCTATCTCTCTCCATGCCGAAATCGCACTGAAAATGGCTGCCATTAAAAGAATACTTTTATACCGTGGAGCGGGAATGAGCCATGACTGGATAAAGTCATGATGACAGTGTCCAATTATGACTCTGACAGTGCTCTGTGCGCTGAACAGTGCATTGCAAGCCCTGATTGGCTGAAGCAGTGAAAGCTTCAGCCAATCAGGGCTGGCAATGCACTGTTCAGAGCTGCAATGCATTGTGGTCGGTTCGGGGGGGGGGGGGGCGAACAAACAGTCGAACGACCCGCTTGTTTGGCTGTTTGCAGAACGACCAAACAAAGAAAGTTCGGCCCGAAGATATGCTCGGGCCGAACCGTTCGCCCATCCCTAGTTACAGCCTGTAAACAGCATCATTGCACTTTGTGCTGCCTTATAAATACACCTGGCATTTTTTTTATCTGCAAGGAAAGGCTGATCATTGTGGTGTAGAGAAACATTCTTACTGACCAGAAAAGGATTAGGTCACATTCAGCTTTATTATTGAAACCAGAAGTCATGATCAGCATTATTATTACTGCCAATATCAACAGTACATAATGAATCTCACACAATCCCACCCAGATTTCCATGTGCAGCAGGAACACAATTGTCTCAGTTTTTGAAAGGAAGATGTATCACAAGAGGTCAAAGTACAATACATGGAATGTCATGAATGAGAGAATTCCTCTGGGTGTGTGCTCTTATCATTTGATTTAATGTATTGTAATGCCAGGAAAACTGCATCATGCTTTGTATCAACTTGTTGTAATGTTATAGTTCTTTGGACAAAGTAATGATATGACAAGCAGAACAGCAAATGTTAGGACTGGTTTCTTACGGGACATAGACCAATCATAGATGGTTTCTGAGCCAGTCAGTTCACACAAAACTTACAGTGCCTTGAAAAAGTATTCACACCCCCTAACATTTTTCACATTACAACCAAAAAGTAAATGTATTTTATTGGAATTTTATGTGATAGACCAAAACAAAGTGGCACATAATTGTGAAGTGGAAGGAAAAAGATAAATGGTTTTCCACATTTTTTACAAATAAATATCTGAAAAGTGTTGTGTGCATTTGTATTCAGCTCCCTTTACTCTGATACCCTAACTAAAATCTAGTGGAACCAATTGCCTTCAGAAGTCATCTAATTAGTAATAAGAGTCTACCTGTGTGTAATTTAATCTCATTATAAATACAGCTGTTCAGTGAAGCCCTCAGAAGTTTGTTGAAAAACCTTAATGAACAAACAGCATCATGAAGGCCATGGGACACAGCAGACAGGTCAGGGATAAAGTTGTGGAATAGTTTAAAGCAGGGTTAGGTTACAAAAAAATATCCCAAGCTTTGAACATCTCATGGAAATCCGAAAATGGAAATAGTATGACACAACTGCAAACCTACCAAGACATGGCTGTCCACCTAAACTTGCAGGCTGGGCAAGGGGAGCATTAATCAGAGAAGCAGCCAAGAGGCCCATGGCAACTCTGGAGATCCTGCAGATATCCACAGCTCAGGTGGGTGAATCTGTCTACAGGACAACTATCATCAAATCTGGCCTTTATGGAAGAATGGTAAGAAGCCATTGTTGAAAAAAAGCCATAGGAAAGTCCCGTTTTCAGTTTGCGAGAAGCCATGTGGGGGACACAGCAAACACGTGGAAGAACGTGCTCTGGTGAGATGAGACTAAAATTGAACTTTTTGGCCTAAAAGGAGCCAACTACAGGGCAATCTTAGAAGAAAACCTGTTAGAGTCTGCAAAAGACTTGAGACTGGGGAGGAGGTTCACCTTCCAGCAGGACAATGACCCTAAACATACAGCCAGAGCTACAATGGAATAGTTTAGAGCAAGGCATATTCATGTGTTAGAATAACCCAGTAAAACTCCAGACCTAAATCCAATTGGAGAATCTGTGGCAAGACTTGAAAATTGCTGTTCACAGACGCTCTCCATCCAATGTGACAGAGCTTGAGCTATTTTGTAAAGAAGAGTGGGCACACATTTCACTCTGTAGATGTGCAAAGCTGGTAGGGACATCCCCAAAAAGACTTGCAGCTGTGATTGCAGCAAAAGGTGGTTCTACAAAGTATTGACTCAGGAGGGCTGAATACAAATGCACCCCACAATTTTCAAATATTTATTTGTAAAAAATTTGAAAACCATTTATCATTTTCCTTCCACTTCACAATTATGTGCCACTTTGTGTTGGTCTATCACATAAAATCCCAATAAAATACATTTACATTTTTGGTTGTAACATGATAAAATGTGGAAAATTTCAAGAGGTGTGAATGCTTTTTCAAGGCACTGTATATTTTGGTGTTAGGTAAAAGTTAACCTGTTATAATATTCAGAGTCACTAGCAAGCACAGTAAGCCTTTTTTCTTTTCTGCACTTACCCTACAACATAACAGATAATTATTCCCTGTAGGTTTTGACTTCCCGAGAAAACTTATACACACAGAGAGCTCATGTGGCAAAGCCAGGGTTTTGTTGGCTGGTAGCTAAGACATAGGGGGGTTGATTTGCTAAAACTGGAGAGTGGAAAATCTGGTGCAACTCTGCAAAGAAACCAATCAGCTCCCAGTTTTTTTTGTGTTTGTTTTTTAATCAAAGTTTAATTGAACAAGCTGAAGTTAGAACAGTTAGAAGCTGATTGGCTACCATGCAGATTTTGTACTCTTCAGTCTTAGTAAATCAACCCCAGAGTGTGGTATTTGTAGGGCGCTTGGAAAAGGGTCAGGTTTCCCCATATCTTAAAGCATTGAGTATTTCTCAGGATTCTAACAGCAAATCAAGGCAGTGGAGGATTAGGAAGAACGTTAGTACTTGCTCACTGTGCATGCTACCTGCTATACAGTGTACCTGTTACTTAGCCCACCACTGGAAAAGCACAGGTTTACTTGAAAACACCTAAAGGTTTCTTATCTCCATTCACACAATCTCCATACTTGTGTTTCTAAACTTGCACTCCCTTGATGATTATTGTAAGGGGGTTCTATGCTGATTCTTTAAATTTTTACCTGTGTTTTACATTATGGAACATGCAACAGGAATGGGAACACCTGAAACGCCAAGGTTTAAAAAATAACAAATGGACAACCATCTCTTACTGGCTTCACCGCAGTTACAGATCACAGGAATATATTGTACAGATGTGTAGACTAGTGTCGTGTACTATGATAGAAATCAGCAATGATGCTTTTATCCCTGAATTACAAACAGAATGTGTCTTTGGTGTGAAGACATTTTATAGGTATTAGTTTGTCATACAGCTTACAGTATAATATCAGAATATTATCTTATGCCTTGTACACACAGTCGGACATTCCGACCACAAAATCCGTCAGATTTTTTCCGACGGATTTTGCCCCGAAACTTGTCTTGCATACACACGGTCGCACAGAGTTGTCGGAAAATCCGATCGTTCAGAACGAGGTGACGTAAAACACGTACGACGGGACTACGTAGAGGCCAGTAGCCAATAGCTTTTGTCTCCAAAGTCAGCTGTTTGGGGACCCTGATGTAAGAGGGGGGGCTTTCTGGGGACAGTAATGTTAGGAAGGGGCCCTCTGGGGGCACTGATGTAAGAAGGGGGCCTCTGGGGACACTGATGTAAGGACGGGGCCCTCTGGGGACACTAATGTAGGAGGGGGGCTCTCTGGGGACCCTGTGTAAGGAGGGGTTCTCTGGGGACCCTATGTAAGGAGGGGCTCCCTGGGGACACTAATGTAAGAGGGAAGGCTCTCTGGGGACCCTGATGTAGGGGGAGACTCTCTGAGAACACTGATTTAAGGGGGGTCTCTGGGGACCCTGATGTAAGTGTCAGGTGTGACTGTGTGGCAATGGCAAATGATTTACATAGCTCAAGGCATCACGGGTCAGGTAGAGGGCCCCTTAGCAGAATTTTGCTTAGGGCCTCAGGGAGGTCAGGATCGGCACTGTGTGTAGTGTCAGGTACTATGATAGAAATCAGCAATGACGCTTTTATCCCTGCATTACAAACAAAATGTGTCTTTGGTGTGAAGAAATTTTATAGGTATTAGTTTGTCATACTGCTTACAGTATAATATCAGTATAGACTCTTATGCCCTGTACACATGGTCGGACATTCTGACCACAAAATCCGTCAGATTTTTTCCGATGGATTTTGGCCGAAACTTGTCTTGCATACACACGGTTGCACAAAGTTGTCGGAAAATCAGATCGTTCAGAACGAGGTGACGTAAAACGCGTATGACGGGACTACGTAGATGCCAGTAGCCAATAGCTTTCGTCTCCAAATTTCTTCTGAGCATGCGTGGCACTTTGTGCGTCGGAATTCTCTACACACGATCGGATTTTGTTGTCGGAAAATTTTAGATCCTGCTCTCATATTTTTTCGGAAATTACGACGGAAAAAGTCCGCTAGAGCCCACACACGATCGGATTTTCCGACAACATAATCCGATCAGACTTTTTTCATCGGAATATCCGACCGTGTGTACGGGGCATAAGTATTACATCATAATAGAAAACACTGCAATAACCTTTCAACCTCTGCAATATGTAGTGTTAAAACAGAAAATTATTTTTAATTCAGGTCATGCATATTTTTGTTATTAGCACAAGTCTGTTCTTAGCCCCTTGCCCCCACCTGTACATACATGTGGCCTCACTAAAGTGGGTCTTCTGTGAGATCGCATATATGCATACATGTGTTTGTGCTGGGAGCACAGAGACTGGGCTCTCACCGGGAGCCTGGGTCTTGTACTAATAGTCGGGAATTGGGAGTCCCGGTTCCCCATCACCTGAACGCTGTGATAGTCTCTGACTGGAGATTACCATGTAACACATAGGCCCCTTTCACACTCTGGCGATTTTCATGCGGTACAGCGCTAAAAATAGCGCCTGTATACCGCCTGAGAAAATCCTGCCCCATTCACTCCAGTGTGAAAGCCGGCGGGCTTTCACACTGGAGCGGTGCGCTAGCAGGACGGCAAAAAAAGTCCTGCTAGCAGCATCTTTGGAGCGGTATAGGAGCGGTGTGTTCACCGCTCCTATACCGCTCCTTCCCCTTGATTTGAATGGGAAACCGCGGTAAAACCGCGGCAATACCGCCGCAAAGCGCTGCTACGGCGGCGCTCTGCGGGGGGTCTTTAACCCTTTTTCGGCCGCCCGCGGGGGTAGAACCGCACCGCGAGTGGCCGAATACCGCGGTTAAAACGACGGTAAAGCAGCGCTAAATATAGCGCTGCTTTACCGTCACCGCGGCTCCCCGCCCCAGTGTGAAAGGGGCCTAAATGAAAGCCCGATTTATCCTGAGAAAAACAAGGTTTAGTCCAACTGGATACACAAAGAAGTTGTGATGATATGTTTTACTAACACATGTCAAAGTTGCAAAATTGTGTTCAGGTGTGATTTGTTTTACACAACGTCATGAAGGGCTTAATATATTAGGGGCATATCATTTTAGCCTTGAACCTCCCAGAAGACTAACATGCTGAAAATGTGGGTTCCAGACTTTGAAAAAAAAAATAAAATATATATATATATGGAAAGGACAGAATTTTTATACTTATACCCCCAAAAATCTAACCTCATCCTTATAGTCATACATGGTTTTATTTTTTTCCCAGTCATTTATTATTGAAGAATGTGGGCCACTAAGAGCTAAATTCAGCTTCCAATCATGTAAATGTACAATTGTAATCTTACTTCTTGTCCTGGGTAGATCCATGTGAATTCTACTTCTACATTGGGCTCTCCTAGGACGGTGCAGTAGATGCTGAAGTCCCCTCCGCTATGAACCTTGTTGGCAGAGGAAGTAATAGTTGCAGAGGGTGGACCACTTGGAACTAAACATAAAACACATATACATAATAAAGAAAAGCTCCATTTGTAATCATCTTAAGCATTCCACATTACCGTAATTAGAAAAACAATATCTTACCATTAAACAATATAACATTACCATTAGTCTTCATACACATGGGCGCATTTTCCCATGCGGTGTAAACAGGCTGCATATTTTTGGTGCCCTGGAAGTTCTGGTGCTGTATACAGCTGCCCATAGACATGAATAGGTGAAGGCGGCTGTAAGAAGTTATGCCCTGTTATTAGCATATCACACAAGCAAAGATGTAATGTCCTGGAGGTAGTTTGCGTTTAGGACATTACACCTGTGCATGTGCACTACCTTGTTTTTTTCATGGCGACACATAATTGAATACAGCTACCTTCACCCATTCGTGTCTGTGGGCAAATGTACACAGCTCTAGCACATTCTGGGCACCAGAAATATGCAGCAATAAGAGCTGAAATTCTTAGCAGGTAACACATTTTCAAAATATGTTTTCCACTGTGTATTTGACTGATTGCCCAGAGTTCATATTTTAGTGATTTCAACATCTATTTGTTTAAATACAAATTTTAATAATCCCTCCTTGATTTAAACTCTAACGAGCAGGGCCCTCTGATTCCTCCTGTATTGAATTGTATTGTAACTGTACTGTCTGCCCTCATGTTGTAAAGCGCTATATAAATCCTGTATAATAATAATAATAATGACAGATTTGTATTTCCACGCCTACAAACTTGTATGTTATAAGTATAGGCAGCCCCTGGCTTACAAACAAGGATCTGTAGGTTTGGCCTTAAAAACAAGCTGGGCACCCACTGCACACGCGCGAGCAGCGGCGCGTGCCGTGATTGGCTGCGCAGTCATCTGGGACCTGTCACGTGTCCCAAATGACTAAGAGAAGGGAGGGGGCAGAGCTGAGGGGAAGTGATGTCACCAGCCCAGGCACTGAAGGAGGCAGACTACGAGGGACCCCCTAGCAACAGGCATTTAGAGGTGAGTTAAAAAAATAATAACTTCCAAATGTTTTTTTTGTTTCTTTTTAGGAATTTTAATGATTTTTTAGTTTTTTATTGTGCAACCCCACTTTACGTTGAATTTTTATGTAATTTGGAACAGGTACATGACCACAAAAGTAAGCATAGTATTGCACACATCATCCCCTATTTAAATTTTTTTTTTAAATAAGATGAAAAGATTGGTTGAAGGTCTTCTTTAGAAAGAATCAGGTAACCACATCAATGGTAGTTTAAACAGTCATGCAATTGCTTCACCTTCTACATAAAGTAGCTGGTATTTGATAGATATTTGTGGCGCCCCTCGGGCCTCTGCTCGGCAGTAAACCACTCCACTTTGGTTGACAGTGGGATGTTGGTACACAAAACCTTTTTTCACATCATAGGTAATCTCTGTGCCATCAGCCTTGATCTGCTCAGCTGGGAACTCCCTGTGTAGGGTTACTTTGGCAGACGCAGTGGTCACTCGGCATGGAATGATGGCTGGTTTATCTGGGTGAAGGTAGACAATCTCAAAGTAACTGGAAGATGGCACAAATAGTTCCCCTTTATCTGTGGAAAAAGAAATTACATGTGTTAAGAACAGGTTTACATCATCATTGGTAACTGAGCGCACTGTTCTGCATCAGGCTCTTTCATTCTCATCTGTGGGAATGGCCATACACAAGCTGAGAGTTAGCAGCCAAGTGGCCAGTTTTGAGTTTGCCTAATGAAGGTAACCACTAGAGTGCCTGAAAGTTGGAGGTCAAAAAACTAAATTCCCTGAGCCTGGGGATGTTAACATCTATTGGGGACAACAAAAAAGTCTCAGAAATAGGAGCCACTGTAAGGTGCCAAATTTGAAAGCAGTGGCATGGCCTTACTATGATCATACTGCTGCTTTTAAAAACCACAAATATATGAAGGACATTAACCACTTCAGCCCCGGAAGGTTTTACCCCCTTAATGACCAGGCATTTTTTTACGATATGGCACTGTTACTTTAACTGACGATTGCACAGTCATGCGACAATTTACCCAAACAAAATTGATGTCTTTTCCCCACAAATAGAGCTTTCTTTTAGGGGTATTTGATATTTGATCACCACTGTGGTTTTTATTTTTTGTGCTAGAAACAAAAAAAGACCAACAATTTAAAAAAAAAAAAAAAAAAACAATGTTTTTTTACTTTCTGCTATAAAACATATCCAATAAAAAATTTTTAAAAATCGAATTTCTTCATCAATTTAGGCCAATGTGTATTCTGCTACCTATTTTTTGTAAAAAATCCCAGTTAGCGTATATTGATTGGTTTGCGCAAAAGTTATAGCGCCTACAAACTAGGGGATATTTTTATGGAATTATTTATTTTATTTTTTACAAGTAATGGCAGCGATTAGCGACTTATAGTGGGACTGCAACATTGCGGCAGACAAATCGGACACCTAACTGACACTTTTGACACTTTTTGGGGACCAGTCACACCAATACAGTGATCAGTGTTAAAAAACATGCACTGTCACTGTATTAATGACACTAGCAGGGAAGGGGCTAACATCAGGGGCGATCAAAGGGTTAAATGTGTTCCTAGGGAGTGCTTGCGAACTGTGTGGGGATTATTTTATTATGGGAAGGCAGAGATTCATGTTCCTGCTTTGCAGAAACACAGGATCACTACCTTCCTTACTGACAGAACGGTGATCTGCATTGTTTACATAGGCAGACCAGCGTTCTGCTTCTCTCCCAAATGATTGGTAGGCCCTGGCTGACATAGGGTTCACCGGACCTGCTGATTGGCTCCCGCTGTGTCAAATCACAGCGGGAGCGTGTCGCCAGCAGCGTGCATGCACGCCCCAGACCTGGAAGAGTAGAATGATGTACAGGTACAGTACGTGATTCTGTGCAGAGCGGCCGCCTTGCCACAATAAATTTAGGTGGCACGGTCAGCATCTGGTTAATGTACATTAAAAAAGTGTTTAGCGCTTCAGAGTCCTAAAGCAAGCAGATTCACATTCAGGGGAATAAATGGGAGTGGAAAAGAAAGGGGAAGAAAATTTCTTAGTCATATGACCTTTCAAAATCATGTAATTGTTGGCTGAACTGGATGGACTTGTGTCTTTTTTCAACCAGATTGACTATGTAACTGGCCTTGCTAACAAAGAGTACTATGACAGCATTATGGTAGAAAACACTCTCTGGGAGAACGCAAGCTTCTGCGCTTTATGAATGGCACTATAAATGCAGGTTCAGTGGAGAGCGGTACCTGCTAAATGGCTCATGGGATATCTCTCATGCTCATGTTTTCTGTTTTAGTAAAAACAATGAAAAATTGAGTAGCCCCTGAAAACTCATCTATTCAGGGAAGCCTATCCAACCTCCACCTAAAAATGTACTTCTACTTTCTCCATCAGCTCATCCCTCACAGCTATTATTATTTGTACTACTTTCTCTTCCCTTTTAGGCTATAATCTCCCATGAGCAGGGCCCTCCTAATCCTCTTGTATTGTAACTGTCTCGTACCATCTCCCTTTATATTGTAACATGCTGTACAAGTGGTCATCACACTATAAATTCTGTATTATAATAATAGGTATTTGAAAGCATAATTGCTTAAAATTGCATAAAATTTAAGGTGTGCATGCACTCATTATAAATTGTACAGGCTACAGATGGTACAGGTTCCCGATAAATGTCTCCCGTTAGAAAATGTAAATGTTATAATTAAATGAAAACTTTGCTATTGGGGATCAAAAGAAATTGTAATAATATTCACTAAACCTAAACCAAGCCAGGGCTTGATTTAAACCATTTACCCCAGATCACTAATGTGGTGCCTTTCCTGCGGTTACAAATCTCTTTGGTTAAAAAGTACTCATAGATACTTCATATAGTACATTTAGTAGAGTTAGCAGTGTCACGGCATAAAGTTACATATATAGTTTAATTGTAGCCAGAAGGTTTCCTTGTAGCCTAAAAATAATGATGACACGTTAAACTGTATGGTTATTACATTAAGGTCCTGTATATCCTGAGGGAAATTTCCATTTTAGATGTTCCATATGGCATATCCTGACTTTTGTATAGAGATAGATCACTGGTTTGGTCAGTTTTTTGACAACAGTTTTTAGTCTTTTATTCTAGTTCTATTAATATATATATATATATATATATATATATATATATATATATATATATATATATATATATATATATATATATATATATATATATATATATATAAAATATATCACAAGCTGTGCTTCAATACAACTGGCACCTTTTGAAATATATTTGCAACTGAATCTAATTTTGGAACTTTAGCTGATTTTATCTTTTCCTGTCTTTCTTCTTTTAGTGATGTATCTACATGCACTGCACTCTGCTGATTGTACAGCCGATAAATTACTATTTTAGTTTAGTCCATGCATAAATGAAAGAATACACGCTTCCTGCAAAAGCCAGTATAATATACACAGCAGATAAGACATTAGCAGTTTTTTTTTCCTTGCAACAATGATATACTGTATTTGCATCTATCTTAACCGTTGACTAACTCTTTCCTGAACATAATATTGCAGACAACCTTTACCATAAAGTAGAAGTACTCTCAACTCTAATAGCTCAATTATGGTTGGTAGCTAGCAGACTTAATCATCCACATAATTGATGTAAAGTTTGATAAGTGTTGGACTAGGCATAGATTCTGTCACATAATGTTTTGGTAGCTTCTATACTTATTGGTTCCCCTTGACACAGGTGGAATATATATGAGATATTGGCCATTTGTCTCTCCTTGAAGGCCATTGAAGGCCTAACTAGGGATGGGCTGAACAGACCCCTGTTCGGTATGCATCAGAACGTCCGAACACCACAAAAGTTTGGACCCGAATAACAAACCTGATTAAAGTCAATGGGACCCGAATGTCAAAAATCAAAAGTGCCCATTTTGAAGGCTTATATGTAAGTAATTGGGCATACAATGGTTATATGCGTCTGAGTTCTGCCCTAGGGGACATGTATCAATGAAAAAAAAAGTTTGTGAAAAACTTAATTTTTAAATGAGTAGTGATTTTTTGATTTTTAAAGTGAAAGCCTAAAAATGAAAAATTCCTTCCAATATAGTGCCTGGGGGGTCCCCTTAGTCTACCTGTAAAGTGGCGGATCTGTACCATGTCTAGAATCTGCTGCAGCAATAATTGCATTTATAAAGCCCAAAAAAATGAAATTTTCCCTGCAAGATGCATTTATTTTGCTCAGCAACAGCTGGGGAGCCAGTGTGTATGATGAGGCCACAATTTAGTACTCGGGGAACAAGATTAGAGATTTTTTGGATACATTCTGGTGTCACTTTGACTTTGGATAGAAGTAACGGGTGCGTAAAAATTGGTCTTTGGGTGTCGTGGCGCCTTCCCACCATAACCCTATAGAGGTACTCTTGATGAAAGCAAGAATTGGACTTGCTGTAAAATATTGCAATGATATGCACCTATCAAACAGGTGCAAAAAAATTGGTCTTTAGGTGTCAGTTGCGCCTTCCCACCGTAACCCTATAGAGGTAATCTTGATGAAAGCAAGAATTGGCCTTGCTGTAAAAAAATTGCAATGATATGCACCTGTCAAACAGGTGCAGAAAAATTGGTCTTGGGTGTCAAAATTGGTCTTTGGGTGTCAGTGGCGTCTTCCCACCATAACCCTTTAGAGGTACTCTTGATGAAAGCAAGAATTGGCCTTGTTGTAAAAAATTGCAATGATAGGCACCTGTCAAACAGGTACAGAAAAATTACTCTTTGGGTGTTGGGGGCACCTTCCCACCGTTACCCTATAGAGGTACTTGCGATGAAAGCAAGAATTGGCCTTGCTGTAAATAATTGCAATGATATGCACCTGTCAAACAGGTGCTGAAAAATTGGTCTTTGGGTGTTAATTGTGCCCATGAAACCTATACCAAAAACATTCTTCCAGATGAAATGATTGAACACCCTCGAAGTCCTGCAGAGATTCCACATCCCAAAAAGACTTAATCAGTGACATCGGCATCAGGGGCCACATAGCTGGTAATCCAGGACTGATTCATTCTTATAAAAGTCAAACGGTCTGTGGAAAGATGCATTCTATAATCAGTAACGAAACCTCCTGCAGCACTGAATGCCAGTTCTGAAAGCATGCTGGATGCAGGGCAGCCCAACAACTCAACAGCATACTGGGCAAGTTCTGGCCAGTGGTCTATTTTCATGACCCAGTAAATCAGTGGATCATCGGTTGGAAAGCTCTCCATCTCTGTTTTGGCCCAGAGGTAATCATCCACAATGTGATACAGATGCTGCCGATGGGGTGTGGAAGCTGACAATCCTGGGCAGCAAGGACTAAAAAAATTCCGAAATGCCTCACTTAGGTGGACGCCTTCTCCAACGCTCCTCTCTTGACCAACAGAAGACTCAAAATGACATTTTCCACGACACTGTAACCTACTGGAGTCAGGAAAACGTTTAATTAAATCCTCTTTAACGTGTCCACAAGAGATTTTATCTTCTGCACTCTCTGTGGGGACGGAATGAGTTCTGAGACCTTCTCCTTATAACTGTGGTCAAGGAGGGTTGCCAACCAGTAATCATCCTTCTCCTTTATGCCATGTATTCTTGGGTCCTTTCGCAGGCTTTGAAGCGTGATGTTGCCCATGTGCCTCAAATTTGCAGAGGCTTGAGAAGCAGACTCCTCAGGGTCACTCAGGATGACAGCATCTGGAACTTCCTCCTCCCAGCCACGTACTACTCCCAAGGGTCCTGGGGGTTGGAAAGCCATCGCTTAAAAATTGACGCATGATGGTCTCTGGATAAAGTGGGCCTTGAGAGGAAAGGAAGTCCTCTTCTTCCTCCTGCTGCTCTGCCTCTAGTGCCCTGTCCATAATGCCACGCAGAGTCTGCTCCAGCAGGAACACAACAGGGATTGTGTCACCACTCACCATCCTTGTGGCCTCCTCAAATGGTGACAATACAGTGCATGCATCCTTAATTATCAGCCATTGGTGTGGGGGAAAAAAGCAGAGGCGGCCTGAGCCTGTCGTGGTGCCGTATTCGCACAGGTACTCATTCACGGCCCTCTGCTGCATGTATAGCCGCTGCAGCATTGACAAAGTCGAGTTCCACCTGGTGGGCATGCCACAAATCAGGCGGTTTAAGGGCAGCTGGATTTCCCGCTGAATTTAAGCCAACCGAGCACTGGCCAGCTTTAGCACATCTTGCAACCCTGGGTACGTATTTAGGAAATGCTGCACCACCAAATTGAGGACATGTGTCTAAGGGTGGACAGGAGGTTTGAGCCATTATCGGACACCGTTCCTGGCTCCAGCTGGCTTGGTGTGAACCACCTCTGGGCCTGTCCCTGCAGAGCTGCAAGAATCTCTGCTCCGGTGTGGTTCCTGTCCCCTGTGGTTCCTGGCCTGACTCTGGGAATAGCCCTTTGAACGCTTAGGGTGTACCTGATGTTTTATAGGACAATTATGCAGATGAGGGCATGGAGGTGGCTGAGGAGGAGGAGGGAGTAGAGCTCACAGGTCTGGTATCATCACCACCAGCTGTATGGAGACGTGGGGGCACAACAAGCCCTGTCCTGCATCCTTTCGAGTTGCAAGCAGCGTTACCCAGTGTGCTGTGAACAAAATGTATTGTCCCTGTCCATGCTTGCTGTACCATGTGTCAGCAGTAAGGTGGACTTTAAGGCTGACTGCTTTGCCTAATAGTGCCAGAACATTCTCTTCCACATGATGGTAGAGAGATGGAACGGCCTTATGTGAAAAGCAGTAGTAACTTGGAACCTGCCATTCTGGTACAGCACAGTGCAAATTCACGGAAGGGGGCAGAATCAACCAGGCTGAAAGGCAGAAGTTGGAGAGCCAACGGCTTTGACAAGCTTGCATTTAGACGCTGGGCATGTGCGTTGCAGTGACTGTATTTTTTTTCCCGCTGCAGCAGATGGGGCAGAGAAATTTGCCAGCTACAGCCTACAGCCGGTGGTGTGCTGCTGGCAGATGTGCTGCTAGGACCTGGGACACCCTGTGCTATACCATCATCCCTGTCAGCAGAGGCTGCTGAGAGGTAATGACTCGGTATAGCACGGCAGTCTGAAGTTGGTAAGGAGGCGGATGAGGGACAGATTTGTGCCCCTTTTGTGTGACTTTTAGTTGCTCTTGCCAACGGGCCAAGTGGTTGGACGTTAAATGTCTTGTTACGCACGTGGTACCCAAATGGTTGGTGTTTTTGCCACGTTTGATGTGCTTGAGACACCGTTTGCAGATAGCAACAGTGCGATCTGCTGCAGATGTGCTGAAAAAGGCCCAGACAACTGAGCTTTAGGGAGTGGGCTAACAGCTGCAGAATGTGATGGAATAGGGTGGTTGCTCTCTACTCTTTCTTGATGTAGACCTCCTTGGGGTTGTGCCGTCTCACCTTTAGTTTCCTCTTCTGCTCTATCTGGCACCCAATTCGCATGACCTCATCATCATCATCATCTCCACCATCTTCATCATTACCACTGGAGACAACTTGGCAATACGCTGCGACTTGGGGAACATGAATGTAGGGCTGAAACAACTAATCGATTAATCGACAACTAATCGATTACTATTTTCATAATCGATTAATCGACCAGTAACATAATGGGGTTAAAAACTAAAATGAGCCCTTTTATAGTACAAAAATATAATCACTACTGTAAATATTACTTTCACTGTTCTACGGTAAAAAAAATGAACCCCTTCCAGTAGTGATTATCTGCTTTTTTGTACTATAAAGGGCTAATTTTAGTCTTTTTAACCTAATTATGTTACTAAATGTCTTAGACCTGGTTCACATCTATATGTTTATTGGTGCTTTTTGCAGAAATGCACTACAGTTCATTTACATGGTTTTCTTATGGGACTCGTTCATATCTGTGCTTTTTTCAGCCGCTGCATATTTGGAAAGGGTTTAACGGGAAACAGTGATTTTTTGGTTTAATATACTTCAATGGAGCAGCTGCAGAAAAGAATGTAATGCGTTTTTGCAGCAATTTGTGTTTTTTAATTTGCCCAAAAAAATGCAAAAAAACGCAAATTGCAGTAAAATCACGTGCGCAAAAATCAAAATGCACAGCAGAAATCACTGCAGAAACAGATCAAAAGCAAAAACTGCATAGGTGTGTACTGAGCCTTATGCTGGTCTCACGGATCAATTTTCAGGTGAGAATATTAAGATGAAAAATCTTTGTACATTCGCTGAATGAAAGAAATTTGTTTGAAATTTTCACTTCACTTCTGAACAAAAACCACATACACTGTCTGAAAATTCCTTTGACCAAGAAGTTTTATATTATTTCCAAATTTTACCATCACTGTGGTTGAAAATGAACGTCAATTTGACCCACTTTTTTTTTTTTTTAAGGTTATTAACTGATTAATCTAAACAATAATCGGCCAACTAATCGATTATGAAAATAATCTTTAGTTGCAGCTCTACATGAATGCCAATTTGTCTACCAGTGTTCCTCTCTAGGCTCATGTTCCTGTCATCCTCAACCTCAGAACCAACATCTGAATCCAGTAATGGCAGGGCGTCATCAAGGTGCAAGTGGATAGCACGGGCAAACTCACTAAACAGAGGAAATGATGCCCTGCCTGAGGACTGACCACCACGTCCACCTTTGCCTGTGGACACATTTGTTGCTGGCCCCCTTACAGTGCCAAAGGAACATCTGCCTCTCCTTGTTGTCCTCCCAGATATTATTTGGAGGGAGGGGGCAGTGATTATAAGCAGATGTAAAGAAGAAATTGAAATCTGTACGTAGATGCACTTTAATAAATCTAAAGAGGTGTTTGGTGCACTTTAATTTGAGTACTCACACTACACAGACGCACTCCACGGATACACTATAATATACTGCAATATAATGCGCCAAATGTACAATGACGCACAGGACTATATGGCATTAAACTGACAGTAACACACACAAAACTATATGGCGTTAAACTGGCAGTAACGCACACGAGAACTAAATGGCGTTTAACTGACAGTAACGCACACAGAACTATATGGCATTAAACTGGCAGTAACGCAATCAAATTAACGGTGTTCAACTATCACTACACTGACGCTATCTGAACTGTCCCTACTCTAGCCATAAACTAATGTAAAGATTACTGACACAGTCTCACTACACTACACTGAAACTATATGTGCTGTCCCTACTCCACACTAATGTATGTATGAATGACACGGTCTCACTACATTACAGTGAAACTATCTGAGTTGTCCCTACTCTAGCTGCACACTATGCAAAGCTGAATGATGGTCCTCCTCACTACACTCACACTATCCCTAGACTGACACTATACTATTATTCTACACTGAGAATTGAAGCAAAATAGCACACTAACTAACTAATAGCACTGAACAGAGCCCTGTTCTTTCTCTCTCCATGCCAAAATCACACTGAAAATGGCTGCCATTGAAAGAATACTTTTATACTGTGGGGCTGGAATAAGCCATGATTGGATAAAGTCATGATGACAGTGTCCAATCATGACTCTGACAGTGCTATGTGCCACAGTTGGCTGAAGCTTTCACTGCTGCAGCCAATCAGGGCTTGTAATGCACTGTTCAGCACCGCAATGCATTATGGTCGGTTCGGGGGGCCGAACAAATGGTCGAAAGACCCGCTTATTAGGGCTATTCGCCGAACGTCCGAACAGCGAAAGTTCGGCCCAAACTTATGCTCGGGCCATTATTATTATTATCCCACCTAAATAATTAAATAATCAGACCCAAACTTTAAGGTACTGACCCTTAAACTAACCTTAAACCCAACCTTTAAACCAAACCTTCACCCTAACACTAGATCTGAGGCAAATTGTACTTGGCCACAGCAATAAACACTACAGTGTATTACAGTACAGTACAATATAGATATATATATATAAAAATATATATATATAAAATGGCGGTAAATAGTGTTACTTCAATAGTATTGAGTACCCTTCAGTGATGTCAGAAGTATTGAGTACCCTTCAGTGATGTCAGAAGACCTGGTTCACTGCTAACTTTACCTGAACTCGCCACTAGCAATATGTAAGAATGCCATATCTGTTGTCTATGTTTACCTATGTGTCCTTTTGTAAGACATAGAAATGTGACATGCAATAGGTAACCCTTTATACTTAGACTTAGACCTGTGAAAAAAATGTATGTAGAGCCAGTCTTGGATTCATCCTTCTTGCAGCCCAAGCTGTCACAGTGCTGAGCCCAGCAGGTGAACTCCCCAGTGTCCGCTGCAGAGGAGTTCATCAGAATCAGCTGTCCATATCTGTCAAGCTGTTTGATGCTGGAAAGACAACAAAGAACAGAACACTGTTCAGCTGCGGGTGACATTCATTTCTGCCATAAAGGCTAACAGGCATCTTATAAACTCTCTTCTAAATCTAGCAATTAGAATAAAAAATGAGCAGATAAAAAAAAACAATAATAGCGCTTAGACAATTATGGTGTTGGGGCTTCTTCCACCACTGGTAGACATAGATTATAGATATCCAGTTGAAAACAGACAGTTTGGGTCCCACTTTAGGACTTTTAATCAATGTTGCTTCATATACACTGCTGCGATACTGCTCTTAATTATATCTTTTTTTAATTCTTTATGTTAAATTACACAAAAATTTGTACAAAGTTTCAGTGACAAATTTTCTTTGGCATTTAGACATGGGAAGACAGGAGAGACGTACAAAGCTAATAAACTTCAACTTGGTGGAAGCCATATTTTCCTTAGACATTAAAAGTGGTGATGAAATCTGGATGAAGTGGAAATGAACTAATATCAAATCCAGACTATATGCTAGGCACAAAAGAGGGTGATTTTCTATGTCCAGAAGTGTTTATAAGAATGATCATGGTTGACCTGGGTACCTTGTACTGTGCTGCAACTGACAAGTGTCTGCAGCAGATATGCAATGGTTAGCAGGTCGTGCTATAGGCAGAGTGATGCCTGCTAACGACAGTGCAATAGTTGTAAGTGTGTGGTCAGTTTTCATTTTATGGACAACCACCAGTTTAATAGGATCATGCATAAAGTTTGGCATACACAGACATTTTCTGCTTTCTGGTATCGGGAGTGTGCTTTTGTATTGAGTATGATTGTTTAATTACCTTGAAGTGTACCTCCAGACATTTTTTTTTAGTTTTGCATAGAGTATAACAGGATTAACCTCCTGTCAATTTTTTACTGCTACCTTGGATTTCCTTAGAAAGACTTTTACTATCCCAGTGACAATGGTTTCACCAGACAGGAAACTAGGAAAAATCTCCAACCACAACAAAAAGTGAAGTCATGCATGTTTTCTTTTGGGGTGAATTTCCTGTTTCCTTGTAACACAAATTTTTTTTGACCTTTGCATAGTTTGGACACATAAAACATGCACAAAAAAAGCATTGTACATTTTTAACTTTCATTTTTTTGCACCTACAAGTTCATGTACAGTAAATTAAAACATAAACTGTATTTCCAGCCAACAACTTTTTTCTTAGTTTTCGATTGAGTGGGCAAAGGTTGGAACTCTTGTTGGCTTTCAACTACTATATGGGGCTCAGTTCCAATGACAAGGTTTTACCAGACACAAAGTAATGGTAACTCTCCAACAGCAACACAGACAGAAATAAAACAGTTTTCCTGATGGCAGGTCAAATTAAAATTTATTGCTGTTCAGCATACCCACCCGTGTAAGCTAGTTACGGAACACTGTACTAGCGCGGTGTGCTCTCTTTTATTTGATATGGAGTCCTATAGCATTGGATAGAGGGGAGGCGGGGTTAACCCCACACTAGGCTGCCATGGAGTCCAGGAAAATTACGGTAAGTATTGGATAATAAATTTTCCTTTTTTTTCACCCTTAATAAAATTCTTCCATTTTCTTCACTACAACAAACTTTGAAATTACCTTTAATAGAAGTGCATCAATATCTTCAATTTAAGACAAATGCATTGCATACTAGCACATTGTGCGAGACTTACCTTACAACGTAGCCTTCCAGCAGGGGCGTACCTAGAGAATTTGGCACCCGGGGCGGATCCTATATATGGCACCCCCCACCCCACCTTAAAAATGTAAAAACACCCCACTGTGTCCCCTTTTGCATCCTTCAATATCTTTTTGTCATGCACCTCTGGACCCCTTTACATTATACAGCACCCTGCACCCCTTTACATTACACAGGACCTTGCACCTAAGGAACTCTTTACATTACACAGCACCCTGCAACCTCTGGACCCCTTTACATTACACAACCCTTGTACCTCTGGACCCCTTTACATAACAAAGCACCCTGAACGTCTGGACACCTTTACATAACACCGCACCCTGAACCTCTGGACCCCTTTACATTACACAGCCTTTGTACCTCTGGACCCCTTTACATAACACAGCACCCTGCAACACTCTGGACCCAACAGCACCCTGAACCTCTGGACCCCTTTACATTACACAGCCCTTGTACCTCTGGACCCCTTTACATTACACAGCACCTGCACCTCTGCACCCCTTTACATTACACAGCCTCCCACAGCTCTGGACCTCTGCATGTTACACAGATTCCCCCTACAGTGCAGACCCCTCCAATACAGTGCAGACCCCCTACAGTACAGACCCCCCCTACAGTACAGACCCCCATACAGTACAGACCCCCTACAGTTTCCCCCTACAGTGCAAAACCCCCTACAGTACAGGACCCCCCTACAGTACAGACCCCCTTCAGTGCAGACCCCCTACAGTACAGAACCCTCCCCTAAGTAATGGTAACTCTCCAACAGCAACACAGACAGAAATAAAACAGTTTTTTTCACCCTTAATAAAATTCTTCCATTTTCTTCACTACAACAAACTTTGAAATTACCTTTAATAGAAGTGCATCAATATCTTCAAATTAAGACAAATGCATTGCATACTAGCACATTGTGTGAGACTTACCTTACAACGTAGCCTTCCAGCGGCATGCTTTACCCACTGAGAGGTTTTCCATCTTCCATCTTCACCCGTCTTCCTTTCAGGTTCGCACCTTCCAGCTACATGAGTGGCTGGGGCTGCGATGACGTCACTCCCGCTGTTTTTGGCATGGGCTCTGAAGGTCCGGTACGGTATGCCTGACCTTCAGAGCACATGCGCAGGTGACGTCACCAGCTGCATGCACTCTGAATATCTCCTAAACAATGCAAATTTAGGAGGTATTCACTGTACCTACAGGTAAGCCTTATTATAGGCTTTCCTGTAGGTACAAGTAAAATAACTAGGTTTACTACCGCTTTAAACATTTTTTGGAGCACTATATCAAGTTCCTGGATGGTCCAATGCTTTTGTCCCATTTTAATCATCAGTGCTGTAAGGACCTGCATTCCCCAGGAATGATCTTGTTTATTTATGCTACTCACCCTACTCACGTCCTGACCCCTGACCTACACTCTTTAGTGGGCGACAGACCTTGGGATAGACCTAGATGCTGCTGATTGGTCCCGTATCTGGAACACAATGAAATCTTGCTCTCGTGCTTGTTTTAGAAGCCAACTACAAGGTGTCTATTAGAATTGCTAGATTTGTTATCCAGCTACCTGTTTGAGAATGTGGACAATTGGGAACCTTTTGTTCACTGGTTCAGCAATTTTGGTCAGAAGTCTTTTCCATATGGATAGAATATTCCCCTCAAACCTGAATAAACCCATCTCTGTATAAAGACCCTTGATCTGTTCATAGTACAATTTAGGCTAATGATCCATGTCCTCACTGCTGCTAAACAGAATCTTGGCAGAATGTAGAAAACCCCTACTCTTTCCATAGCCAAAACTAAATCTCAGATCACACAAATGATGTTACATGAGAAAGTGGAGGCTAGGGTAACTGATACAATTCGAAAATACTCAGCTGTGTTGTACCCAAGGTTTACGCATTTTCTTCAATCTAGAATGGACTACAGTCTGTTTGGCTTGTAGGTAGGGCTAGACTGCCTCTCTCCAGCTTTTTTCTTTTTTCCCTTACCTTCTTTTCTCTTAGGCTGACTGTTCTTTTCCCCTTCCTCCATGCTGTAATCCCCACTGTTTGACTACTACTAATATTAAAATCCTGTTTATCGAGGCACCACATATTTACAGTTTATTTATACTTCAATCTCGCTTTTGGTAGTGTGACCCAATGCTGAATAACAATATCATAACCACATTTTATTACCTTTGTTTCTTGCACAAATGTTTCTGTGCTGTATTCCTGACTATTCTAAGACTTATTTGCATTCTGTGATATGTTTACAGGAAAATCAATAAAAAATGTATTGAAACATTTTATGGGTAGAGCAGGGGAAGGCTAGAGTCCCACAAGATTTTTATTTCTGTCTGCCTTTCTATTGAAAATGTTCCCTGTTTGGTAAAACCGGTGTCACTGGGACAGAAAGTAGGGGACATTTCTTAAAGCAAGACTCATACAGCAGTAAAAAGCAGAGATTAGGGAGTAGCGAATCCCCCTGAGTTCAGTTCACAACCAGTTTTGGGAATGTTGGTTGAAGTTCACAACTTTTGCGGCAAAACCCATTGAAGTCTATATGTGGCAAATTTTGTTATCCAGTTTTGGCTGTTAGTAGGGCTAAAATAGGTGTTAGGCCCCTTTCACATCAGAGGACCATTCTGGTCCGCCTGTCTACTTTTTAGGCGGACCTGATCGGATCACCTATTGTTCTCTATGGGGCCATCATCCGCCGGCATCCGATCCAGTCCGCTAAAAACAGACAGATGGGGATCCGTTACCCATCTGAAGTATCTCACAAAAGTTAGTACATCCCTCACATTTTTGTAAATATTTTATTGTATCTTTTCATGTGACAACACCGAAGAAATTACACTTTGCTACAATGTAAAGTAGTGAGTGTACAGCTTGTATAACAGTGTAAATTTGCTGTCCCCTCAAAATAATTCAA
Source organism: Lithobates sylvaticus (assembly GCA_028564925.1). Taxonomy (NCBI): domain Eukaryota; kingdom Metazoa; phylum Chordata; class Amphibia; order Anura; family Ranidae; genus Lithobates; species Lithobates sylvaticus. The sequence continues at coordinate 644,475,731 of CM053026.1, forward strand.
CACACAGCCATTAATGTCTAAACCACTGGCAACAAAAGTGTGTACACTCCTAAGTGAAAATGTCCAAATTGGGCCTAAAGTGTCAATATTTTGTGTGGCCACCATTATTTTCCAGCACTGCCCTAACCTTCTTGGGCATGGAGTTCACCAGAACTTCACAGGTTGCCACTGGAGTCCTCTTCCACTCCTCCATGAGGACATAACGGAGCTTATGAATGTTAGAGACCTTGCGCTCTTCCACCTTCGATTTGAGTATGCCTCACAGATGCTGAATAGGGTTTAGGTCTGGAAACATTCTTGGCCAGTTCATCACCTTTACCTTCAGCTTGTTAAGCAAGGCAGTGGAGGTGTGTTTGGGGTCGTTATGTTGGAATACTGCCCTGCGGCCCAGTCCCTGAGGGGAGGGGATCATGCTCTGCTTCAGTATGTCACAGTACATGTTGGCATTCATGGTTCCCTCAATGAACTGTAGCTCCCCAGTGCCAGCAGCACTCATGCAGCCCCAGACCATGACACTCCCACCACCATGCTTGACTGTAGGCAAGACACACTTGTCTTTGTACTCCTCACCTGGTTGCCGCCACACACGCTTGACACCATCTGAACCAAATAAGTTTATCTTGGTCTCATCATCAGACCACAGGACATGGTTTCAGTAATCCATGTCCTTAGTCTGCTTGTCTTCAGCAAACTGTTTGCGGGCTTTCTTGTGCATCATCTTTAGAAGAGGCTTCCTTCTGGGACGACAGCCATGCAGACCAATTTGATGCAGTGTGCGGCATATGGTCTGAGCACTGACAGGCTGACCCCCCCACCCCTTCAACCTCTGCAGAAATGCTGGCAGCACTCATACATCTATTTCCCAAAGACAACCTCTGAATATGACGCTGAGCACGTGCACTCAACTTCTTTGGTTGACCATGGCGAGGCCTGTTCTGAGTGGAACCTGTCCTGTTAAACTGCTGTATGGTCTTGGCCATCGTGCTGCAGCTCAGTTTCAGGGTCTTGGCAATCTTCTTAAAGCCTATGCCATCTTTATGTAGAGCAACAATTCTTTTTTTCAGATGCTCAGAGAGTTCTTTGCCATGAGGTGCCATGTTGAACTTCCAGTGACCTGTATGAGAGAGTGAGAGTGATAACACCAAATTTAACACACCTACTCCCCATTCACACCTGAGACCTTGTAACACTAACGAGTCACATGACACCGGGGAGGAAAAATGGCCAATTGGTCCCAATTTGGACATTTTCACTTAGGGGTGTACTCACTTTTGTTGCCAGCGGTTAGACATTAATGGCTGTGTGTTGAGTTACTTTGAGGGGACAGCAAATTTAAAATTTACACTGTATACAAGCTGTACACTTACTACTTTATATTGTTACAACACATGGTTAGTAACACTTGACGTTGAATGTCTTTACAACTGTATTCCACACCATAAAGGGCTAGATGTCATTCGTGACCTTCTCTTTGAGCGTGGACCTCAATTTGACAAGTATGCCAACTTTGTGCTTGACCTTCTCAAATTCATTCTTACAAAGAATCATTTCATGTTCGGTAATTCCCACTTCCTCCAGGTGCGGGTGTGGCTATGGGGACCAAATGTGTGCCCTCATATGCCAACCTGTACCTGGGGGGGTGGGAAAGACATCTTTTTTCTAAATTAAGCTCAACCTACAAATCCAATATACTACATTGGTTCAGATATATCGACGATATTCTACTATTGTAGTCAGGATCACATTCTGATCTAGATCAATTTTTTGAATTTCTAAGCATCAACAATTTTAATCTTAAATTCACCATGGAATCTAGTCAGCAGTCCATGAACTTTCTTGATCTAACCATCAACATTGACAATCTAGGTATCATTAGCACGTCCCTATTTAGAAAACCAACTGCGGGTAACACTATTTTACATGCCGAAAGCGCCCATCCTCAATCATTACTTAATAGCATTCCTTACAGTCAGTACCTCAGGATCAGACGTAACTGCACCTCAGACACTGACTTTTACAAATCGTCTAAGGAACTATATTCGAGACTAATCAATAGAGGCTACAGCCGTGCACTACTCAAACGATCGTTTGAAACTTGGATAGATCGAAACTGATCTATAATACCAGGAATCCCACTGATACCCAACCTGTTAGACTCATTACTCGTTTTTCGTCAATGCACACCCACGTCCGTGAGGTTGTTAACAACTTTTGGCCCCTATTGCGCGCCGACCCTACGGTCAGCAAATTTATAGGTACACGCCCTGACATCACCTATAAAAGGTGTCCCTCACTTCGTGATCGTCTCACTAGAAGCCATCATGCCCCGTTAGTAACCCAGATTCGTCATGAAAATGGCACATACCCCTGTGGGTCATGTGATATGTGTCAATATGTTGCAAACTCCAAGGCTATTCTATTGCCCAATGGATCCTTTCATCAAATTTCACACCATGTAAACTGTAGAACAATAGGAGTTGTATATCTTGCCACCTGCACCTGCGGATGCTTCTACATCGGCAAAACCAAGCGGCCCTTCCAAGTCCGAATCCGTGATCACATTAAACCCACCTTAAAACGCATTACCACCACAGCCATTAACAGGCACCTCGGCCAGGTACACAACTTTGATCCCCAACACATATGTTTCTCGGCACTTGAACATGTCGAGACACATGTTAGAGGAGGAGGTATCGATGAAAAACTCTTACAACTTGAAACTAGATGGATACACAATCTCAATGCTGTCAAATATCCCGGCCTTAATGAATACATTAGTTTCAAATCTTTTCTATGATTGTTTGGAATATTATGGCTTCTGATCAATCATTACCCTCCTTTGTGCTTTTGTATATCTATACCAGTCCATCGATTTACTTTACTAACAACTATGTCCCTCTCCTGCCGCACCTCAGGTCCTAACCGTTTGCGTGGTCGGCCGTGTGGGGGTGTTCGGGCACCGTTACAGCCTTAACTTATGATATATTGTATGTTTATTTGTCTTCTACCTACCTAAGCACATTCTGATTATAACCATGAATTGTTGTTTATACATATATCCTAGTCTGTTAACCATCACGCAAATTCAAATATCTTGACCATTTGGTCATTATATAATTAATAGACCATAACACATACTGTATTCTTCTTGGTCTCACATAATCGATTTTGGTTAAAAATACATATTCTTTTGATTTGAAATATGCATGTTTACTTAGATAATTTTTTGTCTGGTTTTATGTCCTGCAGGCTCCTCTGCATGTCGCCTCAAAAGGGATCCCACTATTAATGGGGTAGATCGGGTCCTGGCCTCCCCCACCAGTCCCATCGCTTGTTGCTGTCCCCTTTTTCCCCCCCGTCCTCAGGTGTGGGGATGGCGCGAGGTCCAGCTCTGCTGCTGGCTTCCTTGTCCTCGCTGTTACCATCTATGGTCAATGTCATCTCCTCATCGCATTGGAATCTGTCTGGGCACCCCAGGACTGCACTTTCATATTTGCAGCCCGTCTAGCCTCCTCGCCTTAAAACTTCCCTCTTGCTCCCTTTCCATCAGGTATCTAATAGCTCTGTTCCCATCTTTCTCCCTTGAAATATTTGGTCCATTCCACTTTTTTCATTGGATTCAGTGCATTAGGTCCCACAGACCTATGTTGCTGGTTTACCCTCAGTACCCATCTTGTCCTCAGGGTGGCTCCTGAGTTAGGATCTCTCTGGGTGCGCGCGCGGTGAGCGGCGCGCGCATCCACTGATCCCTCAGCACTATGGGTGTTGTAGGCAAACGCGCCTCTGCCTTGCGCATGCGCGGGAGGCCCGTCTGCCCGCCGCCTGATCACGGATCACCATGATCAGGTGTGGAGGACCTATAAAGCCTGCTTAATCCACACCATTCAAGGTGGTGGATACTGGAGCGCCAGTTCGTTTGGATCTTTGCTATTCCAGGTCTGATATTTTTGTCTCTTATTCTCCCTCTCTATATAACTTTTGAATTGTAAACTCAGAACTCTGAACCAGCATATACATTTCCATTTCTCCTCCTTAGCTACGGGCTCTTGTCTATACCCGGACCAATATTATCTTATATCTGTTGCTTTTTCAAATAGCCCTGCCTGAGGCTTCCCGTGCTCAGTGCAAATTATACAGGCACATTACTCCCAGGTGAGTCTTCTCACTCTTTATCTCATATATGCATCTTTAGCCCTCTATTTTCCTATGACCTTCTTAAATCTTTTCTTTTCCTCTCTGCCCTAAACAGTGGCTTCTCAATAAAGCTATACAGATTTCAATATGATTCCGATTGTCTGGCGCTCCATACTCATGATTAACTTCTTCATATACAGTGGTAAGTTTTGGTAATTTTAGGCTATGTTAGCCACGTATGGCAATCAACTTAGTTTGATGCCATTGTATAATACGTATCTTCTCTACCCATTGCTCTCTACCAGGCTCCCTTTAGGCCCTCGGCAGTTCCTCGCTTTTTTGGAATATGCACATGACCTTATCCGCGACTTGATTTGGTGCTTTAGCTGCTTTGCGGTACGTATCGCTATCCTCTACCGGGACTGGGTGGTTCAGCCCTGTGTGTGTGTACGGGTGGGGTCATGGCCTTGAGGTTACATGTTTTTTTAGAGTTCCTGCAGACCATAACGATACACTTATGTTGTTCTACATAATTAATTCCTTGCTTTTCTGTATTCTATTAGATTTACTCCTTACCGGTACAAAGTGACTCAGTGACCCTGAAGAAGCCATTGTATGGCGAAACATGTCGGTCAGCTCTCTCTAACAACTCCATTGTACCCATGATCTATACATACAGTATAGACCTTTTTTTAACCCACTCTAGCCAATACTGTATATGTTTGGTTCCTCAGTCACCTCAGAGTCCTCCTTCCCCATTTTCAAATGGGACTCGATCTGACTAACGGACTAATTTTTTAGCATGCCTCTATGTATATATAGCTCTTTTTGTTTTTGTCTTTATGTCTGTAAACATGTTGAATAATAAATTGATTTGCTAAAATTTCTTTACTAAGAAGTTGCAAGTGTTTTTCTCACCAATAATTACCGCTATAGTCCCCTGTCTCTATCCCTGTCCACTTACTTACAATTTAATCCGGGACGAGGTATAACTTTACTAGAGCTTTCCAAGCCTTCCCCTCTATACTTTATATTGTAGCAAAGTGTTATTTCTTCAGTGTTGTCACATGAAAAGATAGAATAAAATATTTACAAAAATGTGAGGGGTGTACCCATTTTTGTGAGATACTGTATCTGACGGATCAGATGAAAATAGGATGGAAATGGACATCCCATAGAGAACAGTGGGCTGTGTCTGTGTCCACTCTGCATAGAGGAGTGGATACGGACCTATTATCCACCTTCTCAGCGGGGATCAGCAGAGAGATTCCGCTCCGTCTGAAAGGGGCTCTTATTGTGAAAGAAACACGTAGTAAGTCAGGTACTGTCATAGTAGACATGTACTAATATCAAAATAAATTACTATTATTATTACACAGGATTTATATAGCATCAACCGTTTCCCCTATGGTTTACATTATAAAGGGAGACAGCACAGTTAAAATAAAATTCAATACAGGATAAAAAAAAAAAAAACGAATAAAAACATTTTCTCTTTCTACACAGAATTGTCAGCTCTCCCTAACAGCGCCAACACACATTGGCAATACGGCTGCTGCGAACCCAATCTCTTATAGGAAGACTGGGTAACTTATCCCTTCAAAGTATTGGTTGTTTATGACTCATAGACCAGGGGCAAAGGCTTGTGCTAAATGATTGGTGTTCCTTACTTCTGCTGCGAGCCAGCAAACTTTTCGGCCAAAAGTTTGTCAAATTGCAAAATTTCCAAATCCTGGGTATTTGATGTAAACCCATAGTATCAGTAACCATGAACCAAATCCATATCCAAAGCAAATACAAAAAAAATAACTTGACATACACATGGTTTCTTTGAATGCACACACAGTAAATACAAAGCTAATTAAACTAAAAGAACAAAAGTCATGTAACTGTTTTCTTATAAAACCAATATGTGAGCAGTTGCTTAATTCAAAAACAATTATATTTCAGGCTTATGGAGTATCTTCAAACCCCACAGATAAAGCTAATAGCAAAACGATCCCATTAATATATATGCGTAGAAAATTATTGGAAGAGTAGAACACGTGATACATATTTATCTGTGTAACAACACCGTCTAAATTCAGTTGATATTACCCCAAAGATTAGCACAAGATCCCTCTGGTCTAATTAAAATAGACATTTAGATGTATCACTGCAGATAAAAAAAGTTAAATTAAACATGAAATAATTCTATGTAGGGTCTTTTACTTTGGGCAGTCTAAACATAAATTAATAAAATCACCAGTGCTCAAACTACACATGAATGTTTTAGCTCTGCTATTAAAACACAGATTTTTATGTATAATATAACCAATATATTATATTACAAATAACACTATTACACAGTTTAAAAGTGTTTTGTATCTATAAAATGTAAATGATAAAACAGCCATATAAATAATAGATATAATATAGCTAGTTTACTAAAATAATATAAATCCACATCATACAGGGCCCCTGGCAGCCGGTGTGTCTCTGCTCATACCAGCTGCTAAATACAACTAATACATACTCTCAATTTATCTGAATGGCACACAAATATTAGCTGTAACAGCACAGGTCTTTGTTTTTTAACAAATCCCTTCTATTAACATTTCTGATGTTAGAATGCAAACAACGTAATGTATATAAAAATACAATTTATCTCAACAAGGTGGAGCCTACTAGCCTTGCAGCCTTTGTCAAGGGTGACATGGAACATTCCCTTCAGTTATTTTTGGTAAGGTATGGGGGCCCAGGTACTGCCCTGGGGGACATGTATCAATGCAAAATATTTAAAAAAAATATATAGTTTTTACAGGGGCAGTGATTTTAATGATGGTTAAAGTGAAATGATACAAATGAAAAATTCCTTTAAATATATTGCCTGGGGGGTTCCCTTAGTCTGCCTGTAAAGTGGCGCATCTGTACCATGTATAGAACCTGCTGCAGCAAAAATGACATTTATAAAGAAAAAAAGACATTTAAATTTCCGGCAATACAATACCATTATATACACACCCAAAAAGTGTTATAATATTGAAATTAATGTACATTGAGGCGTGCAAGTGAATCATACAAATGTGTAACATAAAACAATTGCATAATCATAAATGTCCATAAAAACAGAAGGATCATAAAGTGTCCATGCAAACACAGGAGTCCCGTTGGTGACAACACACGTATTGCACCCGTAGAAAAGAGTGGTCAATCAGATAAGACCTCCACCACCAAACACACTGTCCCTTACCAGAAGGCAAGATCTCCTGTTATAGAGATCAAGAAAACTTTATGGCCTATTCTCCCAGCCACGGGTCTCTGGAGCAGGTACAATGGTATCCACAAATCGCTATACAGATTCTCTCAGGTACATTGGAGCAGGTACAATGGTATCCACAGATCGCTTATACAGAATCTCTCAGTGTTCCCAATCAGGCATCATGCAAGGATAGAGATGGAGAGGACTCATAGTGTATCACTGCAGGAGCTGGAAGATTCCCTTCAATACACCTCCATACAAAATCATCCATCTGCTCATAGCTTCCAGATGGATGATTTTGTATGGAGATGTATTGAAGGGAATCTTCCAGCTCCTGCAGTGATACACTATGAGTCCTCTCCATCTCTATCCTTGCATGATGCCTGATTGGGAACACTGAGAGATTCTGTATAAGCGATCTGTGGATACCATTGTACCTGCTCCAATGTACCTGAGAGAATCTGTATAGCGATTTGTGGATACCATTGTACCTGCTCCAGAGACCCGTGGCTGGGAGAATAGGCCATAAAGTTTTCTTGATCTCTATAACAGGAGATCTTGCCTTCTGGTAAGGGACAGTGTGTTTGGTGGTGGAGGTCTTATCTGATTGACCACTCTTTTCTACGGGTGCAATACGTGTGTTGTCACCAACGGGACTCCTGTGTTTGCATGGACACTTTATGATCCTTCTGTTTTTATGGACATTTATGATTATGCAATTGTTTTATGTTACACATTTGTATGATTCACTTGCACGCCTCAATGTACATTAATTTCAATATTATAACACTTTTTGGGTGTGTATATAATTGATTACACCTTTAACGAATCAATCAATTTCTGTTTAGGTGGACCTTTATATATTTTTTCACTGTTAGCCGCGCAATCATTGGGTTTTATTTTGTAGTTTTTATGTGGGTATCTCACATTTATGATTTGCAGCAGCACTATTTTTATACTATTTTCGATATTTAATTTCATATTAATTTAAGGGCAGAGCAGTATTTTTCCCAATTTGAATACAATACCATTGCCGGCAATACAAAAATGTTAAAAAAAAAACAGTGTGGGGGTCCTCCCTCCAATCCATACCAGACCCTTTGGGTTTGGTATGGATTTTAGATGGAACCCCATGCCAAAATAAAATAAAAAATGGGTGTCACCCCAAAATACTTACCAGACCCTTATTCGAGCATGCAGCCCAGCAGGTCAGGAAAGTGGGGGATGAGCGAGCGCCACCACTCCTGAGCCATACCAGGCCACATGCCCTCAACATTGGGGAGGTGCTTTGTTGATGGGGACAAGGGCCCTGGTCAGCTGATCAGCAGCTACACCGGACTAGTGTGAACCCAGCCTAAATAAATGACCAAGAAGTTACTTTGCTAATCATCAAGACACCAATGGATTTGAGACTGACATATTTTGATAAGGTAATAATGACATTATAAAATTACTTTATACAGCATACCTTAATGCTGTGGAAAATGCAGAAGATACCTTATTGAGGAAGACAGTCATAGCATTTGAGTTGAGCAGTACAAAGTATAAGTAAATCTTTTTAGTATGGCTGTTACTGATTAAAATTTTCGTGTTCGATTAATCGCATTTTTTCTCCTTGCATTGCAACTCTGCATTAGTCAGTGGTAAATGTGGTATACACTATATACAATCACCCGACACTAGTTAGTTTCCACAATCCATGACTTAACTTCACAGTTCACACAAATACGTTTTAAATTCAAACTGTAGCACTGACGTAAGTAATTTTTTTTCCCACAGTAGCGTGACAATCCCTCCACCTCCGGTCTAACTAATCACTCTCGCCTTATGGCATGGACCCCTGTGCAAACAGGTGGTCATGCAAGCGGGTATCAAAAGGGTTAACACGGACCATAAACTTCTCTCATGTCTCCTTAGATCTCAGAAAGGACGCCAGGTCATGGGTAGAAAGAAAAGATCTAAGTGCTCACCGCTTAAGTATAAGATTACATTTTTGTGTTCAAACACAAACTACTCACATAAAGATGATAAAAACACAGCATGTAAAGCCGACAATCGTGTTAGTTCCGTAGGGCAGCAGCGGGTGATGTCATGCATAGCTCCTCCCCCGTACACGTTATGTTCAATCAAAACTTCAACGTCACCGGACTCCTCCCCCCTTCCCTTCGTTAGCAGATGGAGGCACTTGGGGACGTCACCGGATCTCCGACGGAACTCCCTGAAGACCCGGAAGCCGGCGGAGAGGTAAGTACCGATCAAAAGAATTTTGATCGATCAAAAAAATGAATCGATTAATTTGAGGAATTAATCTTTCATTTCCACAGCCCTACTTTTTAGTAATATTTCAGTTTTATTAACCTGGCCCTTGGGGGCCCTGGTTGAAGGCCTTCACCTATTATATACTTAACAATGATGTATCTCTGCTAGACTTTTCAAAGAATTAAATAGTGTCCAGTAGAACATCTGTCAACCATGGTCCCAAGAGTGTGCTGAAGCATTTGAGTTGGCATTTCCCCATAAACAAAGATATTATTTTTACATGGACTGTAAATGCTGACCATAGAAAGCAGTACAAAAATACAAAAGGCCACTGTTAAAATATACTGTTAAGCAAAAAGGTAATTACAAAGTAAAAACTTTATTATTTGCTTTTCCCTAATGACAAAGCATTTAGTGTGCATTAGGAAAGGCTGTATATAGTTAACATAGGTTATAGAACCATTTATTGGATACAAGCATTATGTAATGAGGATGTAATGTTGAAGACATCACTTCCTGCCAGCACACATAAATTCCACACAGGTTATACATACTCTGACATGTTCAGAAATGTCATTCTGTTTCTTTGACTGTGGAAGGAGGACTTTAGGTTACATTTACCTTCAAAGGGAAATTATTATAATTGTCACAGTTTAAAACATTATAAGCGGCAATAAATGCTATTTATGTTTTATTGAATGACAACAAATCTAACACTGTATATTTACGGTGTACACATACAATGAATCATATTATACAAACTTAAAACCTAAAAATCATAAACTCTGCAAAACTTTATCACAGTTTCCTTTTGATGATTATACTTTTCCTTTTAATATTTATATAGTGTTCTAGTTTAATGCCTAATCCAACCCCTTTTTTTTATTATTTAAAAAGGGAAAAGTGAAGCATGTGAAATGAAGACTGAATGAGGACAAGATAAATTCTTCCAGGAGAGATTTTTTGTCCTGTGACACCGGGACAATAAATAAGGGAAGTTGTTGCCATTCTCGCGCTACTAAATATTTTTTTTTATTTTTTCTGATATTGTCTGTATGCCTGTTGGTGGGATTTTCATTAATTCCTCTCCTGACAGGAAGTGGGGTGAAATCTCTTCAAATCCTACTTAGAAAATTGAAATAAATGTTTGGCCATACCCTAATGGCAGTGAAATGATAAATATCAATGCTTCTACTCCAAAGCCTGACACAGTGAGCAGTAGAACTGATCTCTGCCACAAGCGTATACCCACTTCTTCCTAGCATCACAATGAAGAAGAAATGGGCTAACTAAACTTCTGCTGACACTTATCTGGTTGCAGTAGAAACCAGCTCAATATACCGGTATTTACCAGCTTAAGCCCACAGTACAGCCAAATAGCCCCACACACTGCACAGAATGGCCAAATATTCTGGTTTGTTAGTAGGCCTTTACCCAGATACAGATGCTGGATGTAAGTAAAAAGAGGGAAGAAATATAGTAGATTACCAGGACTGCCACCCAAGGCAAGATCTTGCAGTTCAGTGAAGGAAAAAATATAACAAGATGAATTAGCATGTATTTTGTTCATGTACTAAATGCTACTGGTGGCAATCCCCAGAGCTTCCTCAGGTCCCAAAACTCAAAATTGATTGACTTTATTTGGTCCCATAAAAAACCCTAGTCCAATTTCAATTACTAAAGGAGTCATGTTTTTTTGTTGTTGGAAAATACTATGAGGCCTCATTATTATGCAGAAACCTAGGCTGGGTTAACTAGGGGTTCCAGAAACAATGGATGGATGAGAGACACTCTACTTTGCATTCACTGGTCACACCGAAACTTCGCCACCACTACAGCTGCCACCACTGTAACAACACTCAAGATATGGGACTTGGTGTGGACAAGACATCATTAGAAATAAAATTTCCCCACATGCCAATAACAGTCAACCCCCAATTTCCACTGTGCCTAGATGAGAGAACTTTTAGCACTGGACTTTGTATGGCATCCTATAACTACATTGTGTATTTAAGGATGGAAAGGTCTTTAACCTCTTTGAAATGATAAATCACTGGGGGTCACATGCCTCTAGATGTCTAGAGATGGCTCCAACATTGTACTTTTGCTAAAAGCCTTCCACAGCCAGTGTTAAATTTAGTCTCTCTCCACCCACTGGAAAAGTCACAGCATTTTATTATTTTTTAAAATACCGTAGACCCTATTTTGCTTTTTTTCCGACCTGGCTTTATCCACAGTGCTCAAAAAGTTCAAAGAGCTAGCAAACTTCATGAACTGAATCTATCTTTCCTCCATTATGGGATTTTCAAATATTCAAAGCATCAAAACACGATAGAGGTCCTAACCATTATCCAATACAGTGCTTTTTTTGTTTTTTGTTTTCTGCAGTTTGGACTTTTATTAGGGTGCTCAATCCGCCTTATCCCCACTTAACTTCAGGAGAACCAGTATTTAGTTGACCATACACAGGCTAGATATCAGCAAAGGTAGGTTTGCCTCTTTGTGGGTTTTCACTATATGTGGATGGGTTGCCACAACAATTTTTCCTGACTGCTGTCCCCTTAGATACTGTTTGGGAACAAGGAAAAGCCCAAATACATGGAGACATTATCTGCTTTTGTATACAGTTATACTAATTTCACTTGGCCTTCTGCATAGCAGTGTAACACACTTAGCTATACCTGAGTTTGAATCCAAAGAAGGTTGTGCAGTCTCATTTTTGTGTACTGCCATATCTACAGAAGTCTTCCCACAGGTACCTGGTGGCTGGTCTCCTAAGCCAAGGTAATTTTCCCCATTCCATCTACTCCATAGAAGGATCACAACTTATTCATGGGAAAAGCAAGATCTCAATCTTTTATATGTAATAGTGCGCATGCCTGACTGCCTGAGGTGCTCATTATCTCCTCACGGGTGCTCAGGATTGGCTCACTTCTCACATGTGTAATTGAGAGGATCAGTTGATATTATTGTGCTGTTTATGGCTAGCTTCACAGTCTAAGAGGAGAAGGTCAATATTAAATCATCTCCATTGCAGGTAGGTGAGGTGTCTTAATAATTCACTCACCTTTGCAGCATCAGGTGCCAGAAATTTCTATATGCCTGGGTCCTGGTATACAGTACAGAAATTGTATTTATGCATAAATGATGGATAAAAATCAAATTATAAAGTTAAAGATATATTCCCAGTATAGTAAGGCAAAATGTTGATAAAAAGTTGGAGGAAATTATGACTCAACTGCTTTGTAGGCCAGATCTTAGTAGACATAATAACCTAATATGATGTCATCAGAAGCTATTTTGTCAATTATGGCCCACAAAGCCTTGAAGGGGTGTCACAACAAGTGCCCCAATTTTTTATCTTAATACTTTTCCTTCTGTGACTTCATGGGATAATAACTGTATTGCTCTTACACACAGAAAAAAGGGCTTCACTCGTGTATAATTTGTCCGGTAGCAATTACAGCCACACCTGCTATACACTGAGCACAAAGATCTTTATTTATACAGATTATTATCACTAGGCAATGTTTCAAATTTATATCAGATATGTTTACTTAATGGGACTTAACCTGAGATATTCTGCAATATAAATTAGCATTCACAAAGCAGCTTTTCATCTGAAATATAATACATTATAGACGTTGCCAGAAAATTCCAGAAATGTGGTTTTGTATAATGACTGGTGTGGGGGGGGGGTCATGTCGTGAATGTAACAACTTTATAAAGGATGTAAGAGTGGTGGTGGATCAGTAGATTGTTTAAAGGAGTAGGGTTAGAGTAAGAGAGATGGTAATAATGGAACTGGTGGAAGTAATGAAATACAGATCAGACCGACAGAGTATATTTAATCCACCTCTCCTTCCTTTTACTCACCTAGGGATGGTCACATTGAAAAAGGAAGTGCGGAAAAGAGAAACAGTAAAAAAGATAAAAGGGCAGAAAGTAAGAAGAGGAAAATTTGGATGGAAGTACTATAGACTACAATCTACAATCATATATAATTAAACTAGTCTGACCAGCACAGGAATGGTCAGTGATAGGGAAGTACAGGTAGTACTCTGTAAAGGGCCCATGCTCCACCAGATCAGCAGTGGGACCCAGGAGTGGTTGCCTGTGGGCAGGGAGGATCCTGCCAGGTAGATTGTATAGGGCCCTATGATTTCTAACAGCAACCTTGAACACAAGCTGTGGAGCAGAAAGGTATAATATAATTTCCACAGTCATAATGAATGTTTCTAGGATGTGCCTCCTTTCCACTGAGTAGTAGGGATATTTGGAAGTGATCACAAATTATACATACAATTGCTGTCAGATGTACAGTTATGCCGCGTACACGCGGTCGGATTTTCCAACCGTATGTATGCCCATCGGTCTTTTTCTGTCGGAATTTCCGACGGACTTTGGATTGAAAACCTGTTCTTAATTTTTCCGACGGAAAACCTTTCTATCGGATTTTCCGATCGTGTGTATGCAATTCTGACACGCAAAATTCCGACGCATGCTCGGAAACAATTCGACGCATGCTCAGAAGCATTAAACTTCCCTTTTATAGTGCAGTCAAACGTTTTTTAAGGCGTGGTGTTATTGACCGTCGGAATTTGGTGTGACCATGTGTAGGCAAGACAGTTTGAGCGAAATTCCGTCGGAATTCCGACGGGAATCAGAGCTTTTTCCAACGAGAATTCCGACCGTGTGTATGCGGCATAACAGTCTAACTTCCAGATATTTTAACCCATGCAGAATCATGTGCTCTTGTATGCATTGAGTCTGCTCTGATCATCAAACTTTCTCTAATCTTCATCATTTAGGTTTTGGAGATTTGTCTCTGATAGTGTGCATGATCTTTAAGACTGATCACGGATCAACTCCACAATAAGATTTCTGTTATTGCACACAGATCTTATACCGCGTATACACGGTCAGACTTTCCGGCAGAAAAAGTCAGACGGAATCTTTTCATCGGATATTCAGATTGTGTGTGTGCGTCATCTGACTTTTTTTCGAAAATTCTGATGGACCTAGAAATTGAACATGTTTTAAATATTACATGTTTTACAATTTACATGTTTTAAATATTTCTGACGGAACCAGTTCCTATCGGGAAAACTGAACGTCTGTACGCTGTTCCAATGGACCAAAAACGACGCATGCTCTGAAGCAAGTACGAGAAGGCAGCTATTGGCTTCTAGCTATTAAACTTCCTTTTTCTAGTCCTGTCGTACGTTTTGTACATCACCGCGTTCTAGATGGTCGGACTTTGGTGTGATCGTGTGTAGGCAAGACAGTTTCAGCAGAACTCCGTTGGAAAATCCTTCAGAGTTTATTCCGATGGAAAAACCCGTTGTGAGTACGCGCTATTAGCCTCTGTACCCACTTTCATACATGTACAAAAAATATTCCTAGCGGAAATTTTGGATTGGATCGCTCATTCACACACTGATTTGACAGTAAAAAGGAAAAATGATTCAAACCAAAAATTATTCTGAGCTGCTGTTAAACTTTTGGATTGTGACCTTGCCAAAAGTCTGTTACTATATAATGGTCTATGTTTTAGGATTCTAGACAGAGAACTGAGAGGATACTCCTCTTATTATTAAGGAAACTATAAAAGTTTTGTGATTCATTTTTCTTAGTTGTAAATGTTTATACATATTTTTATAACCTGAACACTTTGGGTTAGCTCATCAGAAAGCACAGCAGATGCTGGCTGTTTTGTGGTTCTGTTTGTTTGATTGAGCCCCTGGACTGAGCCATCCAATTAGAGTTGAGTCATCGGGACTGATTTACCAATGGAACAACTAATGGATGCATTGATATAGTATACTTGCGTGGGGAGGGGACTTGTATTTATTTTACAGTTGCCTTCAGTTGCCTGGCAGGTTTTTATTTCTGTCTGTGACAGCATTTAGGGAAATATTTACTCACTTTCTATCCCTGTAACACCAATACAAGAAATATCGCTGAGGGAGGGGAGTTGTCAAATAGACATAAACACATGGCCAAAAATAAATAAAAACATAAGAAAAATTAAAAATGTAATAGTTATTACCTTTTTCCATTTAGGTGGACCCAAAAACATGAGAGAAAAACCCAATTTTTTTCAGACATGCCAAGGGTTTGCCAACAGATGCAGGTGCTGGAATGTTCACTCCCTAGCAAACCACACTTATCAGTAAATATAGTTATACAGTATATGTGTACACATATATGTACACATTGCAGGCACATAGTTAATCTCATAAGGATCCAATTTGGTTGTCTGCACACAACCGATGTCCAAGTGTATACATTCAAGTTTTAGTAAATGGGCCAATTGAATGAGCAAGGTATTTGCATAAGTAAATTTCAGCTTTAGCTATTAAGATCTGTAAACAAGAGAGTTTTCAAATAAACAAACATAGAGCTTAGTTATAGCTATTTACCAAGAAAATATTTGCTGATAGAAATATGTAGGCTGTTATTACTGACCTTTATTGAAAAATATGGTTGCCTGGCTACTTCTGGATTCAATTGTCAATCATGCTTAAAGATTTATTAAACATAAAAGCAGGCATTCCTTTACTGCAGCTGACCAATTCTTAGATGTGATGGCTGCATTCATGTCCTTTTTTTAGGTTTTCTTTTTTCTATTTTCATCTGGTGATCCAGCTAATAAGCCTGTTGTTTTTTTCTTAAAATAAATGCTCTCTTGCAGTTACAGGGATGAGACAGACCAAATGCCACTATTAGGGGTGCTTAAAATGATCAGCTTTTATTTATTTATGTAAAACCTTTATCCCATAAGGAAAATATGTTTGCTGTGACCAATTATAAAGTTTTAGCTGTAGTTCAGCCTCAATTTGTTACTGTATTTAAATCTGCTAGTACATCTAACACTCCTCTCTCCCAAGACCAAAAATGCTGCTGTCCAAATCTGCCCCTTGTGCTCCTTTATCATTATGATTTTGGTTTTAATACCCCTTTTAAAACAAAAATTAAATAAAGAACCTAGATCCTGTCTCTTCTGGTTATCTTGGCTAATGGTTGCATGTCCTCTGATACAATGAAATGCAATAGTCATTTGTTATATATTTTTTTTCTGTTTATTTTGCGTATTGTACATGTTATTATTGTTTTTTAAATATTTTTTTTCTGCTTTTCACACCTTCAGTAATAAAAAAAAAGGCAAATAATCAGATTGATTCTGCATACTATTAAGAGAATTAGGCTATAACGATTCCATAAACACAAAGCAGTAAAATGCTGCCATCTAGTGTACAGTTTTTAGAAACAATTTCCTCCTGCCTGTGTTCACAATTGCTCAGCACCAACACATGCTAATAGTGTAGGCTAAAATGTAAAAATGTATCTGTAGGCAGCTGGGAACTTCTTGCAATAGAAAAGCTATTTAATTGAAACACTGAATCATACTGAGACTCAAGACTGTTAGATACTTATCATTATTATCATATTCTTTCATTTATAAAGCACAAGTTCCACAGTCCCAGACAATACATTCTAAAAAACAAAACAAAAAAAAAAAAAAAAAAAACATATAAAAGGAAAGAAAAGTGTGAGAGCTCATTAGGGCTTACTAGAAAACAGGGTAGAAGGACATATACCTCCTAAAAAACATACAATGAATAAATGTTCACTTCCTCTAATTTTTCCCATTTGATTTAATATACTTTAAAGATGCAGATGATTTAAGTATGACACAAAGGTGAATTGAAAAAGCAGACTTCTGGGAAGTGTGTCCAAGATGGCCAAAGGACCATACATGAAAATGGTGAGTTGTCCTACCTAGCTGATCGGTAGTTTGTGCTCAAACACATACTACCGATCACTCATGATGAAAGGGAAGGAGCCGGTAAGTTACATATTTACCGACCCCTTCCTCCACTCATCCTAAAACAATTCCTGCAGCAGCATCAGGAGGGATAGGAGAGTAGGGAAGCTGGAAGTGCTCGGGGGGGGGGGGGGAGGAGGTGGGAGCCAGCACAGGGTAGGGAGAATTTGTGCTGCACAAGGTGATTAGGGTGTGCCTGGGCACACCTGGCACACCCTGTGCGCACGCCTATGCTCTTTACCCTAACTTCGGGAACAAACCGGACACTTGCAACCCCTCCCTGGGCCCCTGTGAAGTTGCAGGTATGACTAAAATCAAGCCCTTTCAGCAATCATCGCTCTTACGCAGCTATCAGGTCCTGACAGGACTGCAAGGTCTAGCTTTAAAATGGCAAGGCAAATAGACCAAACAGACCAGAAGGATCACAAAGTATCTTAACCTGACTTTACAGACAATTATGTCAGCATTAACTACCTGCCAGTCAACTTTAACATCCAAAATAGATCACCTGCAGGCAGACATAGTACTCGTCCACAGGGATTTAGACAAAATTAGAATCAACCTGAAGCCCCAAAGGAAGCTCGGAATCTATAGCGATTTACTGTGCCTGACCTTGCTGTTTGTTACACTTACTGCTGAGTGTAATTTTTAATGTGAGTTACTATTTACTTTAATACATTTTATACGACATACTACACTATATGGATCTTCATCATTGTTGCATGTGATGGTAAATGGAGAGGAGAACCTATGAGCCTCACATCGCTTATTTGGGATGAAGACCCTTTGTATTCACACAAAAGCACTGTATGACCTGTATGTGAATATACAGTGCCTTGAAAAAGTATTCATAACCCTTGAAATTTTCAACATTTTCTCATGTTACAACCAAAAACGGAAATGTATTTTATTGGGATTTTATATAATAGACCAACACAAAGTTGCACATAATTGTGTAATGGAAGGAAAATGATAAATGGTTTTCTAATTTTTTTTACAAATAAATATGTGAAAAGTGTGGTGTGCATTTGTATTCAGTCCTCCTGAGTCAATACTTTTTAGAACCACCTTTCGCTGCAATTATACCCGTGAGTCTTTTTGGGTATGTCTCTACCAGCTTTGCACATCTAGAGAGTGACATTTTTGTCCATTCTTTGCAAAGGAGCTCAAGCTCTGTCATATTGGATGGAGAGCATCTGTGAACAGCAATTTTCAAGTCTTGCCACAGATTCCTAATTGGATTTAGGTCTGGACTTTGACTGGGTCATTCTAACACATTAATATGCTTTGATAGCAACCATTCCATTGTAGCTCTGGCTGTATGTTTAGGGTCGTTTGTCCTGCTGGAAGGTGAACCCCCTACCCCAGCCTCATGTCTTTTGCAGACTCTAACAGGTTTTCTTCTAAGATTGCCCTGTATTTGGCTCCATACATCTTCCCATCAACTCTAACCAGCTTCCCTGTTCCTGCTGAAGAAAAGAATCCCCACAACATGATGCTGCCACCACCATGTTTCACAGTGGGGATGGTGTGTACAGGGTGATGTGCAGTGCGAGTTTTCCACCAAACATAATATTTTGCTTTAAGGCAGTGATGGTGCATCCATTAAGGGTCACATCACCTGCCCCCTGATGTGGATTGTCACTTGCCACGTCACCTGCCACCAGATGTAGATGAACGCCCGCCATTATTTGCAGATTATCTCTTGCCTTGCCAGCCAGTGCCACCAAATGGGCATTGTCACTGCATTGGTGGCAGGCTGGCAGCACTGGTCCATTTAGTGAGGGCTGGAGAGCAGTGATGCTGGGCGGGCAGTGAGAGATGATGTCATCTTGCTGCTCCCTGCCGCACCTCCGACATTGAAGAGGCCCGTGCTGTGAGGGTGGAAGAGTGGTGATGGAAGAGCGGTGATGCAGGGCAGGTGGAGAGAGATGATGTCATCTCTGCTCGTCCACTCGCTCGCTTCTGTCATCCACCTGCCCGGCTCTCTCATGCAGCCCCCTGCCGCACGTGTGGCCCGGCTGCAGAGAGGCCACAGCTCGCTGGTTAGGCAGGGACCCCCGTGGCAAGAGACTCAGGGCTATGGGCCCCGGATTCGGGGATATAGCCTCAATAGGCTATTGAGAAGGCTGAAGATGTAGCTAAATGTCTGGAAGACACATATGCCACCAACCAACTTCTTATTTCTTATAAAGCATTACAAATATCTTACTACTTCATACCAATCTTACCAAAAAAATCCTTGACCAAGCCCAATGCATTAATGAACAGTGAGACAAAAATGGCCTGCCCATTGCAAGAATCCGTGAACCTAGAGATCAACTAAATACCCTTGCCATTCAAAATCAGGAAAGACCTTGACTGATGTTCCTCTTAACATCTGCTCCTCCTAAATGTAAAAGCAAGAATAGGGATAGAACTCTGTTATAACCCACTTAGTACATTCTGACGCACAAAAGTCCACGCATGCTCGGAATCAAGTAGAAGAGCCGCACTGGCTATGGAACTTCATTTTTCTCGGCTAGTCGTACGTGTTGTACGTCACGGTGTTCTTGACGTTTGGTGTGTATGCAAGACAAGTTTGAGCCAACATCCTTTGGAAAAAAATCCACAGTTTTGTTGTCTGAAAATCCTATCGTGTGTACAGGGCATTAGTGTGGATGGAGGAAGATTGTTGGCAAGTGCAGTTAGCTTCTCTGCCACTAGATGGCTCTTTTTCCAGTATAGTATAGTAGGGGAAAGTTGTAATCGGGTGTTAGGTCTGCTTTCAGAAAGGTCCCTCATTAGTAATGTCATGGTTGTATTTAGTGACCATATAAATGCCAGTAAGAGAGGAGCCTTGAGTGAGTTAGGGCATGGGAGCCAGAATATTGGGAAGAGACAGGTATAATGTACAAGTCAACTTTATATTACTCAATAATGGAAGCAATATTCTGTGGACTTAGTATACATAGGGAAGTGGTCCCAAATCTGTGGTGCTCCCAAGGAGAGGAGGTGCAAAGGGAACATGACTTAAACATTATAAGCTTGCATTCTGCGCAGTAATGTCAACTACAAAATCTCTACTCCTTTGTATGGCATTGCGTGCCCAGGAATTATGCTAGTATGTCAAATGTGATGTCAGATGTCACGTAAATATTTGTGAAATTACAGTAAAGTGCACAAAATGCGTTTTATGTGCAGACACTTTATTCCTAAATATTAAAGCTTATGGCTGGGGATGTCAAGAGTGGGCCTAAGGCCAGGAGTATGACACAATATGGCAGAGGGATCCATCAACAACAGATAGGTAGCTATCCTATCCAAGATGAAGCAGGGTGGGGATTTGCTCAATTTCGTGCTAATACCTGCCCAATCCTAGTCCCCCTTACAAGCTGTTAGATTTTTGTTCAAATTCTATAGGGGGGATTTACTAAAACTGGTGCACACAAAATCTGGTGCAGCTCTGCATAGTAACCAATCAGCTTCTAGGTTTTATTGTCAAAGCCTAATTGAACAAGCTGAACTCGACAAGAGGTCCAACTCTCTCCTACTCTATCCAATACTAAAAAATATAAAACATTGCCTTTACATACACTTACACAATTTGTATTTTCTAAATGGTCAGTGCAGCCTTCTTGTATAAACTATGGTATTTCCCTACCTTATTTCACCTTCCAATACTCAACAGGTATAGAAATTAAACTGTACAAAATGCAATAATTTATGGTAACCCATCAGAAATGATCTCTGATTAACTGATATGACTGTAATAAACAGACCTCCAATCGGATGCTGTGAGTTACTGCACATTACATATCACGGCTGATCTTTGCACTCCACGCCATTTAAATAAGCTCTAACATCATCATTCTCCAGGGAACTGCCATGTTAGCAAGGTAGCCAAGCTCTGTTTTTGCTTTCAAGGTAGTCTGAGACAAATATGAGGGTTGCCATTGCTGTCCTACTTTTGAAGCTGCTAGTTCCCCTGATGATGCAATGGTATATGGTCTCTCCAACAATTATGCTTCAGACCCTGGGCACATTATAGCAAATATGATGGACTTGTCCTTGCATTAGGTGGTTCTGGAGTGGGGTGTATCAGATGGTCTACACAATTTAACGCATAAACCCAGTTTCATAACCTTCCTTTTTATGGCAGCTAAGCAAATCTTAGCTAAAGCATGTTGGTCTTCCACTCTTAGGACTGTACAGGTGAAGAATAAAATGGAGTGGTACCTCTTGAATGGGAGGATGTATCTGGAAGGGAAATCCAGCAGGCAAGATGGCTGTTCTAGGCGTAATTGCGTGTGCCTGTTTGTGACTAATGTTGGAGCCAGACAGACTATTTAAACTGAGCCAGTGCCCAGGTTCAGTGCTGTCTCGTCAAGTGCGTTTCCCGTGTGATCTGTGACCTGTTGCCTGCATCTGATAACAGTTACGGATGCAGCTCGTCCTGACCATCCCTTGAGCTCTGCCTGCACTGACCTGAGAACAGCGGTTTATGTGATCGCACAGTTCTTGTACTTAGACCCCTTTCACACTGGGGCGTTTTTCAGGCACTACAGCGCTAAAAATAGTGCCTGAACAGCGCCTGAAAAAATCTGGCCCCTTTCACTCCAGTGTGAAAGCCGGAGGGCTTTCACACTGGAGCGGTGCGCTAGCAGGACGGTCAAAAAAGTCCTGCTAGCAGCATCTTTGGAGTGGTGAAGGAGCGGTGTATTCACCGCTCCTATACCGCTCCAACCCATTGAAATCAATGGGAGACTGCGGCAATACCGCGTTTTAACCCTTTTTCGGAAGCTAGCGGGGGTTAAAACCGCACCGATAGCGGCTGAATACCGCCGCTAAAACGACGGTAAAGCAGCGCTAAATATAGCGCTGCTTTACCGCCGACGCCGCTCCCGCCCCAGTGTGAAAGGGGCCTTATAGGCGTGGGGACAACTGCAGCATCACACCAATGTTGCACCCATATAGGTTAATATCTATATTGTTATTTTAATTTCCAGTACATTTAAGGACAAATTACGTAAATTTAAAAATACGTTTGCAACCCGTGGATTGAACATTACTTACCTAGGGACTTTAACCATTCTCCCCTGAGCCGAGCCATATTTCATGCAACTTGGTCAATGGGCGACCTGGGACCACCCTTGGTGGAATTCTTTTCTCTTCTACCACCATGTGGCCGGGCACTTGGAGGTGTTAGATTGAGAAGGACAACTCAAGGTCAGGTTATGGGTATATGGGGTATCTCAGCCAATGGTCAGGGACTTTGTTGAATCCCTTGAGCCTATATATTTGGATGAGGTGATTCGGGTTCTTGTGTGCCACCCAGACCGCCGTCTGGCTGGATATGTGTTAGGCCGGAGATTGGGCCTATCCCGGGGCCTCAGGCTGCCAGGCTGTGTGAGGGTCTATACAGAAGTAGGAGGGCAGTGCAGGGTTGGGACTGCAGCTTGCAGTCCAACCAAAAGTGACGGTTCTCCTGGCCAGAGAAGCTGTCATGGTCGGAGGTAGAAGGGAAGCTGTCGCCACTAAGGGACCAAACGCCTTTACCAGGGACCACAGTTAGTAACTGAAGCAAGTACCGGAGCAGTATTATTATTATTATTATTATACAGGATTTATATAGCGCCAACAGTTTGCGAGGCGCTTTACAACATGAGGGCAGACAGTACACGTGCAATAAAAATCAATACAGGAGGGATCAGATTGCCCGGCTCGTTAGAGCTTACAATCTAGAAGGGAGGGTCAAGTTGAAACAAAAAGGTAATACTGTGGGGGATGAGCTGATGGAGAAAATTAAAATACAGTTGCTGTTAGGTGTGGGTAGTATAGGCTTCTCTGAAGAGAAGGGTTTTCAGGGATCGTCTAAAAGCTAATAAAGTAGGAGATAGGCGGACAGATTGGGGTAAGGCATTCCATAGGATTGGAGAGGCTCTGGCAAAGTCCTGGAGGCGAGCATGGGAGGAGGTGACGAGGGAGCTAGAGAGCAGGAGGTCTTGAGAGGAAAGAAGAGAACGAGTAGGTAAGTATTTAGAGACTAAGCTAGTGATGTAGCTGGGGGCTAAATTGTGGATGGCTTTGTACGCAGTTGTTAGTATTTTGAATTTAATTCTTTGGCCAAGAGGAAGCCAGTGGAGGGATTGACAGAGAGGAGTGGCAGACACAGAGTGATTAGTAAGGTGGATGAGTCTGGCAGCAGCATTCATGATGGATTGAAGAGGTGATAGACTATGTAGAGGTAAGCCAATGAGAAGGGAGTTGCAGTAGTCGAGGCGAGAGATGACGAGCGAGTGAATTAAGAATTCTCACCAAATGGGCACAGTGGAGAATCGGGGAAACTTTAGGCGGTGATCAAGTCAGGGACCCAACCAGCAGAGGTGACGCTTGCAGAGCAGCCTTGTGTGTCAAGCTAGGGACCAGCCGGTCAGCAGGGGTAACGCTTGAAGGTATCCGGATTGCCAAGCTAGGGACCCAGCAGGGAAGCGTGGGAGATGCTTGAGGGAGATACCACGCAAAAGCCTTGAGCTCAAGGGATTCAGAGTCAGTGAATCAGAGGGTCCAGTAAGAGACCAGGGGCTGAAGAACTACAAGGACAAGTTGTAGTACAGCTGAGTGAACTGTTAATTTGAGTTAGGAACTGTTTGCCATAGGAGACAGCGATCCTGCACGTGCAGAAGTGGCACCTTACTGGGGCCTTTCCCTGTACGGCTGTCCTCCTGTTGAAGTCTCGGCGTACACTTATTAGAAAAGTCAGAGTAATGTTTAACCTGTATACTTATTCCTGGTAAGTAACTCATAAATGGCTGAATCAAAGTAATGCGCTAAAAAAACTAGAAAACAAGTATTTTTAGAAGCGGGAGTCAGAAATGGCAGCTTTTTTGCTTCCCCAGTACAGATTCTCATACATCTACCCATATTAGCATCAGTGGGAATGACATCATGAAATGATTATTAGCTAAAATGTTCTTCCATGCCCACCCACAAAGTTGTTATACTGTGTGAAGCATTTAGTGTGGATCATTAAGTAAAGGAGATGTCATCCGGCTGTAGTCCACATTTTGAAATAGGTCCAAGGGGTTCTTTAGCTCTGGCATTGCTCCAGGGACTAAAGAAAAGGTGAGATGTACAGTGATGTATAAACTGCAGTGAAGCAATTCTGTCCAGATAACATTCACTAAGTAATACCAGCATCCACATGCAAAAAATGAGTGTCTTGGGGGGAAGCCAGATACGGCTAAAAATAATCTAGGAGCTGTGAACATCTAAGCTTTATTCCGAGACTGTGTGGGATTTAGTCTGAAGCACAGCTCTTCATCGCGCCTAGTTATACTGTGTGGGTTTATGCATTGGGGTAGATTTACTGCAGGCATACAGGCTGAAAAGCTAAGTAAATGTTTGCTTTGCAACATAAAGATTGGTTAGTGAAATCAACCAGGGCAATCTTAGACTCCCTACTCATATGTAAGGAAAAAAATTGATTATTGTTGCACACATTTGGGTATTCAAAGTGACCACAAGTTCCCCTAATTTACTAACATATGCTTTACAAAATTAACATTCACTTTGCAAAGCAAATAGTTTCTGCTTGTTAAAAAAAATCTATCTATTGCATAATTTGTTACCATCTATGTGAAATTACTAAATCTAGCCTGTTATAGAAACCAGTATAAAAAGTAACAATCATGAACAAAGTCATTCTCAACCAGGGTTCCGTGGAACCTTAGGATTCCTCCAGAGGTGACTAGGGGTTCCTAGCTGCAGTTGATCAACCTTCTATTTGATGGTGCCTGCATATTCCTGGGGCCAAGGCCACTTGAAAGACCAACGGCATGACACCAATGATCTTTTTTGGATGGGTGGCATTCTCACCACTGCTTTAAGGGGGGCATTTTCCCCCATTGACCACCAAAGTAAGAGGTATTTTTCTCACTGATCCCAGATGGACCGGCTCTATAGGAGGCTCCTAATAATTATTTCAAGGGTTCCCCTAGGGTAAAAAGTTTGGGAAAGGCTGCTCTAGCTACTAAGCAGAGAGCAAATAGCTAGAGGGTAGTAAACGACTCTGTATGTGCCATTGTGTACCAGTAATTGAAGGGAACCTACTTAAAGTGAAATTTTGGGCTTAACCCTAACTACTCTTAAAACTGTTGACTACTAAGTCCTAACACTTGTGCTTACTAATCTGTGTAAGAAAGATCTGTATCTATCCAGTCCAGTCATGTGATCTCCCCTGTGTCTGCCAGTGGCGCTGCAGGAGAAAAGAGAAAGAGTTCTGACAACTGCTAAAAAAGCCAAAAATATAAAATACTCAAGCGCTGGTATGATCAAATCTTAATTAGGAATCAAAACGAATCTAAAAGCTGAAACCAATGGAGGTGATCTCTCACCAGGGGCGGACTGACCATTCGGCCACTCGGGCACTTCCCGAGGGCCCCGGCCACTAGGGGGCCCCATCAGGGTTGCCAGCCTCATAAAAATCTGTTTTTTTTTACATCTGTTTCTGAAATGTCCCTTACCGACATCCTTTTGGTCTAAAAATCCCGAGATTATAGCTGCCCCACCTCTCCAGTACCTTCTCAGCCAATAGAAACATGTCTGTGTATACTGTGTGATTGTATAATCTCTAATTGCCTGGGGGCCCCATAATCTCCTATTGCCCGGGGCCCCATGAGTTGTCAGTCCGCTCCTGTCTCTCACTCTCTTTATTTCACCCACCCTATTTAACCCCTACACCTTTTGGATTATTTATCAGTATTTATTGGTATTAGCACTTTATTGATTCATATTCAGTTGGAATGCACATTTGCACTGTGATTGCACTTTAGATCTATTAGCGCACTAATTTTATTTATTCATCACGCTAAAAAAGCGTGAAGTCTTTATCCATAGGTTTCAATGGCCGATCCGTTGTCAGCGCTCCCTCCTCTTCCCTGCAGCTTCACTCCACTCTTACTGCAGAGTGCCTAATGGGATCTGTAGTGTATGGAGTGTTTTAGTCCCATTTTAATGCTGCCACCTCAAACTGCAACTCCCAGGATTCTCAGCGCTCTGCATAGAAGTCTATGGGTTTGCTTAGCTATAGATATCCTCCTGCTGGCCCTAGGATAATGGTACAGCATAACATCAGTATCTCAGTAGAAGGAGAGAAGAATAAAAGGCAATGTTTCCTTCTGTTGCTTAGCGCAGCACCTGGCTACAACAGCATTGTGGTGCCACCAATTTTCAATGATGTCCCAATGCACTATTACAATTTACCTCAGACACACATGCAATGCAGTGCAGGAAAACGCACAATCATGCTCTAATGAAATGTTGTGGTGCAATGCTTTATGTTTTAATGCACTGCCAAGCCATGCAAACACAACAGGCATAAATGTACAGCAATGGACTACATACAGTAGATCTGAATGGGCCCTTAAAGCATATTTTTAGACTTAGCTATTTACCGTAATAAAACATCATCAAAAACAGCCAATATAATTTAAATAATTTTTGCGTTAAGAAATACTAGATGTAAAATTCCTCCTCTCCCTACCTAGCTATGAAATGTTTGTACAGGAGCTTTACACTGAGCTACATGTGACATTTCAGATGCAATTCCTGTTCATGGTGCATGCTGTAACATTTCTGCCCAACAGAAGTAGTAAGCATGCCCTGTAGCAGTAAATGAACTATTCACTCTCAGGAATACACCTGAATATCTGATGACAGTATACACATATATTGGATGTAGAAAGAACTGTACAGCTGTAAAACATAGTGTAATGCTACTTCTGTAGGTGCTGCTGGATAGGATAGGTCCTCTGTTTTTTGCCTCTAGCTTTTCAAGAACCTAGGTTCCACTAGGTTGGGCTTTTTCAACCTCTCCTACTATGTAACCTCAGCCCCTCTGACAAACCAGGTTGAGTGTACAAACATGCAGAACCAGATTGCATGCAGTATGTACAGTAGGTGTCTGGTGTAGGTGTCGCATGCAATATTGAATGTATATTGAATATTCAATTCACTATACCGTTTTGCGGTATTTACTGCAAAACACTGAAAATGCTCGGTAAAGGAATATGAGAAAGTGCAGTGGTCAGATGAGACCAAAATTGAGGTCTTTGGCATTAACTCGACTCACCCTGTTTGGAGGAAGAAAAATGCTGACTATGACCCTAAGAACACCATCCCTACAGTCAAGCACGGAGGTAGAAACATTATGTTTTGGGGCTTTCTCTGCTAAAGGTACAGGCCGACTTTGCCACATTGAGAAGCCAATGGACAGGGCCATGTATTGTAAAATTTTGGACAATGACCCAAAACATACCGCCAAGGCAACAAAAGAGTGGTTTAAGAAGAAGCTCATTAAGATCATGGAGTGGCCTAGCCAGTCTCCAGGCCTTAATCATATAGAAATTTATGGAGAGAGCTAAAACTTCGAGTTGCCAAGAGACAACCAAGAAACCTTAAGAATTAAGGCTTGATTCACACTAATGTGTTTTTTGATGCATTTTGCATTTTGCAGAAATGCAGGGAAATTTTTAAACATGGGTTCCTATGGAACATGTTCACATCAATGCATTTTTGTGCCTCTGTGTTTTTGGAAAGGGTCAGGGACTTTTTTTCATGCAAAATGCAGCATTTGCATGTAATAGAAGTCAATGGACCCGCACCCAAATCATGGTAAAAACGCGTGTCCAAAAATGCAGCAAGCAACGCAAAAAGCACTGCAAAAATGCGAATCGAGCCTTAGGCCCCTTTCACACAAGTCGTTCCCCATGATTTCCAATGACAGGACAGTGGTGTAGTGGTTAGCACTCTCACCTAGCAGTAAGAAGGGTCGCTGGTTCAAATCCGAACCACGACACTACCTGCCTGGAGTTTGCATGTTCTCCCTGTGCCTGTGTGGGTTTCCTCCGGGTACTCCGGTTTCCTCCCACAATCCAAAGACATGCAGGTAGGTTAATTGGCTTCTGTCCAAAAAAAAAAAAAAAATTGGCCCTAGTATATGAATGGGGACCTTGGATTGTGGGCACCTTGAGGGTAGGGACCGATGTGAGTGTGCAATATACAGGGATAGGGACAATTGTAGACACTCAGGTTGAACTGGATGGACTGATGTCTTTATTCAACCTTACTAACTATGAAACTATGAAACTATGAATGACAGCCATTCATATTAGCACGACTTTAAGGCCCATTTCACACTTGTGCGACTTCAAAGTCGCGTGATTTTACCGTGATTTTGCCACGATTGGCGGCCGCGATTTTGCCGCGATTTCAAGTAATGCCTGTGTAAGGCCCCTTTCACACAGCCAGATGTCCAAAGCTCCAAGGAATCCTTGAAGCGGATGTTCTTTGGATCTCAAATAACAGAAACCAGTGATGTAATTATCGCATTGGAACCTTTGGAAGTTTAAATTTAACTGTTGATACAAGAAGTTTCAAGGAGGTGAAGTACACTCCAGCTGACCCTGTTAGATGGTTTGTGAAAGTCTTGTTGTATCGCACGATGCACAGGTATAAATAGTTCTAAATAAGCAGTGTTGCAAGTCAGGAACTGCGAGACACATCTATCCCGGGAGCTGAGGGAATGAACCCAAGGAGGAAGCAAGCGCACCGACACACTCCAGGAGCACCCTCCAAACGTAATAGGCAAAGGTGAAAAAAATTTGCCTACATCTCAAGCAACTTCTTCACAGGTTCTGTTTACAACAGAGCGTGTCCCTCCGATGACCATCTGGCCTTGGCCGATATAAGCCCTATTGACCCACTGTCATACGACAGGTGGGTCCACCTTGTCTGCTAAGGAGTATTTATCTATAATTTCCGAACAGACGAATGCCTACCCTGTATTGAATGTGCTTTACAGCTACCCCTGTGATTTCATCTCTTTGTTTTGCCACCAAGGAATTGAACACAGTTGTTTTCATTTGGACACTTTGTCACTTAGTGATTGAACTTTATATGTTGTGGTTATTATGCATTTTTATATTGATTTGTGTTCATAACACTTCTCATCTTTATTTATTTCACTACACTTCACAGTGTTTTTTTTAGCGCTGCACTTTTTAGATATTAACTATGTAATTTCAACAAGACACTTCATTATACATAGTACATTTCTTTCAATTATAAATATAACAGGCTATAGCATTAGGGTACACAGAATGCAACCATAACACAATACATTTTGCACAGGACCAATACTATTATTTAGTTGGAGCCTATTGAAATGTGATAATGAGGGTGATAGGGTGTATTGGCTTAGTAAAAAGGTACATGGTACCAGTATAGATCCAGATGAGGAGAGGCAACAAAGAAAAGAAGACAGGTAAAGGTTCAGATGGCGAGCAAGATAAAGACTGATAAGAGAATGGGGAGTTGGAAAGGAGAGGAGAAAGGGGTAAAAGGAAAGGGGGTAAAGAGGAAGGGAAATAAATGGGAGTGGGAAGGAAAGGGGGAGGAAGCCCGGGGTAGTAAAGTCTTGCCACATTCAAGCTCCAGAGCTTTTCATATGTAAAAGAGGAAACAAACCTCTTATAACTATAACTGGCAGCAAATGTTGTCCCAACTGGGCAAGGGAATAGTTAAGTTTAGGAAAATCAGGGGAACCCGAAGCTTCTTTTAAAGATCTGGGCTGATCCAGGCAAGACTCAAAAACAAGAAAGGGATGAGCACAGGATCCCATTAAAACCAGAGTAGTAATTATTTGTACATTTAAAAAGCACACTTCCATTCAAGTCAGCAAGTAATGTATAGAATGAGATGTCAAGATAGGGCTGTATGGAGCAGCGGCAGAGGGTGATCCTGACACTGGCTATGAGCTACCCGCTCAATATGACAGTAGATGTCTGCTAAAAGTAGCGTCTGCCTTCTCCCTTCCACCTCGTGGCTGTGCCCCCACATCTGACAGAGGGGCGATAATACGTTTTGAAAATGTTTATTATTTTTCAAAACCTTATTTTTCATCATTCCTGGACTCTTTAAAATGTATGCATGAAATCATGTGGTATTGAAGAAAGTTTCTCATTTATCAACTTCCAAGATATTTCACCTAACTTGTTGTACCATTGAGATAGTAAATTTCCATGCTTTTGCTTAGCAGCTAATAAAGACAAAAGTTACAAGTTGGAAGCAAGGGCATCCTTCTGGTTTTAAGATTAACAGGATCTTCCATGAATTTTTCCAGATATTTTCCCCCAAAATCGTATATATATCAATGGGTAGACCCCTATGCAATAGCATATCATTTTAGGGCAGTCCTACCAAATAGGAGTGTGCCCATGGCAGTGCTCTCCCAAAAACAGCCAATGAGAGAGCCAAGGAACAAATTGGGTAAATGTGTAACATAATAATATTCTGCATTAGCACTTACAACGTGTATTTTTGGCTGGCTATCCAGGTTTTGTTTAAGCTGTGTCCTGAGAGACCAAAATATGATCATCACGGAATTGAACATGTGGTTGGTGATTTATTTGTTACCAAGAAGCAGGAACATCCAACTGGTATTTGCTTTGTATCTGTGCTGGCTAGCATATATAATGTCATATTGTTTAATGAAGTTGATAAAAGCCAGAATTTCTTACCTGGAGCTTCTGGGCAGAAAGAATTGGACACGTAAACTCTATGATCAGTTGTCCACACTTAAATACTTACTGAGAAGTGTGTAGTCCTTTAGGGGATCAAACATTACCAACTGATATTTTCATCTGGCATTCAATGAGCTACTATTGCTATTTAGTAAACCCTGCAACAGTGTTAAAAGTGAGAAGATTTACTCAATGTACTACATAGGCATGCACAGGGGTGTGCCTGGACACACCATAATCACTATGTGCGGTGCCGTTTACCCCTACTGCCCAGGCTCCCCCCTGTGTTGCGCCCCCCCCCCCCACCATCCCCACCCACAGTGCTTCTGGCTTCCCTCCTCTCCTCTTCCCTCAGCTGATGCGGGGGATGTTTCAGGATGGAGACCTGTTAAATCCTCTTCGGAATATGCAGCTTCACAGAGGGAAATAGTAGTATACTCTCTGAAGTCACTCTGTGCCATGTAACTTTCTCTGTATATGCCTCCTGCATAACTATTAACTTTTAACCTTCCTGCACATTTTATAATGCAATTGGTGGCTATGAGACACTTCTTAGTAATGGCGTTTTTAAAATTAGGCTTTTAGTGTGAAAGGCAACCAGAGGGATGTTTCATCATCACCAGCAAGTGTGTTCCAGGATCACTGGACTACAGACAAAACGTAAATGCGTTCAAATACTTAACAAGTAGGCTATGGCTCCAGTATGCAGCTTAAGGTATAACCAAAGGCAAAACTTTTTTTTTTTTAGTTTTGGATAGAGGGGAGAAGGATTAGAACACTTGTCAGTTTGTATTGCGGTCTGTGCCTTTATTTAGGGAGATTCACCCTCTCTATTTATCCTGTTTACCATTATCAGTGAAAATAAAATCCCAAATTTTGGGTTGTCCCCAGAAAAGTAACAGAGGGGAAATCTTCTAATGGGGACACTAGTTCTGGTGACCTGGGGGTCCACAAGAAATTCCCTTAATTTTCAGGGATTTCCTCTCACTTCTTGTTTGGCTATAGGACAGGAAGTGAAGGGAAATCTCCCCAATGGGACCCAGGTGGAAAAAATAAATCTTACAGGGGTTATAACACTTTCTTGCTCTATCCAAAATGTAAAAAAATGTTTGCCTATAGTTCTACTTTAAGGTATCATTTTTAATTTTGAACTGAGTGTGCCTGTAATATATTTCTCAAATATAATTATAAGAATAGGGAAAGTATACAATATATGCTCAAAAACATAGAAAGTGATGCATGTTTGTGCATTTTCTTATTAAAAGCTGACATTAAATATATGGCATTAAAATAAGATTTACTTGGTATAATCTCTTTTCTTATCTAGATTTTCAATGGTATGGAGAGAACGCCTGTGGTGTTGTTTTAGAGCTGCTAGCACGTGGCTAGTCTAAACTAAAATGTTCCGACGGACTTTCCGAACGAACGGACTTGGCCACATACGAAAGTCGCGTTCGAACGTGGTGAGGTAAACGGGACAAAAAAATAGCCAGTAGCCAATAGCTGCCCTTGCGTCGTATTTGGTCCGTCGGACCAGCACACAGAAGAACGTTTTTCCCGATTTAGGTCCGTCGGATAGATTTGAAACAGGTTCTATTTCTAGGTCCGCCAATTTTTTTACTGAAAAACGAACGGATTAGCCCACAGACGATCGGATTGTCCGACGGACTAATCCCCTCGGACCTAGTTTGCCAGAAAGTCCGGTCGTGTGTACGCGGCATTAGACAATATTGTTACCTCACATGTCCTTAGACATATCGGTATTAGAGATCCCCTGCAAAGTAAAGTAAAAGCGTAATGGGCTAGTATGCATGTGCCACTTACCTGCAAACGAAGCCCGTGCTGTCCCCGATGGTGGCCGCATCCATCTTCCTTCGCCCCTCTTCCCTCCGGGGCCACAGACTCCGGCTCTGTGACTGGCCAGAGTTGCGTGATGTCACTCCCACGCATGCACGCGGGAGCCGTCAGTCACGGCACTTGCTAGTGAGGAAACAGCACGGAGGGCTGTTTCTTCATAGCGCATGCGCCGATGACATTAGTGTACTTTTAAAACAGTGTAAAAATAAATAAAATAAAATAAATAAGAAAAAATTATTTTTTTTTAAAGCGCCCGTACACTACGATGATACGGCGCACGTTTAGGAGATATTTACAGTACCTATAGGTAAGCCTTATTATAGGCTTACCTATAGGTACAACTTCCGCATTGGGGGTATACAACCACCCACTTTAAAGCCCCATACACACGGCCGGATTTTCCGATGGATTCTGTCCTATCGGACAATGTTGTCGGAAATTCCGACCGTGTGTAGGCACCATCGGACATTTTCCATCGGATTGTCCGACGGACAAAGTTGTATCTCCTGCTCTATAAATTTTCCGACAACAAAGTCCGATCACACCAATTCCGATCGTGTGTAGCGAATTCCGACGGACAAAGTGCCACGCATGCTCAGATCACATTACAAGACCAAAGCTATTGGCTACTAGCCTCTACGTAGTCCCGTCGTAGGCAACAAACGTCACCACGTTCAGAATGATCAGATTTTCCGACAACATTGTCCAACCGTGTGTATGCAACACCAGTGTCGGACTAAATCTGTCGGACCAAATCCGATGGATTTGGTGGTCGGATTTTCCGACCGTGTGTAAGTTAAAAACATGTTTTTTTGCTAGAAAATTACTTAGAACCCCCAAACATAAAAAAAATTTCTAACACCCCAGAGAATAAAATGGCGGTCATTGCAATACTTTTTGTCACACCGTAATTGCACAACGGTCTTACAAGCGCACTTTTTTTGGGAAAAAAATGCACTTTTTTGAATTAAAAAAATAAGACAACAGTAAAGATAGCCCTAATTTTTTTTTTATATTGTGAAAGATAATGTTATGCCGAGTAACTTGATACCCAATATGTCACGCTTCAAAATTGCGGCGCTCGTGGAATGGCGTCAAACTTTTACCCTTAAAAATCTCCATAGAGGACGTTTAAAAAATTCTACAGCTTGCAAGTTTTGAGTTACCGAGAAAGTCTAGAGCTAGAATTTTTGCTCTCGCTCTAACGATCGTGGCAATACCTCACATGTGTGGTTTGACCACCGTTTTCATATGCGGGCGCTACTCACGTATGCGTTCCCTTCTGCGCACAAGTGCGTCGGGACCGGGCGCTTTAAAAAAAATATTTTTTTCTTATTTATTTTATTTTATTTATTTTTACATTGTTTTAAAAAATAAAATAAAATTGGGTCACTTTTATTCCTATTACAAGAAATGTAAACATCCCTTGTAATAGAAAAAAGCATCACAGGTCCTCTTAAATATGAGATCTGGGGTCAAAAAGACCTCAGATCTCATATTTAGACTAACATGCAATAAAATAAGAACAGAAAAATGCGCCTTTAAGACGTATGGGTGGAAGAACCCTAACCCTTAGCCTAACTCGTCTCCATACCCAGCCACGGATAGGACCCGATCGTCTCCGCCGCTGCCGACGGCTCCGGTAAGCGTTGGACGGCCCTCTCCCGCTGCCGATAACGCTGATCTTGTGGCGAATATGCTGCAGAGACCACCATTATCGTTAACCGAACTGCCGCCTGAAGAGATGAGTACCTCGGTTGTCAGGAAGTATTTTGTCGTGCGGTGGTCAGTAAGTGGTTAAGATAGCAAGACTCAGTAAGCAGCAAGGCTCAGTAAAAAAAAGGAACTGAGGCAATCGCAAAATTATGTAAATAGGAGCCAGCGCTGTTAGGGAAAGTATCATTCACTCCAAATGGAAAAGACCCAAGTTGTAGTCCTCAAATAAATGTCTGAAGTATAGGGCTAGGCAAAAAAGTGAAAATTCATGTTCTTGACTAAACATCTTTACCTCTTTATAGATCTGCAGTTGCTATGGTGCTGTACATATTAACAGCTATGTCACCAGCCATTTAGGCCTTAAAAGTTCAATTAAAGCATTTCTATGTTCAAAATGTAAAATATATTAATTTCCACATTTGTATTTCAATTATTTCTAGTCTACTGCTATTGCTTTGAATGATCCGACAACGGATCAAAATAATCTTGATTTGATCTTGAAAGAAAACAATGAAGCTTTCTTAAATTGTTTACAAAAGATAGAAAAAATTACAAAAAACTAAGAACTCTGTGTACAAAGAACAGCGATCTGGCTGTTTCTTCTCCCTGAAGAGCAGGGAGAAAAAACAGCCAGATCAGAAAGTAAAAGCAGCACAGATTACACATTGTTAGGCACACAGTTACCCCTTGATTGCCCCTTGGTGTTAACCCCTTTGAAGCCAGTGTCATTAGTACAGTGTCAGTGTACAGTATTATCGCTGATCACTGTATTTGTCTCACTAGCGACATCAGTGTCAGTGAGTAACCCTCCTTCTGGCTTCTACTACCGGCCAACCAGGACAGGAGGTGGCTCTAAAGAAGATCAGGTTAGCTGGGAAGAGAAGTCGGGGAAGCTCCAGTGCTGGGACCCTAAAGGGGTGAGTGCGGACCGGGGGGGGGGGGGGGGGTTTGTTTGCCACCACCCAGTAGTGTATTTAGGTTTTGTGCTGCCCTAGGCCTAACTAAACTCGTGCACACCCTAATTTAAATATGACCCACCCCATCCTGTCAAGACCACACCCCTTGCTGTTTAAGACCCGCCCTGAAATTTTCGAGTGGGGACACTTGTTCTGAGGGCTGGGGGGGGGGGGGGGGGCAATGGATTCCCTTAATTTACATAGATTTCCTCTCATTTCCTGTTTGGCTATGGGGCAGGAAGTGAAGGGAAATCTCTGCAATGGGACAGGGATGGTAAAAAAAATAAACTGACAGGGGCTATAACCCTCCCTTATTCTATCCAAAATGGAAAAAAAAGTGTTATAGTTCTACTTTAAGCACAAATTTCTGATAATTTTATGGAGAGGACTAAGAAGATATAACCATGCCAATGGTGCAGCAAACATAGCACAGTGAGAAAGGTTTGTGGTCCAGGATGATAGGACAGTCAAAATTAGAAGCGGCGCGGCCCCCCCCCCCCCCCCCCCCCCCCACAGTTGCGGAATGCCAGCTGCCTGCATACCGGAAGCAGTGCGGCCGCTTTATGGGGGGCGCTAGACTAATTTGCCTCTCAGCCCAGTCCACCCCATAAGACTGGCGCTACACTAACAGTGTAACACAAGCCGGCAGGGACTCTTTCCGTGCTGGCCTAGTCCTGAGCCTTGTTGGCCTAGGCCAGGATACCACCCCCAAAAAGGTTTAGCACCAGCCACCACTGAAATTGGCAATTCTGACAGTTATCACCAGAGGCATGTCTTGAATGCACTTACTGTTTTGGGAGGTAGTTGTATTGGTGGATTTAGTTCTGCTCTTAATAAGTAAGATAAAAGTGAAACTGTCTTGCTTTATTCTTTTCTTTTGCTGATCTAATAATTCATTGTTTGGCTTACCCTTGCATATAGGCAGCACAGTGGTGTAGTGGTTAGCACTTTCACCTAGCAGTAATAGGGTCGCTGGTTCAAATCCCGACCACGACACCTTCTGCCTGGAGTTTGCATGTTCTCCCTGTGCCTGCGTGGGTTTCCTCCGGGTACTCCGGTTTCCTCCCACACTCCAAAGACATGCTGGTAGGTTAATTAGATCCTGTCGATAAAAATTGGCCAAATATGTGTATGTTGTATGTGTATGTGTTTGTAAGCGTGTTGGGACCCCACAGGGCAAGGACCGCACTATACCACAGATGGACACCAGTGGCAAAAAAGCGCCCTGAGGCGATTCAGTTCGCATAGGTAGCGCTATACAAGTCATTCATTCATTCATTCATTCATGAAGCTGGTAAAAGGTTTTTTAGATCCTTCCCTGCATGGCACTGTGGAATATGCAGTGGAAATCCTTAGGGCTACACAACTTACACTCTGTTCCTGTTCTGTTGCTGTATACTGCTAAATGGGGGAAGAGAAAGGACAACCTGCTCATCTTTAAGTTTATCAATTAGAGTCGGTGCTCAGTTTATGTCCTTGCTTTGACTGAGAGAGTGCCGCTGCTGTTTTTAAACTCAGTCAGCTAATAATGGGCAATAATATTTGTACTGGTGAGTCAGAGCTCCAGTAATCAAAATGATTAGCCAATGGCCTCAGCTGAAAACCACAGAGTTTCCAGCTGCAAATATATATATATATATATATATATATATATATATAATATATATATATATATTAATTATTGTAATTTAACCCACATATTGTCTTGTTGAACATTAGCACCTGTTTGATATAATTGTTTAACCACTTGCCGACCGTATAACTTACATATACAGCGGCAAAGTGGCTCTGCTGGGCTGGATCACCTACCTAGTATGTGGTCTAACACTTCCAGGTAGGGGGCGTGCATGTGCGCCGCCAGCGGCCCACTCCCCCTGTTATTATATACAGCAGGAGTTGATTGGCGGGGACTCGATGTCTGCCAGTGTTCTGACTAGAAGTGTCACCCCATCAGATAGTGTCTGCCCCGTACTTCCCAGGTGCAGCGCCTGCGCAGTACGGAGGACGAAGGAGACACTGAAAGTCTCAGAAGAACAGCTGGTCAAGAGGTATACACAGCGCCTGCGCAATTAATCTTACATTCTGTCACACGCTCCCGATGTTCGAGGAGGTGGATTTATGAAATGGGCGGATGTTTGCGGGGCGTGTTTACTGAGAAAATATATTGTAACATTGAAGTACCCGCCCTTATCACCGCCCAAGCTCACCGCCCAAGCACACCATTGCTGTTTGCAACCTATGTCTGAAGCGGATCAAGCGTGGCCAGAACAGCAGCCACTTGGGCACCACGTGCTTGACCAGACATATGAAGACCTGTCATGCAGTTCGTTGGCAACAGCACTTGAAAGACCCACACCAAAGAAAAAGGCAGACTTCTCCTTGCTCCTCATCTGGGATCTTCAACCCTACTATAACTCCAGTCCTCTCAAAAACCTGCACTGAGAGGAATTAAGGTATATTAACGCATAGGTGTCCCAAGTACTTGCAGCCAATCTGCTAGCAGTACACCACCAATTGATTTTAGCAGGCAAATTTCCCTACCCCAGTTTCTGAAACATAAAAATAAATTCGGTCCCAGCCATCCACATGCTCAGCATTTAAATGCTAGCTTGGCCAAATTTCTAGCACTACAACTGCTTTCTTTTCAGCTGGTAGACTCCGCCCCTTTTGTGAATTGTGCTGAGGATTCGTTCAGTCAGAGGAAGAGCGGTGGAGAAGGTAGCCGGCTGACCGATGCCTTTAAGGTCTGATCAGTTCAAGCAACCATCGTCTGCATTATATAGTGCAAGAATATCTAGGGGCAAGAGCAGACTTGTAGATTTTTCCAACAGAGCATCCACTTGGTTACTGGGTCATGAGGATGGACCACTGGCCAGAGCTTGCTCAATATGCAATTGAGCTACTGGCCTGTCCTGCATCCAGCATGCTTTCTGACGTTCAGTGCTGCATGAGGGTTTGTAACGGATCAAAGAGTGCGCCTGTCCACAGACTCCGTTGATAGACTCACATTCATAAAAATGAATCAGTCTTGGATCAGCAGCTATCAAGCACCTGATGCTGATGTAACTGATTGAATTTGCTATGGATCTGGGATCCCTTGAATACTGCCTATGCTGACTATCCTATTCCTCCTCAATCTTGATGATGCTAGCTTACAACAATATTTTTGGTTTAGGGCACCACCACCACCACCAAGGCCCATTTTTTCTGTCCCTGTTTAACAGGGGCATGTAATTACAATTTTTTATGTAATATTTCACAGCAGGGCCCGTTCCTGCACCCAACAAGAGTAACTGTGAGGGCTTACAGTGTTCTGGCACCACTAAAACCAAAGGCTCAATTGTTATGCCCCTGTTTAACAGGGGCATGTAATTACTATTTTTTTAATAATATTTAAATAGGGCCCGTTCCTGCGCCCAACAAGAGTAGGGATGAGCCGAACACCCCCGGGTTCGGTTCGAACCAGAACCTTCGAACGGACCGAAAGTTCGCGCGAATTTTCGAACCCTATACGTTATAATGGACGCGAACGTTCGAAATCAAAAGTGCTAATTACAACGGCCAATATGCATGTTAATGTCATAAAACAGGTTTGGGGACCCGGGTCCTGCCCCAGGGGACATATATCAATGCAAAAAGAACTTTTAAAAACTAACGTTTTTTCGGGAGCAGTCATTTTAATGATGCATAAAGTGAAAAAAAAAAAGTGAAATTTCCTTTAAATATGGTACCTGGGGGGTGTCTAAAGTATGCCTGTGAAGTGGCATGTGTTTCCCGTGTTTAGAACTGTCCTTGCACAAAAT
Source organism: Lithobates sylvaticus (assembly GCA_028564925.1). Lineage (NCBI taxonomy): Eukaryota > Metazoa > Chordata > Amphibia > Anura > Ranidae > Lithobates > Lithobates sylvaticus. The sequence goes on from CM053026.1 coordinate 644,515,090, forward strand.
GACATTTGTAAAGGAAAAAAAGAAGCCATTTAAAACCACTTGCGGCTTTAGGTTTGTTCTTAAGTAGAATCTGAACAGGTACATTATGAAGTGTAGCTCCATCCCAAAAAAATCTATTTTTAAGCTTTTTGGAGAACATAGGGAGGGGTTATCACCCCTGTAACATTTGCTGTCTTTGCACATCTGTTCAGAACATGTCACCTCACTTTCCGTCCCAATGACAAATGTTTTTGGAAAAGTGGGGTTTTAATTGAAACAAGGATTGGTGATAAAGTATCAGTAGAGAGGAGATACCTTTTTCCCAAATTAAATCTAACAGGATAGAATTTCCCTTCCTAGGGGTAGATTTCCTCTCACTTCCTGTTTTCTCTTTCCATTTGCAAGTAGGAGTCGTTTGTAAGTTGGATGTTTGAAAGTAGGGGCCTGGCGTATATACTCTGCAGAAATTTGCCCTATTAGATGTTGGTGTAGCCACAAGACTGGTGGGCACAGGAATGGGCCCTGCTATGAGTTAATAGATCAAGATTTGTAATTGCATGCACCTGTTGAACAGGGCAGAAAAATTGGGGGTGGTGGTGGTGGTGGACGGTGTTGCCACAAGACTGTAAGCTCTCACAGTTACTCTTGGTGGGCGCAGGAATGGGCCCTGCTGTGAGTTATTAGATCAAGATTTGTAATTGCAAGCACCTGATGAACAGGGCAGAAAAATTGGGCCTTTGGCGGTGGTGGTGGACGGTGTTGCCACAAGACTGTAGGCCCTCATAGTTACTCTTGGTGGGGCGCAGGACTGGGCCCTGCTGTGAGTTATTAGATCAAGATTTGTAATTGCAAGCACCTGATGAACAGGGCAGAAAAATTGGGCCTTTGGCGGTGGTGGTGGACGGTGTTGCCACAAGACTGCAGGCCCTCATAGTTACTCTTGGTGGGCGCAGGAATGGGCCCTGCTGTGAACTATTAGATCAAGATTTGTAATTACCCGCCCCTGTTAAACAGGGGCTGAAAAATTGTGCCTTAGGCACTGGTGCTGGTGCACACAACACTGCAACCCCTCACAGAGACTGTACTTGGAGCACAGCAGTCACACGTGTTGCGAAGCATTTTTTTAAAAAATTGTAAGTACCCGCCCCTGTTAAACAGGGGCTGAAAAATTGTGCCTTAGGCACTGGTGCTGGTGCCACAACACTGCAACCCGGCCCTCACAGATACTGTACTTGGAGCACAGCAGTCACACGTGTTGCGAAGCATTTTTTTTAAAAAATTGTAAGTACCCGCCCCTGTTAAACAGGGGCTGAAAAATTGTGCCTTAGGCACTGGTGCTGGTGCCACAACACTGCAACCCGGCCCTCACAGATACTGTACTTGGAGCACAGCAGTCACACGTGTTGCGAAGCATTTTTTTAAAAAATTGTAAGTACCCGCCCCTGTTAAACAGGGGCTGAAAAATTGTGCCTTAGGCACTGGTGCTGGTGCCACAACACTGCAACCCGGCCCTCACAGATACTGTACTTGGAGCACAGCAGTCACACGTGTTGCGAAGCATTTTTGTAAAAAAATTGTAAGTACCCCGCCCCTGTTAAACAGGGGCTGAAAAATTGTGCCTTAGGCACTGGTGCTGGTGCCACAACACTGCAACCCCTCACAGAGACTGTACTTGGAGCACAGCAGTCACACGTGTTGCGAAGCATTTTTTTAAAAAATTGGAAGTACACGCCCCTGTTAAACAGGGGCTGAAAAATTGTGCCTTAGGCACTGGTGTGGTGGCATGGATCATTGAGGAGGAGGAAGAGGATAGTCAGTGAACATAAGAGGACAGTCACTCAGCATCAGCATAGGCAGTCTTGAAGGGATGTGACATTAAAAATTATTCGGTTATATCCGCCTCAGGTGCCTGGTAGCTGGTGGTGATCCAAGACTGATTCATTTTGATGAATGTCAGTCGATCAACCGAGGCGGTGGACAGGCGCACCCTATGATCAGTCACAAATCCTCCAGCAGCACTGAATGTGCGTTCGGAAAGAACGCTGGAGGCAGGACAGGCCAGTAGCTCAATTGCATACTGTGCAAGCTCTGGCCAGTGATCCATCCTCAGGACCCAGTAAGCCAGAGGATTTTCGGTGGGAAAGGTGTCCAAGTCTGACCTTGCCCCAAGGTATTCCTGCACCATGTATATCAGACGCTGGCGATGGTTGCTGGAACCGATCATACCTTGGGGCTGCGGACTAAAAAATTGTCTGAACGCATCGGTCAGACGTCCACCTTCCCCACCGCTCCTTCTGCCACTGACCGAAGCCTCAGCAACTCGTCGCCCAGGACCAGGAGTTTGTAGCCTCCCAGTTTCTGGGAACGCGTTGCACAGACCTTTCTGCAAGGCCTCCCTGAGATGTCTCATCCTCTGCTCCCTCTGCGACGGCAAGATAAGGTCCGCAACCTTACCCTTGTACCGCGGATCAAGGAGAGTGGCCAGCCAGTAATGGTCCCTCTCCTTGATCCGAAGAACACGAGGATCCTTCCGCAGGCTTTGCAGGATCAGGGAGGCCATGCAGCGTAGGTTAGCTGAGGCATTCGGTCCGGAGTCTTCTGGGTCACTGAGGATGACATGATCGCCAGCCACCTCCTCCCAGCCACGTACAAGTCCACTGGTTTGTTGGGACTGTACATCATCCCTAAAAGACTGCTGCTGCTGATGCTGAGTGCCAGGCTCTACCTCCATGCTCACACAATCCTCCTCCTCCTCCTCCTCCTCCTCTCCTCATCCTCTTCCTGTGTGATGGGTGGGACAGAAGGAACACTGTCCGGATAAAGGGGGCCTTGAGAGGCAAGGAAGTCCTCCTCTTCCTGCCTCTGTTCTGCCTCAAGTGCCCTGTCCATTATCCCACGCAGCGTATGCTCCAACAGGTGGACAAGAGGGACAGTGTCACTGATGCATGCACTGTCACTGCTCACCATCCTCGTGGCCTCCTCAAATGGTGAGAGGACAGTGCATGCATCCCTGATCATGCTCCACTGACGTGGGGAAAAAAAAACAAGCTCCCCTGACCCTGTCCTGGTGCCGTAGTCGCAAAGGTACTCATTGATGGCCCTCTGCTGCGTGTGCAGTCGCTGCAGCATGGCCAACGTTGAGTTCCACCTGGTGGGCATGTCAGATATTAGGCGGTTCTTGGGCAGGTTCAGCTCCTTTTGCAGCTCAGTCAGCCGAGCACTGGCATTATAAGATCGGCGGAAATGCACACAGACTTTCCTGGCCTGCCTCAGGACATCCTGTAAGCCTGGGAACCTGCCCAAGAACCGCTGCACCACCAGGTTGAGGACGTGAGCCATGCAGGGCACATGGGTGAGCTGCCCCTGTTGCAGGGCGGAGAGGAGGTTGGTGCCATTGTCAGAAACGACCATTCCTGGCTTAAGCTGACGTGGCGTCAACCACCTCTCGGCCTGCCCCTGCAGAGCTGCCAGAACCTCTGGCCCAGTGTGGCTCCTGTCCCCCAAACACACCAGCGCAAGCACGGCATGGCATCTTTTTGCCTGCGTACTTGCGTAGCCCCTTGTACGCCTACGGAGCACCGCTGGTTCCAAGGACAGAGCACTGGAGGAAGAAGAAGAGGAGGGGGTGGAGGAGAGAGGTGTGTCACAACCAGTAGCAGTAGTCGCGTTTTGGAGGCGTGGTGGCGGAACAACCTCCAACACTACTGCACCTTGTCCTGCATCCCTCCCAGCTGCCAATAGAGTGACCCAATGGGCCGTGAAAGAAAGGTACCGTCCCTGTCCATGCCTGCTGGACCATGAGTCAGCGGTAATATGCACCTTACCGCTGACCGCCCTGTCCAGCGAGGCATGGACATTGCCCTCCACATGCCGGTAGAGAGACGGAATCGCCTTCCGCGAGAAAAAGTGGCGTTTGGGAACCTGCCACTGAGGAACCGCACATTGAACAAACTCACGGAAGGGGGCCGAGTCTACCAACTGAAAAGGCAGCAGTTGAAGTGCTAGCAATTTAGCAAGGCTAGCATTCAACCGCTGGGCATGTGGATGGCTGGGAGTGTACTTCTTTCTACGGTCCAGCAGCTGGGGCAGGGAAATTTGCCTGCTGCAATCGGACGTCGGTGTACTGCAAGTACTTGGTTGTGACACACCTAATTCTACACCTTCAGTCCTCTCAGAGCAGCTTTCAGAGAGGACTGAAGGTGTAGTGGGGATGGAGATCCCAGCTGAGGAGGAGCAAGGAGAGGTCCGCTTAGTTCTTTGGTGTGGGTCTTTTATGTGTGCCTGCCAACGAGCTGCATGGCAGGTCGCCATATGTCTGGTCATGCTTGTCGTGCCCAAGCGGCTGATGTTTTGGCCACGCGAGATACGCTTGAGACAAATATTGCAAATAGCAGTGGTGCGATCTGCTGCACTCGTCTCAAAAAAGGCCCACACCAAAGAACTTTTCTGATAACGTGCAGAGGCAGCGCCCTGCACAGGCGGAGCTCTGCGGTGTTGTACAGTTGCTGTGCTGGCCTCTACCTGGCCTCCAGGGGGCATCCTGCCTCGTTGGACATGTGACGCCGCATCCTCCTCCTCCTCCTCGTCCTCCTCCTCATCCTCTCTCCCTTGAGGCACCCACGTGGAGTCAGTGACCTCATCATCCCCTCCCTCTTCACCACTAGAGCAAACCTGGCAGTAAGCTGCAGCTGGTGGAACAGTACTGCCAGATTCCTCAAGCTGGGTATCGTCATCCGAGCCTTCGAATCGTTGGGCATCCTCCTGGAGCATGTACCCAACACTGTGCTCAAAGAGTTCGGGGGACTCCTCAGGAGGACATGGTGGGTCTAGGGAAGGGGTGGCTGATGATGCTCTGTCAGTACCCTGAGCCTGGGTGAGAGAGGATGAGGAGGATGAGGAGGGCTTGGTCATCCATTCTACCAAGCCTTCAGCATGATGCGGCTCCACATGTCCAGCTGCCGAAAACAAAGACGCGCGTGTCCCATGGCCACGTGCTGATGACGATGCACGACCACGTCCACGTCCACGGCCACGTCCACTAGAAACAGAGCCTGCCTGCCCTGTGTTCTTGGCTCTGCACGCTCTGCCTCACCTTGGCGGTCTTCCAGCCATTGTAGTCGGTAGTCCTGTGGGTGCTGCTGAGAAGAATATATAGGAGCTCTGTGTGATGCCACTAACACACTAGAAGTCCTATGGGTGCTTCTGCAAAGAAAATAGAGGAGCTCTGTGTGATGCCACTAACACACTAGAAGTCCTGTGGGTGCTGCTGAGAAGAATATATAGGAGCTCTGTGTGATGCCACTAACACACTAGAAGTCCTATGGGTGCTTCTGCAAAGAAAATAGAGGAGCTCTGTGTGATGCCACTAACACACTAGAAGTCCTGTGGGTGCTTATGCAAAGAAAATAGAGGAGCTCTGTGTGATGCCACTAACACACTAGAAGTCCTGTGGGTGCTTCTGCAAAGAAAATAGAGGAGCTCTGTGTGATGCCACTAACACACTAGAAGTCCTGTGGGTGCTTCTGCAAAGAAAATAGAGGAGCTCTGTGTGATGCCACTAACACACTAGAAGTCCTGTGGGTGCTGCTGAGAAGAATATATAGGAGCTCTGTGTGATGCCACTAACACACTAGAAGTCCTATGGGGTGCTTCTGCAAAGAAAAATAGAGGAGCTCTGTGTGATGCCACTAACACACTAGAAGTCCTGTGGGTGCTTATGCAAAGAAAATAGAGGAGCTCTGTGTGATGCCACTAACACACTAGAAGTCCTGTGGGTGCTTCTGCAAAGAAAATAGAGGAGCTCTGTGTGATGCCACTAACACACTAGAAGTCCTATGGGTGCTTCTGCTAAGAAAATAGAGGAGCTCTGTGTGATGCCACTAACACACTAGAAGTCCTGTGGGTGCTTCTGCAAAGAAAATAGAGGAGCTCTGTGTGATGCCACTAACACACTAGAAGTCCTATGGGTGCTTCTGCTAAGAAAATAGAGGAGCTCTGTGTGATGCCACTAACACACTAGAAGTCCTGTGGGTGCTTCTGCAAAGAAAATAGAGGAGCTCTGTGTGATGCCACTAACACACTAGAAGTCCTGTGGGTGCTGCTGAGAAGAATATATAGGAGCTCTGTGTGATGCCACTAACACACTAGAAGTCCTATGGGTGCTTCTGCAAAGAAAATAGAGGAGCTCTGTGTGATGCCACTAACACACTAGAAGTCCTGTGGGTGCTTATGCAAAGAAAATAGAGGAGCTCTGTGTGATGCCACTAACACACTAGAAGTCCTGTGGGTGCTGCTGAGAAGAATATATAGGAGCTCTGTGTGATGCCACTAACACACTAGAAGTCCTGTGGGTGCTTATGCAAAGAAAATAGAGGAGCTCTGTGTGATGCCACTAACACACTAGAAGTCCTGTGGGTGCTGCTGAGAAGAATATATAGGAGCTCTGTGTGATGCCACTAACACACTAGAAGTCCTATGGGTGCTTCTGCAAAGAAAATAGAGGAGCTCTGTGTGATGCCACTAACACACTAGAAGTCCTGTGGGTGCTTATGCAAAGAAAATAGAGGAGCTCTGTGTGATGCCACTAACACACTAGAAGTCCTGTGGGTGCTTATGCAAAGAAAATAGAGGAGCTCTGTGTGATGCCACTAACACACTAGAAGTCCTGTGGGTGCTGCTGAGAAGAATATATAGGAGCTCTGTGTGATGCCACTAACACACTAGAAGTCCTATGGGTGCTTCTGCAAAGAAAATAGAGGAGCTCTGTGTGATGGGACTAACACACTTCAAGTCCTATAGGTTCTTCTGGGAACAAAATATAGCTCTGTGTGTGTGATGGGACTAACACACTTCAAGTCCTATAGGTGCTTCTGGGAAGAAAATATAGCTCTGTGTGTGTGATGGGACTAACACACTTCAAGTCCTATAGGTGCTTCTGGGAACAAAATATAGCTCTGTGTGTGTGATGGGACTAACACACTTCAAGTCCTATAGGTGCTTCTGGGAACAAAATATAGCTCTGTGTGTGTGATGGGACTAACACACTTCAAGTCCTATAGGTTCTTCTGGGAACAAAATATAGCTATGTGTGTGTGATGGGACTAACACACTTCAAGTCCTATAGGTGCTTCTGGGAACAAAATATAGCTCTGTGTGTGTGATGGACTAACACACTTCAAGTCCTATAGGTGCTTCTGGGAAGGAAATAAAGGTCTGTGTGATGGGACTAACACACTTCAAGTCCTATAGGTGCTTCTGGGAACAAAATATAGCTCTGTGTGTGTGATGGGACTAACACACTTCAAGTCCTACAGGTGCTTCTGGGAAGGAAATATAGCTCTGTGTGTGTAATGGGACTAACACACTTCAAGTCCTATAGGTGCCTCTGGGAACAAAATATAGCTCTGTGTGTGTGATGGGACTAACACACTTCAAGTCCTATAGGTGCTTCTGGGAAGAAAATATAGCTCTGTGTGTGTGATGGGACTAACACACTTCAAGTCCTATAGGTGCTTCTGGGAACAAAATATAGCTCTGTGTGTGTGATGGGACTAACACACTTCAAGTCCTATAGGTGCTTCTGGGAAGGAAATAAAGGTCTGTGTGATGGGACTAACACACTTCAAGTCCTATAGGTGCTTCTGGGAACAAAATATAGCTCTGTGTGTGTGATGGGACTAACACACTTCAAGTCCTATAGGTGCTTCTGGGAACAAAATATAGCTCTGTGTGTGTGATGGGACTAACACACTTCAAGTCCTATAGGTGCTTCTGGGAAGGAAATAAAGGTCTGTGTGATGGGACTAACACACTTCAAGTCCTATAGGTGCTTCTGGGAACAAAATATAGCTCTGTGTGTGTGATGGGACTAACACACTTCAAGTCCTATAGGTTCTTCTGGGAACAAAATATAGCTCTGTGTGTGTGATGGGACTAACACACTTCAAGTCCTATAGGTGCTTCTGGGGAACAAAATATAGCTCTGTGTGTGTGATGGGACTAACACACTTCAAGTCCTATAGGTGCTTCTGGGAACAAAATATAGCTCTGTGTGTGTGATGGGACTAACACACTTCAAGTCCTATAGGTGCTTCTGGGAAGAAAATATAGCTCTGTGTGTGTAATGGGACTAACACACTTCAAGTCCTATAGGTGCCTCTGGGAACAAAATATAGCTCTGTGTGTGTGATGGGACTAACACACTTCAAGTCCTATAGGTGCTTCTGGGAAGAAAATATAGCTCTGTGTGTGTGATGGGACTAACACACTTCAAGTCCTATAGGTGCTTCTGGGAACAAAATATAGCTCTGTGTGTGTGATGGGACTAACACACTTCAAGTCCTATAGGTGCTTCTGGGAACAAAATATAGCTCTGTGTGTGTGATGGGACTAACACACTTCAAGTCCTATAGGTGCTTCTGGGAACAAAATATAGCTCTGTGTGTGTGATGGGACTAACACACTTCAAGTCCTATAGGTGCTTCTGGGAAGGAAATAAAGGTCTGTGTGATGGGACTAACACACTTCAAGTCCTATAGGTGCTTCTGGGAACAAAATATAGCTCTGTGTGTGTGATGGGACTAACACACTTCAAGTCCTATAGGTTCTTCTGCGAACAAAATATAGCTCTGTGTGTGTGATGGGACTAACACACTTCAAGTCCTATAGGTGCTTCTGGAACAAAATATAGCTCTGTGTGTGTGATGGGACTAACACACTTCAAGTCCTATAGGTGCTTCTGGGAACAAAATATAGCTCTGTGTGTGTGATGGACAAACACACTTCAAGTCCTATAGGTGCTTCTGGGAAGGAAATAAAGGTCTGTGTGATGGGACTAACACACTTCAAGTCCTATAGGTGCTTCTGGGAACAAAATATAGCTCTGTGTGTGTGATGGGACTAACACACTTCAAGTCCTATAGGTGCTTCTGGGAACAAAATATAGCTCTGTGTGTGTGATGGGACTAACACACTTCAAGTCCTATAGGTGCTTCTGGAAGGAAATAAAGGTCTGTGTGATGGGACTAACACACTTCAAGTCCTATAGGTGCTTCTGGGAACAAAATATAGCTCTGTGTGTGTGATGGGACTAACACACTTCAAGTCCTATAGGTGCTTCTGGGAACAAAATATAGCTCTGTGTGTGTGATGGGACTAACACACTTCAAGTCCTATAGGTGCTTCTGGGAACAAAATATAGCTCTGTGTGTGTGATGGGACTAACACACTTCAAGTCCTATAGGTGCTTCTGGGAACAAAATATAGCTCTGTGTGTGTGATGGGACTAACACACTTCAAGTCCTATAGGTGCTTCTGGGAACAAAATATAGCTCTGTGTGTGTGATGGGACTAACACACTTCAAGTCCTATAGGTGCTTCTGGGAACAAAATATAGCTCTGTGTGTGTGATGGGACTAACACACTTCAAGTCCTATAGGTGCCTCTGGGAACAAAATATAGCTCTGTGTGTGTGATGGGACTAACACACTTCAAGTCCTATAGGTGCCTCTGGGAAGAAAATATAGCTCTGTGTGTGTGATGGGACTAACACACTTCAAGTCCTATAGGTGCTTCTGGGAACAAAATATAGCTCTGTGTGTGTGATGGGACTAACACACTTCAAGTCCTATAGGTGCTTCTGGGAACAAAATATAGCTCTGTGTGTGTGATGGGACTAACACACTACAAGTCCTATAGGTGCTTCTGGGAACAAAATATAGGAGCTCTGCCTGCCTGCCACGAACACACTACAAGTCCTATAGGTGCTTCTGGGAACAAAATATAGGAGCTCTGCCTGCCTGCCACGAACACACTACAAGTCCTATAGGTGCTTCTGGTAACAAAATATAGGAGCTCTGCCTGCCTGCCACGAACACACTACAAGTCCTATAGGTGCTTCTGGTAACAAAATATAGGAGCTCTGCCTGCCTGCCACGAACACACTACAAGTCCTATAGGTGCTTCTGGGAACAAAATATAGGAGCTCTGCCTGCCTGCCACGAACACACTACAAGTCCTATAGGTGCTTCTGGTAACAAAATATAGTAGCTCTGCCTGCCTGCCACGAACACACTACAAGCCCCTCTTTCTCAATCAATCTTTGTAACTGAATCTATCTAACTCAATCTCTGTAAGTGAATCTCTCTACCTAACTAAATCCAGCAGAGTGTCACAGAATCAGCCTGCTCAATCTGCGCCGGAACAGCATGTGACCGGCGCAGACGGCGTGGCGGCCTTTTATAGGGGGGGGCGTGTACTACAGCCCCTGAGCTGTAATTGGCTACAGGCGTCCTGCCTGTAGCCAATTATGGCTCTTCGAGTTTCCGGGGCTGTGATTGGCCAAGCATGCGGGGTCACAGTGCATGCTTGGCCAATCATCAGCCAGCAATGCACTGCGCCGGCCGCGCCGGCCGCAATGCATTGCGGGGCCGCTCGCATCACACGAACGTGATGCGAGCGGCAAAAATAGTTCTGGGCTCGCCGAGCGAGCGAACGCCCGGTGCTCGATGCGAACGTGGGTTCGCATCGAGCACCGGGCCCATCCCTAAACAAGAGTAACTGTGAGGGGTTACAGTGTGCTGGCACCACCAAAACCAATGGCCCAATTTTTCTGCACCTGTTTAACAGGGCCATCGAATTTAAATTTTTGATATCATATTTCACACCAGGGCCCATTCCTGCCCCCAACAAGAGCAATACCCTGTACACACGGTAGGATTTTCTGACAACAAAACCGTAGATTTTTTTCTGAAGGATGTTGGCTCAAACTTGTCTTGCATACACGCGGTCACACAAATGTTGTCGGAAATTCTGAACGTCAAGAACGCGGTGACGTACAACACGTACGACGAGCCGAGAAAAATTAGGTTCAATAGCCAGTGCGGCTCTTCTGCTTGATTCCAAGCATGCATGAACTTTGAGAACCTGATCTCAAACATTTGTTGGTGCAAATTCCGACAAAAAATGTTCTATGGAGCATACAAACGGTCGGACTTTCTGACAACAAGCTCACATCCAACATTTGTTGTCGGAAAATCCTATCGCTATAACTGTGAGGAGTTACAGTGTTCTGGTACCACCAACACCTAAGGCCCAGTTTTTCTGCAGAGTATATAGGGCAGGCTGTATAGTATATATACTGCTGGACCTGGGGGACCCCCACGCCATTTAAAAAAAAAAAATATCCATACCAGACCTGAAGGGCCTAGTATGGATTTTGGGGGGACATCCACACAATTTTTTAGGGGTATTTTTGGTATTTTTATCTATATTGCCGGGATCCGACAATACATTACAGCCGCGAGCAGTTGTAAATGTAATTTTTTCCTTTAGAAATCACATTTTGCTGTGGTACTGTTATAAACATTGGAAAGATGCACTACTTTACAGTCATACTAAGGAAACCCCCCAGGCACGATATATAAAGGAATATTTTATTTTTATTGTTTCACTTAAAGCATTATTAAAATCACTGCTCCCGAAAAACGTTTTTGATACATGTCCCCTGGGGCAGGACTCGGGTCCCCAAACACTTTTTTATGACAAATAAGCCTTTAAAATTAGCACTTTTGATAATTCACATTCGCGTCCCATAGACTTTAATGGTGTTCGCACAAATTTTTTGCCTGTTCGCATGTTCTGCTGCAAACTGAACCGGGGGGTTATACAGAATACATATTGGCCTAAATTGATGAAGAAATTCGATTTTTAAAAAATGTTATTGGAGGTTTTATAGCAGAAAGTAAAACATATTATTGTTTTTTCAAAATTGTCGGTCTTTTTTGTTTATTGCGCAAAAAAAAAAAAAAGTGATCAAATACCACCAAAAGTAAGCTCTATTTGTGGGAGAACAGGACATACATTTTATTTGGGTACAGCGCCGTACGAACACGCAATTGTCAGTTAAAGTAACGCTGTGCCATATCGCAAAAAATAGCCTGGTCATGAAGGGGTGTAAATCTTCCTGAGGGCAAGTGGTTAATAATGCACTGGACTATATGCCTGCAATTTCCCTATGAGCACGTGCATATGAGTGTTTGCAGGCTCAAGGGAAGTCAAGTGTGATATTTCCAGGGTTTTCCCATGCTTAGGAACCACAGGTGACACCTACATTTGCCCATAGAAATGCATTGCTGTATGCGCTTGTACTTGCGTATACACCAATATTGTTACGCACACATTCACACATTATGTATTTCCCAAACACAGAAGTCTCTCTTTTTGAAAAATGTATCAAACACACACACACACAAGGGTAAGCACTCATGCAAAATAGAATCAATGTTTGCACAAGTACAAGCTTGTACAGCCAGGAACTTCTATGCCTGTGGCTCCCTGGGCACACCGGGAGTTTTATGTCAGAGCTCCCTTGTGCCTGCATCCATGTGCATGTACATTAATTGTGCAAGTGCAACTGGGAGATTTGATGCCCTATTAAGGGCTTAAGGGTGTCCAAATTTGATTAAATTTTGTCTTTTTCTGTTCATACACTTTGTGGGTTTTGATCGACATATAAAAAAAATCATTATTTAATTTTTTTTTTAAGCATCCTCACTTTAAGGTGCCTTAAAAAATTCCACAGCGCTGTATACTGTATATTACACATTACATGATTGTATCCTTCTGTAATTTATTACATTTACTATGGTATATACACATTTCTTTTTCTAATATCAAAACTGAAAAAAAATGTTTAAGGAACATTCCTTAGATGTAAGTAAGCAGAATGCAGAACATTGTGTGTTCATCAGAAACAAATGCCAGGAGAAGAAAGTGACAACCAGTTATGGAATGCATCAGCTACGTGAAAGTATCACACATTGGTCAACAAAGTAACATGCACCCAGGATAAGTATGAAGTAATCTATTGTACTCCTATGACTATAGAATATATGTAAGAACTAACAGTAACTGTAAACTGCAGAGGTGACTTTGAAGACCAGAAATTGACTTTCAAGGGTGATTAGTGGAGTAGATAGTTTAAGGAAAGCGATATGTAAATGACATAAACGCATAGAATTGATTCATTCCTGTTGATTACTGATTAGAGTAAAGCAAAATATGATCTGTTGCTGTGATTAGGTGTTACTAGGAAAAGAAACAAACAGAGATCTATCAAATGGGAACATATACACCAGTGACAGGCTGTCCATGCAGGACGCAGGGGCGTCGCCCCCCTAATCCATACGATCGACCCCTAATCTACATGAAGGGCACTGAATGCATGAATTCCAATAGGGTTTTTTTTTTTTTTTTTTTGAAGCCTCAGGCTCTAATTGGCTTCAAAAAAGGGTGGCCCACCAACTTGTGTGTTAATAGCGAATTAATATTTGATTCTCCTCAGGAAGCCCTGATTGGACAGGGAGCCTTAGGACTCCCTGGACAATCCTGTCTTAGGACACACTTCCTGTTCAGCTGGGAGGAGAATGCAGGGACGTGCGGTGAGGTCAGTGGCTGGTGAGGCACTGGCTAGTATCAGAGCCAGATACACAGAGGTTACATACGTCACGATCGTTAGACCGAGAGCAATAATTCTAGCGCTAGACCTTCTCTTTAACTCTAAACATGTAATCTGTAAAAAAAATGTAAAGCGTCGCCTATGGAGATTTTGGTTCCACTCCACGAGTGTGTGCAATTTTAGAGCATGACATGTTAGGTATCTATTTACTTGGCGTAACATCATCTTTCTAGATATTTATACAAAAAAATCTGGTTATCTTTAGTGTTTTTTTTTTTATATTCATGAAAGTTTTTTTCAAAAATAAAGCGTTTGAAAAATTGCTGCACAAATACCGTGTAACATAAAAAGTTGCAACGACCACCATTTTTTTCCCTAGGGTATCTGCTAAAACAATATATAGAATTTTTGGGGGTTCTGAGTAATTTTCTAGCACAAAAATTATGATTATTACATGTAGGAGAGAAGTGTCAGAAATGGCCTGGGTGGCAAGGGGTTAATTACCATAAGTAATATACAAATAATTATTATATATTGTTTTTAAGGCAATTTACTATACTTTCAAAAACTGTACTCAAGGAGGGCGGCTTAACGGACAAATTACTGAAGTTTGAATGTATAACTTCAAACCAGTAATTTCACAGTGCAGTAAATAGATAAATAATAAATTATTATCATATAGCATAATAATATATGATTTAGCTTGATTATAACAGTACCATTTCAACAGCAGCAGATTCTCATTTTCCCTCTTAACTGTGTGAGAAAAACATGGGATTGTGGGTAAATATTATGGGCTGGAAGGGAGCATTTGTCTTTTAGACACATGCCCTTTCTATGACACTGAAGTGAGAGGCGTGCCTCCACTTCAGCATTTTTATTGGACAGCTGGGGCTAATGGTACTTTACCATTGGTCCAAGACTCCAAGCTGTCCATTGAGCTCAGTGCCTCTGACAAGAAGTGAGCTCAACCTCTCAGTCTGCTGCAAACAGATTGTGCCAGCTTGTATTTAAACTGGACATTCTGTATGTAGCTTTTGACAGGCTGCGCAAGGAGCCCCGTATCTCCAGAACCATAGGTCGTAGGAGCCCCACATTTTTACCAGACCTAGGCTACCTACCCCCTATTTGGGGTCTCTGTGACCTCAGGTCGCTGAGCTACGACCTTCAAAGCTCTGCCTCACCTGCCTCCCCTGACAGCACGTCCCTGGGAGAATGTTTCTCTGTGTGCTGCAGACGATGTATTTGAAGTCTGGCCGGGAGAAGCGGTCTGAGAGGCCCCAGTTCTTCCTTTCCCCTGCCTCCTAAGGTAAAGCATCTGATTGGCACATTCATGTCCGTCTCCTGCGGAGAGGGAGATTGCCACCGTCGTCCGTTTCCCCCCAAAATATTAAGCCCCAGCCGCCACTGATACACACCCCTTAAAGCCTGACAGAGGTTCTTGTCCATCCATACTCTATCCAAAAACATAAAAAAGTTTGCACAGAAGTTCAGAAGTTCAATTATTAAATTATAAATTGCATAATGCTTATCAATATGTTGAGGAGGAGACGTCTGACTGGAAACAACAAGCTTGATATGAGTACACATGCACTAAGGTGAGAGCACTGTGAGCACAGAGGTGCATGGGAAATGGTCATAGAAGCACTGGACATTTCTTCACATCACCTTTATTTGATGAACTGTTACTTTGGGACTGATTTACTAAAGGCAAATAGACTGTGCATTTTGCAAAGGGCAGTTGCTCCAGAGATAAGTAAATTAGGTAAAGCTTCACTTTGCAAAGCGTATCCATCACCAGTGATGTAAGTAACTGAGTTAAAATAAACGGAGTTACTTAACGCAGTTACTTTAGAGGGTAACGAGTAATCTAACTGATTACTTTTCCCCTCATGGTAACGCAGTTCCCATTACTTTGGCGGCGTTACCGCAATTACATCTACCTCCACTAAATGGCAGTAGTGTAATTCCGGTGTCCTGACGAAAAAGTTCCCCCGCCTGGATAAGGACCCCCTGTACTGCGCAGGCGCAGCGCTTGCACAGTACGAAGGACTACGGAGCTTACGAAAATTGCCAAACCTAAACAGCTCTGAGTGAACTCTACACTACACAGGCGCAGTTAACATGTAATTGTATGAGGCGTTGCCGCACGCTCCCGATGCTCGTGCTACTCTGCAAGGGGCTTCTATCGTGTAACTAAGGAGCGGGTCTAGTAATACTGTAACCAAGGGGTGCATTTATTATTATTGTTATATATCGAGCTCTGCCCATTAATTTAACATTTGCCCTCTTCTGTAGCCATCCGCCCCTTACACGATATAATAATAATAGACCCGCCACTTGCTTACACGCTATAACAGATCTGCCCCTTGGTTAGAGTAATAATAGAGCAGCCCCTTGGTTACACGATAAATAACAATAATAATAAATGCGCCCCTTGCTTACTGGAATTCTTACTGGAATTTCCGATGGAAACAGTCCGATGGGAGCTTTTCATCGGATTTTCCGACCGTGTGTATGCCAATCGGTCTTTTTCTGTCGGAATTTCCGATGGACTTTGGATTGAGAACCTGTTCTTAATTTTTCAGACGGAAAACCTTTCTATCGGATTTTCCGATCGTGTGTATGCAATTCCGACATGCAAAATTCCGACGCAGGCTCGGAAACAATTCAACGCATGCTCAGAAGCATTAAACTTCCCTTTTATCGTGCAGTCAAACGTTTTTTAAGGCGTGGTGTTATTGACCGTAGGAATTTGGTGTGACCGTGTGTAGGCAAGACTGTTTGAGCGAAATTCCGTCGGAATTCTGACGGGAAAACCATCAGAGCTTTTTCCAACGAGAATTCCGACCGTGTGTACGTGGCATAATACTAGACCCACCCTTTAGTTACACATATAGAATATTAAAAAAAAAAGTCACAGTTACTTTGCTGCGTAACTAAGTACTTTTCCAATGTAGTAACTGAGTTAGTAACGCAATTACTTTTTGGGAGAAGTAATTTGTAACTTAACTAATGACTTTTTTAAAGTAAGGTGACCAACACTGTCCATCACATACATGAATAATACAAAAAACTGAATTTTTGCTTGCACATGATTGTACGATGGAAGTCAGCAGAGCTTCTGCTCATTTACTAAGATCTGGAGCAACTGGCAAGTACCTTTGTGGTTCACTCTTACATTTCCCCAGTAGGTCTGGACGGTGGCCGAATGGGCCGCCGACTGGCATTTCAAGGCAGGCACTGGAGCAGCCGATGGGACAGCAGATTCAGTTCAGTCCAGCCACCTCGTTCAGGATACAGCAGCGTACAGTGAAACGCAACACAACATGGCTAGACACAGCCCTTTTTCTCCCATCCTTTCTCCGGTTGGCATGCTCCCTAGCTCCTTTCTGGGCTTTTCCTTTTATCAGACCCTTCCTGCTCTCAGGTATCACTGGGTATTGTAGTTTGTTTCCCAATTATGGCCATGGCTCAGATCCTCCTCCAGACTTAATTTCCCAGAGTACCACAGTCAGTCACAAGCTTAATAAAGCACACTTGCTACTGCCATCTTGTGGAAGAGAAAGAGTTCTGCAGCCAGTAATATTACCTTTTGTTACAAATACAGTATATTCTATATGTTGGTTTAAAACTGAATAAAAACATAAAGTTAATTATTGCCTGCAAATGTATTTTCTAATGAAACCAATGTGTGTAAATTACATGATTGCTTTTCATGAATTAAAGAGCAATTTTAGGAAACAGGGCAATGAGTCAATGAACAGCTAATGCTGTCTAGGAAACATTGTAATTGCGCTGAAGCCAGAAAATACAATCTGTATAACTTAAAGTGGAACTAAACTTTGCTCATACCTACCTTTACCCTTGCAATGTGCTATCCACAAGCTCCCTCTCCAATGCTAATGTCATCAACAGCAGACTGTGGGGTGGAGTTTGTGCATTTAGATCAATCAATATCAGACTACATGAACAGTGGATTTCTTAGTGCGATATTGCCTCCCCCACTAAAGGCATCATTTATTTTTGCTTTTGTAGTTTTGGATGGAGTGGAGAGGGATTAGAATACCTGTCAGATTTTATTGCCGTCTGTGCCCTGGTTACGGAGACCCGTAAGAGGGGCAATCTTCCAATGAGAACACTAGTTCTGATGACACTTCAGTTTGGAGGGATTTTCTCTCACTTCCTGTTTTGGCTACGGGACAGAAAGTGAAGGACAATCTCCACAAAGGAACACAGATGGCAAAAAAAATATGATAAAGGTTAGAACACAGATGGCAAAAGAAATATGATAGAGGTTATAACACTACCTTACTCTATCTAAAATAAAATAAAAAGTTTTGCCTTTAGTTACGCTTTATCCCCTTCCCATGAAGTGTACACTGCATTGTGAGGCCAGCACACAGACCGGGGTCTCGTACTAACTATTGGGAACCATGAGACCCAGTTCCTGATCACCTGATTTCTATGATAACCTCTGATTGGCTATCACAGTGATCAGTCAATGTTCAGCCCACCCCTGTGTTTTTTTTCTCCTTTGAATGGAGAGAAAGATGCATTGGGGTTGATTTACTAAAACTGAAGAGTGCAAAATCTGGTGCATTAGGTTTAGATTTTATTACCCTGTTGGTGCATTAGTACTCCCCACTTTCTAAAACCTGGTGCAGCTGTGCATGGTAGCCAATCCGCTTCTAACTTTAGCTTGTTCAACTAAGCTTTGACAAAAATACTGGAAGCTGGAGTTATGTTCTGGCATCGGTGGAACTACAGCCTGTCTGTATATTTCAACCTGATCAGTTTAGTACTATAATTAATTAAAGGGGATTAAACCGTTGTACTAATGCTCATTTTTCAAATTGGTGGCCCTTTATTTACCAAGTACTGTTTATGAACGGCACTGGTTAGTTAACCACTTGACCTCTGGAAGATTTATCCCCCTTCATGACCAGGCCATTTATCCCCCTTCATGACCAGGCCATTGTTCAAGATACGGCACTGCGTTACTTTAACTAACAATTGCGTGGTCATGCAATGCTGTAACCAAATAAAATTTATTTTATTTGGGTGGCATTTGATCATCTCTGCGGTTTCTATTTTTTGTGCTATAAACAAAAAAAGACTGACTGACACAGCGTTTTTTACTTTCTGCTTTAAAACGTATCCAATAACAAAAATGTAAAAAATCTAATTTCTTCATAAATTTAGGCCAACATGTATTCTGCTACATCGTTTTGGTAACAAAAATCCCAATAAGCGTATATTGATTGGTTTGCGCAAAGGTTATAGCGTCTACAAACTATGGGATATATTTATTAAATTTGTATTTATTTTTTACTAGTAATGGCGGCGATCAGCGACTTATAGCAGGACTGCGATATTGCGGTGGACAGATCGGGACACTGTTAAATGTGTTCCTAACATGTGCTTACTCCCTGTGTGGGAGGTGCTTTTACTATAGAAAGACAAAGAATTGTATTCCTGCTTTGCTTTGCAGGAACACAGGATCAAAGCCTTACCTACTGACAGAATGGCAATCTGTCTTGTTTATATAGGCAGATCTCTGTTCTGGCTCTGTAACAAATGATCGGCGGGTGCCGACAGACATCAAGCCCAAGACCCGGAGTACGTGATCCTGTGCAGGAGAGTCACCTTGCTGCCGTAAATGTACAGTATATAGTTGGCAAGCAGTTAAATAGCCATCGGACGGTGTCACAGAGACACTGTACCCAGCCAATCCAAGGGTACATCACATTGTACTATTTACAGTGTTGATCCCTCACCTTCCCCATACAACAGGAAGAAGAGAGAGAACAGTACTTATGAATGGGCACAGAATGAATGGATTAGCGGCTGCAGCTGCAGATTCATTTAATCTATTGCAGTGACACAAGGATCTTTTTTGACCCTTCCCTATCCCCTCCTCTTCTACATATGCTTTCTCCAATATTGTTCCCGGTTATCTGTAAATTAACCCCTCACCTCCCTTATCCTGCACATCTGAACATCTGCACATTATCTCCATCCTGCCACTGTATGTGACCAGTAAATTAACCCCTCCACTTCCTGTTTCCTGTGTGTATCTTCTGCACCATTCTCAAGTTCCATGTTTAACCCTCTCAGTACCAGGATGTTTCTTCATTTACAAAAAAATGTTGACAAAAATTAGATTACCTTAGGGCAGTGTTGGCGAACCTATGGCACGCGTGCCACAGCTGACACACAGAGCCATCTCTGTGGGCACACAAGAGGGTCCAAGACAGAGCTAGAGGTCTCTCTCTCCTCTCAGCCCCCTTCCCTCTTTTTCCACCCCCCCCCCTCTTTGTGTCCCCCTCTCTCAGCATTTCTCTCGCACCCCTCTCTCTCTGTCCCTCTTCTCTCTCTCTGTCCCCCTTCTCTCTCTCTGTCCCCCATCTCTCTCTCTCTCTCTCTCTCTGTCCCCCCTCCCTCTCTCTGTTCATCCTTTCTCTCTCAGCTCACCTCTCTCTCAGCATTTCTCTCACACCCTTCTCTCTCAGCCCCTCTCCCTCTCTCTGTTGCCCCTCTCTCTCAGCATCTCTCTCACACCCCTCTCTCTCTGTCCCCTCTCCCTCTCTCTCTGTCCCCTCTCCCTCTCTCTCTGTCCCCTCTCCCTCTCTCTCAGCATTTCTCTCACATCTCTCACTCTCAGCCCCTCTCTCTCTATCTCTGTTCCCTCTCTATTTCAGCATATCTCTCACACCCCTCTCTCTCTGCCCCCTCCCTCTCAGCATCTCTCTCACACCCCTCACTCTCGCTGTCCTCTCTCTCTCTATCTCTCTCTCTCTCTCCCCCCTCTCTCTCACGCCCCTCTCTCTCTCTCTCACACAACCCCTCTCTTTCTCTCAGCCCCCCTCTCTCGCGAATTGCTGTGTTGGCACTTTACAACACAAAACCAATGTATTTATTTCAGTTTGGGCACTCGGGCTCAAAAAGGTTCGCCATCACTGCCTTAGGGTGTCTACTTTCCAAAAAAAGGGTAATTTCAGAGATTTTTGTACTATTCTGGCATTTTTTTTTTTTTTTAACAGAAAGTAAAAAACAAACATTTTTTTTCTTTTTATTTCTGGTCTTTTTTCCTTTTCATATTAAAAAATAAACATAATTTTTTAAATATCACCAAATGAAAGCTTTCTGTCTTACGAAATTATATATAATTCATTTGCATGAATACAGTATATCAGGGCTACAATTGTAGCAAAAATTGTGTGGGACTTTTGAGGCACAGCATATTCTTAAAAATAATATAACATTTTATTTATTTATTTTAAATTTAGACATACAGTAACAAATTTGTAATAAAGTGCATTTGTAAAACAGTAATTTTTTACTCATCACTGCAGTAATTCATACAAACAACATAGTCTTTCCGCTCAATGCCTTTCATGGACATAGTCCTTCTTCTTCAGGAGATAACAGACATTGGCTGTTGCCATTTAGAGAGAGTGACACAAATTGTTTTCAAATAAATAATCATAATAATATAACATAGTTCCACATATCATGCCACAATTCCTCCCCAGGGACCCTAGTGTGCACGCGATTATTTCCTATGATTCTCTTCCTATGTCATCACAACAGCAGGAATGATTTAGATGTTTAAAATCACATGATATGGCTACAATATAAAAGGTAAATACTACAGTTTGTGTTGGGGCAGACCATTAGAACCAAGGTATGTGTTGCTTAATCCCTGATAGAACCCCCTGGGAGGAGAACATATACAGTTTATTTCAATATAAGATTCATAAATAAATAATAGTAATAGCTGTAGATAGTACCTTTGGTACATACCAAGAAAGAAAACAATGAAATAGATAAATGGATTATTATAACTGGAGGTTGGAGGTTGGAGGAGGAGGGAGCCCCCTCGGGGATGCCCACACCAGGTATAGTTGAATTATAGGAAATAATCAAGTGCACACTACGGTCCCTGGGAAAGAATCGTGGCATGATATGTGAAACTATGTTATATTATTATGATAATTTATTTGAAAATAATTTTTGTCACTCTATCTAGATGGCAACAACCAATGTCTGTTATCTCCTGAAGAAGAAGGACTATGTCCATGAAACACGTTGAGCGGAAAGACTATGTTGTTTGTATGAATTACTGCAGTGGTTGAAAATGACTGTTTTACAAATGCACTTTATTATGAATTTGTTACTGTATGTCTACATTTTTAAAAATGTAATAAAAGGTTATATTTTTTTATGAATATGCTGTGCCTCAAAAGTCCCAAACAATTTTTGATACAATAGTAGCCCTGGTATATTAGACTTAGGGATGTGACATACAAATTGATTTATTTTTGATCAAATTATGCATGAATGATGAAGTAATTGTCAATCAAAGCACTGAAAACTGAAAAATGTCCTGGTAATGACATTGATATTATAGCCTGGTACTCAATTGGCTAAGTTTATTTTTTATTTTTTTCCAATCAGCACAAGGGATAATACCTACAGCAGCTGTGATCTTCCAGTGCTTCAGGGGTTAAAATTAACCGCTGGACCTGTCAAAGGCATTTGTGTGTGGCAACATATCCTGAAATGCAAAACACAAAACACACCTCAAAAATGCCCTGCAACACAAGCGCATATATTTAATGTCAGCTTTTAATGCACATTCAAAATGCACAAACATGCATCACTTTCTATGTTTTTGAGAATATATTGTATACTTTCCCCATTCTTATAATTATATTTGAGAAATATATTACAGGCACACTCAGTTCAAAATTAAAAATGATACCTTAAAGTAGAACTATAGGCAAACATTTTTTTAAATTTTGGATAGAGCAAGAAAGTGTTATAACCCCTGTAAGATTATTTTTTTCCATCTGGGTCCCATTGGGGAGATTTCCCTTCACTTCCTGTCCTATAGCCAAACAAGAAGTGAGAGGAAATCCCTGCAAATTAAGGGAATTCCTCTGGGACCCCCAGGTCACCAGAACTAGTGTCCTCATTAGAAGATTTCTCCTCTGTTACTTTTCTGGGGACAACCCAAAATTTGGGATTTTATTTTATTTTCACTGATAATGGTAAACAGGATAAATAGAGAGGGTGAATCTCCCTAAATAGAGGCACAGACCGCAATACAAACTGACAAGTGTTCTAA
Source organism: Lithobates sylvaticus (assembly GCA_028564925.1). Lineage (NCBI taxonomy): Eukaryota > Metazoa > Chordata > Amphibia > Anura > Ranidae > Lithobates > Lithobates sylvaticus. Next base: position 644,537,661 of record CM053026.1, read on the forward strand.
TGCTTCTCCCCTCTATCCAAAAATAAAAAAAAAGTTTTGCCTTTGGTTATACCTTAAGCTGCATACTGGAGCCATAGCCTACTTGTTAAGTATTTGAACGCATTTACGTTTTGTCTGTAGTCCAGTGATCCTGGAACACACTTGCTGGTGATGATGAAACATCCCTCTGGTTGCCTTTCACACTAAAAGCCTAATTTTAAAAACGCCATTACTAAGAAGTGTCTCATAGCCACCAATTGCATTATAAAATGTGCAGGAAGGTTAAAAGTGATTAGTGATGCAGGAGGCATATACAGAGAAAGTTACATGGCACAGAGTGACTTCAGAGAGTATACTACTATTTCCCTCTGTGAAGCTGCATATTCTGAAGAGGATTTAACAAAATATTATAGTACATCATAGGTGTGCGCATCCTATTGCATTAGGGTGTGCACCCAAAAGCTCAAACACACACACCTTTCTCTGCACCTTCATCTGCACAGGACAGTGCACAGTGACAGTGCTGAGCAGGTTCCTGTTCATTCACAAATCAAAGTTATGTTATGTTATGAATGCAGTGAGTCAGTGTGTTCATTTAGAAAAGGATGGGGCTGGTAAATGACATATTGACTATCCCCTTCCCCCGATCTCCATCCTGAAACATCCCCCACAGCAGCTGAGGGAAGAGGAGAGGAGGGAAGCCAGAAGCACTGTGGGTGGGGGGGCGCAACACGGGGGGGGCCTGGGCAGTAGGGGTAAACGGCACCGCACATAGTGATTATGGTGTGTCCAGGCACACCAGGCACACCCCCTGTGCATGCCTATGTAGTACATTGAGTAAACCTTCTCACTTTTAACACTGTTGCAGGGTTTAGTAAATAGCAATAGTAGCTCATTGAATGCCAGATGAAAATATCAGTTGGTAATGTTTGATCCCCTAAAGGACTACACACTTCTCAGTAAGTATTTAAGTGTGGACAACTGATCATAGAGTTTATGTGTCCAATTCTTTCTGCCCAGAAGCTCTAGGTAAGAAATTCTGGCTTTTATCAACTTCATTAAACAATATGACATTATATATGCTAGCCAGCACAGATATAAAGCAAATACCAGTTGGATGTTCCTGCTTCTTGGTAACAAATAAATCACCAACCACATGTTCAATTCCCTGATGATCATATTTTGGTCTCTCAGGACACAGCTTAAACAAAACCAGGATAACCAGCCAAAAATACACGTTGTAAGTGCTAATGCAGAATATTATTATGTTACACATTTACCCAATTTGTTCCTGGGCTCTCTCATTGGCTGTTTTTGGGAGAGCACTGCCATGGGCACACTCCTATTTCCTGCCCTAAAATTATATGCTATTGCATAGGGGTCTACCCATTGATATATACGATTTTGGGGGAAGATATATGGAAAAATTCATGGAAGATCCTGTTAATCTTAAAACCAGAAGGATGCCCTTGCTTCCAACTTCTAACTTTTGTCTTTATTAGCTGCTAAGCAAAAGCATGGAAATTTACTATCTCAATGGTACAACAAGTTAGGTGAAATATGTTGGAAGTTGATAAATGAGAAACTTTCTGCAATACCACATGATTTTATGCATACATTTTAAAGGGTCCAGGAATGATGAAAAATAAGGTTTTAAAAAAGAATAAACATTTTCAAAACGTGTTATCGCCCCCCCTGTGGGGGCACAGCCACGAGGTGGAAGGGTGGATGCAGATGCTACTTTTAGCAGACATCTACTGTCATATTGAGCGGGTTCCTCATAGCCAGTGTCAGGATCACCCTCTGCCGCTGCTCCATACAGCCCTATGTTGACATCTCATTCTATACATTACTTGCTGACTTGAATGGAAGTGTGCTTTTTAAATGTACAAATAATTACTACTCTGGTTTTAATGGGATCCTGCGCTCCTCCCTTTCTTGTTTTTGAGTCTTGCCTGGATCAGCCCAGATCTTTAAAAGAAGCTTCGGGTTCCCCTGATTTTCCTAAACTTAACTATTCCCTTTCCCAGTTGGGACAACATTTGCTGCCAGTTATAGTAGTGGTTTGTTTCCTCTTTTACATATGAAAAGCTCTGGAGCTTGAATGTGGCAAGACTTTACTACCCCGGGCTTCCTCCCCCTTTCCTTCCCACTCCCATTTATTTCCTTCCTCTTTACCCCCTTTCCTTTCACCCCTTTCTCCTCTCCTTTACAACTCCCCATTCTCTTATCAGTCTTTATCTTGCTCGCCATCTGAACCTTTACCTGTCTTCTTTTCTTTGGTGCCTCTCCTCATCTGGATCTATACTGGTACCATGTACCTTTTTACTAAGCCAATACACCCTATCACCCTCATTATCACATTTCAATAGGCTCCAACTAAATAATATATCGGTCCTGTGCAAAATGTATTATGTTATGGTTGCATTCTGTGTACTCTAATGCTATAGCCTGTTATATTTATAATTGGAAGAAATGTACTATGTATGATGAAGTGTCTTGTTTAAATTACATAGTTAATATCTAAAAAGTGCAGCGCTAAAAAACACTGTGAAGTGTCGTGAAATAAATAAAGATGAGAAGTGTTATGAACACAAATCAATATAAAAATGCATAATAACCACAACATATAAAGTTCAATCACTAAGTGACAAAGTGTCCAAATGAAAACAACTGTGGTCAATTCCTTGGTGTCAAAACAAAGAGATGTAATCACAGGGGTAGCTGTAAAGCACATTCAATACAGGGTAGGCATTCGTCTGTTCGGAAATTATAGATAAATACTCCTTACCAGACAAGGTGGACCCACCTGTCGTACGACAGTGGGTCAATAGGGCTTATATCGGCCAAGGCCAGATGGTCCTCGGAGGGACACCCTCTGTTGTAAACGGATCCTGTGAAGAAGTTGCTTGAGATGTAAGGGTTGGATAAATCCTCAAATATGGATCCCAATGTGGCAAGCCAGATGTCCAAAGCTCCAAGGAATCCTTGAAGCGGATGTTCTTTGGATCTCAAATAACAGGAACCAGTTATGTAATTATGGCATTGTAACCTTTGGAAGTTTAAATTCAACTGTTGATATGAGAAGCTTCAAGGAGGTGAAGTACACTCCAGCTGACCCTGTTAGATGGTCTGTGAAAATCTTGTTGTAGGGGATTACACGATGCACAGGTATAAATAGATCTAAATAAGCAGTGTTGCAAGTCAGGAACTGCGAGGCAAGTCTATCCAGGGAGCTGAGGGCACTCTGGCTTTTCTCCTTAAACATGCACATTATGTCAGATTTATCTGAATTTTTTTCACCTTTGTCTATTACGTTTGGAGGGTGCTCCTGAGGTGTGTCGGTGCGCTCGCTTCCTCTTTGGGTTCATTCCCTCAGCTCCTGGGATAGATGTGTCTCGCAGTTCCTGACTTGCAACACTGCTTATTTAGAACTATTTATACCTGTGCATCGTGTGATACATCAAGATTTTCACAAACCATCTAACAGGGTCAGCTGGAGTGTACTTCACCTCCTTGAAACTTCTTGTATCAACAGTTAAATTTAAACTTCCAAAGGTTCCAATGCGATAATTACATCACTGGTTTCTGTTATTTGAGATCCAAAGAACATCCGCTTCAAGGATTCCTTGGAGCTTTGGACATCTGGCTGTGTGAAAGGGGCCTTACAGAGGCATTACTTGAAATCGCGGCAAAATCGCGGCCGCCAATCGTGGTAAAATCACGCAACTTTGAAGTCGCACAAGTGTGAAATGGGCCTTAAAGTCGTGCTAATATGAATGTCTGTCATTGGAAATCATGGGGAACGACTTGTCATGCTAATTTGCAGTCCAAAATCGTGGGACAAGTCGTATAAGTGTGAAAGGGGCCTAAGTGTAAAAGGGGCCTAAGGCTCGATTCACATATATGCATGTTGCTTTTGAACATTTTTGCAGTGCTTTTTGCGGTGCTTGCCACATTTTTGGACACGCGTTTTTACCACGATTTGGATGCGGGTCCATTGACTTCTATTACATGCAAAACGCTGCATTTTGCATGAAAAAAAGTCCCCGACCCTTTCCAAAAACACAGAGGCACAAAAATGCATTGATGTGAACATGTTCCATAGGAACCCATGTTAAAAAATTTCCCTGCATTTCTGCAAAATGCAAAATGCATCAAAAAACGCGCTAGTGTGAATCAAGCCTTAATTCTTAAGGTTTCTTGGTTGTCTCTTGGCAACTCAAAGTTTTAGCTCTCTCCATAATTTTCTATATGATTAAGGCCTGGAGACTGGCTAGGCCACTCCATGATCTTAATGAGCTTCTTCTTAAACCACTTTTTTGTTGCCTTGGCGGTATGTTTTGGGTCATTGTCCAAAATTTTACAATACATGGCCCCGTCCATTGGCTCCTCAATGTGGCAATGTACCTTTAGCAGAGAAAACCCCAAAACATAATGTTTCCACCTCCGTGCTTGACTGTAGGGATGGTGTTCTTAGGGTCATAGTCAGCATTTTTCTTCCTCCAAACACGGTGATTTGAGTTAATGCCAAAGACCTAAATTTTGGTCTCATCTGACCACTGCACTTTCTCATATTCCTTTACCGAGCATTTCCAGTGTTTTGCAGTAAATACCGCAAAACGGTATAGTGAATTGAATATTCAATATACATTCAATATTGCATGCAACACCTACTGTACATACTGCATGCAATCTGGTTCTGCATGTTTGTACACTCAACCTGGTTTGTCAGAGGGGCTGAGGTTACATAGTAGGAGAGGTTGAAAAAGTCCAACCTAGTGTAACCTAGGTTCTTAAAAAAGCTAGAGGCAAAAAACAGAGGACCTATCTTATCCAGCAGCACCTACAGAAGTAGCATTACACTATGTTTTACAGCTGTACAGTTCTTTCTACATCCAATGTATGTGTATACTGTCATCAGATATTCAGGTGTATTCCTGAGAGTGAATAGTTCATTTAGTGCTACAGGGCATGCTTACTACTTCTGTTGGGCAGAAATGTTACAGCATGCACCATGAACAGGAATTGCATCTGAAATGTCACATGTAGCTCAGTGTAAAGCTCTTGTACAAACATTTCATAGCTAGGTAGGGAGAGGAGGAATTTTACATCTAGTATTTCTCAACGCAAAAATTATTTAAATTATATTGGCTGTTTTTGATGATGTTTTATTACGGTAAATAGCTAAGTCTAAAAAGATGCTTTAAGGGCCCATTCAGATCTACTGTATGTAGTCCATTGCTGTACATTTATGCCTGTTGTGTTTGCATGGCTTGGCAGTGCATTAAAACATATGAAAAATCACACATGCATAATTTTTTTTCCAAAGCATTGCACCACAACATGCATTAGAGCATGATTGTGCGTTTTCCTGCACTGCATTGCATGTGTGTCGGAGGTAAATTGTAATAGTGCATTGGGACATCATTGAAAATTGGTGGCCCCACAATGCTGTTGTAGCCAGGTGCTGCGCTAAAGCAACAGAAGGAAACATTGCCTTTTATTCTTCTCTCCTTCTACTGAAATACTGATGTTATGCTGTACCATTATCCTAGGGCCAGCAGGAGGATAGCTATAGCTAAGCAAACCCATACACTTCTATGCAGAGCGCTGAGAATCCTGGGAGTTGAAGTTTGAGGTGACAGCATTAAAATGGGACTAAAACACTCCATACACTACAGATCCCATTAGGCACTGTGCAGTAGGAGTGGAGTGAAGCTCCAGGGAAGAGGAGGGAGCGCTGACAACGGATCGGCCATTGAAACCTATGGATAAAGACTTCAGGCTTTTTTAGCGTGATGAATAAATAAAATGAGTGCGCTAATAGATCTAAAGTGCAATCACAGTGCAAATGTGCATTCCAACTGAATATGAATCAATAAAGTGCTAATACCAATAAATACTGATAAATAATCCAAAAGGTGTAGGGGTTAAATAGGGAGGGTGAAATAAAGAGAGTGAGAGATCACCTCCATTGGTTGCAGCTTTTAGATTGGTTTTGATTGCTAATTAGGATTTGATCATACCAGCGCTTGAGTATTTTATATTTTTGGCTTTTTTAGCAGTTTTCGGAACTCTTTCTCTTTTCTCCTGCAGCGCCACTGGCAGACACAGGGGAGATCACATGACTGGACTGGATAGATACAGATCTTTCTTACACAGATTAGTAAGCACAAGTATTAGAACTTAGTAGTCAACAGTTTTAAGAGTAGTTAGAGTTCAGCCCAAAATTTCACTTTAAGTAGGTTCCCTTCAATTACTGGTACACAATGGCACATACAGAGTCGTTTACTACCCTTTAGCTATTTGCTCTCTGCTAAGTAGCTAGAGCAGCCTTTCCCAAACTTTTTACCCCAGGGGAACCCTTAAAATAATTATTATAGAGCTGGTCCATCTGGGATTAGTGAGAAAAATACCTCTTACTTTGGTGGTCAATGGGGGAAAATGCCTTAAAGCAGTGGTGAGAATGCCACCCATCCAAAAAAGATCATTGGTGTCATCCTGCTGGTCTTTCAAGAGGCCTTGGCACCCAGGAATATGCAGACACCATTAAATAGAAGGTTGATCAACCGCAGCCAGGAACCCCTAGTCACCTCTGGATAAATCCTAAGGTTCCATGGAACCCTGGTTGACAATGACTTTGTTCATGATTGTTACTTTTTATACTGGTTTCTAACAGGCTAGATTTAGTAATTTCACATAGATGGTAACAAATTATGCAATAGATAGAATAGATAGATTTTTTTTTAACAAGCAGAAACTAGTTTCTTTGCAAAGTGAATGTTAATTTTGTAAAGCATATGTTAGTAAATTAGGGGAACTTGTGGTCACTTTGAATACCCAAATGTGTGCAACAATAATCAATTTTTTTCCTTACATATGATTAGGGATTCTAAGATTGCCCTGGTTGATTTCACTAACCAATCTTTATGTTCACTAACCAATCTTAGCTTTTCAGCCTGTATGCCTTTAGTAAATCTACCCCAATGCATAAACCCACACAGTATAACTAGGCGTGATGAAGAGCTGTGCTTCAGACTAAATCCCACACAGTCTCGGAATAAAGCTTAGATGTTCACAGCTCCTAGATTATTTTTAGCCGTATCTGGCTTCCCCCCAAGACACTCATTTTTTGCATGTGGATGCTGGTATTACTTAGTGAATGTTATCTGGACAGAATTGCTTCACTGCAGTTTATACATCACTGTACATCTCACCTTTTATTTAGGCCCTGGAGCATTGCCAGAGCTAAAGAACCCCTGGACCTGTTTCAAAATGTGGACCACAGCTGGATGACATCTCCTTTTCTTAATGATCCACGCTAAATGCTTCACACAGTATAACTTTGTGGGTGGGTATGGAAGAACATTTTAGCTAATAATCATTTTATGATGTCATTCCCACTGATGCTAATATGGGTAGAGGTATGAGAATCTTTACTGAGGAAGCAAAAAAGCTGCCATTGCTGACTCCCGCTTCTAAAAATACTTGTTTTCTAGTTTTTTTTTGCGCATTACTTTGATTCAGCCATTTATGAGTTACTTACCAGGAATAAGTTTACAGATTAGACATTACGCTGACTTTTCTAATAAGTGTACTCCGAGACTTCAACAGGAGGACAGCCGTACAGGCAAAGGCTCCAGCAAGGTGCCACTTCTGCACGTGCAGGATCGCTGTCTCCTATGGCAAACAGTTCCTAACTCAAAGTAACAGTTCACTCAGCTGTACTACAACTTGTCCTTGTAGTTCTTCAGCCCCTGGTCTCTCACTAGACCCTCTGATTCACTGACTCTGAATCCCTTGAGCTCAAGGCTTTTGCGGTGGTATCTCCCTCAAGCATCACCCACGCTTCCCTGCTGGGTCCCTAGCTTGGCACTCCGGATACCTTCAAGCGTTACCCCTGCTGACCGGCTCGTCCCTAGCTTGACACACAAGGCTGCTCTGCAAGTGTCACCTCTGCTGGTTGGGTCCCTGACTTGATCACCGCCTAAAGTTTCCCCGATTCTCCACTGTGCCCATTTGGTGAGAATACTGCTCCGGTACTTGCTTCAGTTACTAACTGTGGTCCCTGGTAAAGGCGATTGGTCCCTTAGTGGCGACAGCTTCCCTTCTACCTCCGACCATGACAGCTTTTCTGGCCGGGAGAACCGTCACTTTTGGTTGGACTGCAAGCTGCAGTCCCAACCCTGCACTGCCCTCCTACTTCTGGATAGGCCCTTACACAGCCTGGCAGCCTAAGGCCCCGGGATAGGCCCAATCTCCGGCCTAACACATGTCCAGCCAGACGGCGGTCTGGGTGGCACACAAGAACCCGAATCACCTCATCCAAATATATAGGCTCTCCCAGCAGGCCAAGGGATTTAACAAAGTCCATGACCATTGGCTGAGATACCCCATATACCCATAACCTTACCTTGAGTTGTCCTTCTCAATCTAACACCTCCAAGTGCCCGGCCACATGGTGGTAGAAGAGAAAAGAATTCCACCAAGGGTGGTCCCAGGTCGCCCATTGACCAAGTTGCATGAAATATGGCTCGGCTCAGGGAAGAATGGTTAAAGTCCTTAGGTAAGTAATGTTCAATCCACGGGTTGCAAACGTATTTTTAAATTTACGTAATTTGTCCTTAAATGTACTGGAAATTAAAATAACAATATTGATATTAACCTATATGGGTGCAACATTGGTGTTATGCTGCAGTTGTCCCCCCGCCTATAAGACCCCTTTCACACTGGGGCGGGAGCGGCGTCGGCGGTAATGCAGCGCTATATTTAGCGCTGCTTTACTGTCGTTTTAGCGGCAGTATTCGGCCGCTAGCGGTGCCGTTTTAACCCCCGCTAGCATCCGAAAAAGGGTTAAAATGCGGTATTGCCACAGTCTCCCATTGATTTCAATGGGTTGGAGCGGTATAGGAGCGGTGAATACACCGCTCCTTCACCACTCCAAAGATGCTGCTAGCAGGACTTTTTTGCCCGTCCTGCTAGCGCAGCGCTCCAGTGTGAAAGGGGCCAGATTTTTTCAGGCACTGTACAGGCGCTATTTTTAGCGCTGTAGCCCCTTAAAAATGCCCCAGTGTAAAAAGGGGTCTAAGTACAAGAACTGTGCGATCACATGACCGCTGTTCTCAGGTCAGTGCAGGCAGAGCTCAAGGGATGGTCAGGACGAGCTGCATCGGTAACTGTTATCAGATGCAGGCAACAGGTCACATCACACGGGAAACGCACTTGACAAGACAGCACTGAACCTGGGCACTGGCTCAGTTTAAATAGTCTGGCTCCAACATTAGTCACAAACAGGCACACGCAATTACGCCTAGAAGAGCCATCTTGCCTGCTGGCTTTCCCTTCCAGATACATCCTCCCATTCAAGAGGTACCACTCCATTTTATTCTTCACCTGTACAGTCCTAAGAGTGGAAGACCAACATGCTTTAGCTAAGATTTGCTTAGCTGCCATAAAAAGGAAGGTTATGAAACTGGGTTTATGCTTTAAAGTTAACAGAGTTTCCAGAAGGTCCTTCAAGATACTTTTGCCCAAAAGAGTGTAGACCATTTGATGCACCCCACTCCAGAACCACCTAATGCTAGGACAAGTCCATCATATTTGCTATAATGTGCCCAGGGTATGAAGCATAATTGTTGGGGAGACCATATACCATTGCATCATCAGGGGAACTAGCAGCTTCAAAAGTAGGACAGCAATGGCAACCTTCATATTTGTCTCAGACTACCTTGAAAGCAAAAACAGAGCTTGGCTACCTTGCTAACATGGCAGTTCCCTGGAGAATGATGATGTTGGAGCTTATTTAAATGGCAGAGTGCAAAGATCAGCGGTGATATGTAATGTGCAGTAACTCACAGCATCCGATTGGAGGTCTGTTTATCACAGTCATATCAGTTAATCAGAGATCATTTCTGATGGGTTACTATAAATTATTGCATTTTGTACAGTTTAATTTCTATACCTGTTGAGTATTGGAAGGTGAAATAAGGTAGGGAAATACCATAGTTTATACAAGAAGGCTGCACTGACCATTTAGAAAATACAAATTGTGTAAGTGTATGTAAAGGCAATGCTTTTTATTTTTTAGTATTGGATAGAGTAGGAGAGAGTTGGACCTCTTGTCGGGTTCAGCTTGTTCAATTAGGCTTTGACAATAAAACCTAGAAGCTGATTGGTTACTATGCAGAGCTGCACCAGATTTTGTGTGCACCAGTTTTAGTAAATCTCCCCTATAGAATTTGAACAAAAATCTAACAGCTTGTAAGGGGGACTAGGATTGGGCAGGTATTAGCACGAAATTGAGGAAATCCCCACCCTGCTTCATCTTGGATAGGATAGCTACCCATCTGTTGTTGATGGATCCCTCCGCCATATTGTGTCATACTCCTGGCCTTAGGCCCACTCTTGACATCCCCAGCCATAAGCTTTAATATTTAGGAATAAAGTGTCTGCACATAAAACGTATTTTGTGCACTTTACTGTAATTTCACAAATATTTACGTGACATCTGACATCACATTTGACATACTAGCATAATTCCTGGGCATGCAATGCCATACAAAGGAGTAGAGATTTTGTAGTTGACATTACTACACAGAATGCAAGCACATAATGTGTAAGTCATCTTCCCTTTGCACCTCCTCTCCTTGGGAGCACCATAGATTTGGGACCACTTCCCTATGTATACTAAGTCCACAGAATATTGCTTCCATTATTGAGTAATATAAAGTTGACTTGTACATTATACCTGTCTCTTCCCAATATTCTGGCTCCCATGCCCTAACTCACGCAAGGCTCCTCTCTTACTGGCATTTATATGGTCACTAAATACAACCATGACATTACTAAGGAGGGACCTTTCTGAAAGCAGACCTAACACCCAATTACAACTTTTCCCTACTATACTATACTGGAAACAGAGCCATCTAGTGGCAGAGAAGCTAACTGCACTTGCCAACAATCTTCCTCCATCCACGCTAATGCCCTGTACACACGATAGGATTTTCAGACAACAAAACTGTGGATTTTTTTCCAAAGGATGTTGGCTCAAACTTGTCTTGCATACACACGGTCACACAAATGTTGTCGGAAATTCCAAACGTCAAGAATGCGGTGACGTACAACACATACGACGAGCCGAGAAAAATGAAGTTCAGTAGCCAGTGTGGCTCTTCTGCTTGATTCCGAGCATGCGTGGACTTTTGTGCGTCAGAATTGTGTACACACGATCGGAATTTCCAACAAGTTTTGTTGTCGGAAAATTTAAGAACCTGCTCTCAAACATTTGTTGGAGGAAATTCCGACAACAAATGTTTTATGGAGCATACACACGGTCGAAATTTCTGACAACAAGCTCACATCCAACATTTGTTGTCGGAAAATCTGATCATGTGTACAGGGCATAACAGAACTGATGGACTAGTCCAGTGCTGCCAGCTGTCAAAATACCGTATATACTCGAATATAAGCCAAGATTTTCAGACCCTTTTTTAGGTCTGAAAGTCCACCCCTCGGCTTATATTCGAGTCACCGCCGTCTGCCTACATGAACAGCGTGTCATGCAGACAGACGGCGGTGTTCAAAAGCCGCGCCGCCTCCTCCCGCCCGTCCGTGATAGGCGGACACTAATTTTCCCAGCAGTACAGTGTTCCGCCTATCACGGATGGCCTGTCATTCTCATCTCATGGACGAGGATGAGAGAATGTCCGTGATAGGCGGAACACTGCACACTGACTGCTAGGAAAAAAATGTTCCTCCTATCACGGACGAGAAGGAGGAGGAGGCGCGGCTTTTAAATTTGTAATGGCGCCGTACGCCGTACACGCTGTGGGGGGGACAGAGCGAGGACACAGGACACAGGACCCCGGACCCCGGACACAGGACACAGGACCCCGGACCCACAGACCCGCGGATCGGCACAGGTAGGCTGCAATGGGGACACGGGCTGCAATGGGGACATGGGGGTCTGTACAGGGGACATGCAGATGGGCATTGCTGACCCTTTTTCCACTTACAGTAGCTGCTGCATTTGTGCCCCTCGGCTTATACACGGGTCAATACGTTTCCCCATTTTTTTGTGGTGATTTAGGGGCCTCGGCTTATACTCGGGACGGCCTATACTCGAGTATATACGGTACATAAACACTGCCTGCATCTGATTGACAGACAGGGTAGTCACACAATAAAAGAAAAAAAAAAAGAAAAATATGGGTGTATTGGGCTATGATAACATATAAAGTTTTATATAGGGATGGAGAAAGCAGGCTAAACATACACTATACACAATCTCCTTTAGATCTACCTTTAACCATGTTGTGCAAGGGCCTGTCAGATTTGATGCAGATTAAATTGATAGTTTAGGTTTATCCACATATTACATTTGTGTATAGATTATACACAAATGTTATAAAAAAAATTATAAAAGAAAACATTCTATATACCTTTTTTCATCCCTTTTTATAAGTGATCACATTGCCTCTGTTCTAAGCTGCATAAAAGCTGGGGGAGGAGAAGCAGCAGCACACTGAGCTGGGGGGGGGGGGGGGCGTGTCAGCCCTGCCCATTTTCCGATGCAGATGCTAGTATAGAATTGGAGACAGCAGAATGAAAATTATTTCTCTGTGTCAATCAGTCTGCTAGATAGCTCCCACCTTTGCCTAACCATTTAAGGGCCACGGATAAACTAGTATATTCTAAATTTCCAGCAAAGCACATGCCCACAGGTGCACTTGTCTGACCCTGCTGTCAGTTTGGCAACGGATGTGCAGATGTTTGTCTATGTACTAAGTGGGTTATAACAGAGTTCTATCCCTATTCTTGCTTTTACATTTAGGAGGGGCAGATGTTAAGAGGAACATCAGTCAAGGTATTTCCTGATTTTGAATGGCAAGGGTATTTAGTTGATCTCTAGGTTCACGGATTCTTGCAATGGTTTTTGAGGCAGGCCATTTTTGTCTCACTGTTCATTAATGCATTGGGCTTGGTCAAGGATTTTTTTGGTAAGATTGGTATGAAGTAGTAAGATATTTGTAATGCTTTATAAGAAATAAGAAGTTGGCTGGTGGCATATGTGTCTTCCAGACGTTTAGCTACATCTTCAGCCTTCTCAATAGCCTATTGAGGCTATAGCCCCGAATCCATGGCCCATAGCCCTGAGTCTCTTGCCACGGGGGTCCCTGCCTAACCAGCGGGCTGTGGCCTCTCTGCAGCTGGGCCACACGCGTGGCAGGGGGCTGCATGAGAGAGCCGGGCAGGTGGATGACAGAAGCGAGCGAGTGGATGAGCAGAGATGACATCATCTCTCTCCACCTGCCCTGCATCACCGGTTAGAGTTGATGGGAAGATGGATGGAGCCAAATACAGGGCAATCTTAGAAGAAAACCTGTAATGCCGCGTACACACGATCCGAATTCCGGCCAGAAAAAGACAGATGAGAGCTTATCATAGGAAAATGTTACCGTGTGTAGGCTCCATTGGAATTTTGCTGGCCGAATTTCTGACAGCAAAGAATTGAGAGAATGTTCTCAATTTTTCAGACGGAAATTCCGATCGTCTGTAGTAATTCTGACGCGCAAAATTCCTACGCATGCTCGGAAACAATTTGACGCATGCTCAGAAGCATTAAACTCGGCTCATTGTAGTGTTGTACGTCACTGTGTACTTGACTGTCGGAATTTGGTGTGACCGTGTGTAGGCAAGACAGTTTGAGCGGAATTCCGTCGGAATTCCATTGGGAAAGCCGTCAGAGCTTTTTCCGACGAGAATTGTGATCGTGTGTGCGCGGCATTAGAGTCTGCAAAAGACATGAGGCTGGGGCGGAGGTTCACCTTCCAGCAGGACAATGACCCTAAACATACAGCCAGAGCTACAATGGAATGGTTGATATCAAAGCATATTCATGTGTTAGAATGGCCCAGTCAAAGTCCAGAACTAAATCCAATTAGGAATCTGTGGCAAGACTTTAAAATTGCTGTTCACAGATGCTCTCCATCCAATCTGACAGAGCTTGAGCTCTTTTGCAAAGAAGAATGGGCAAAAATTTCACTCACTAGATGTGCAAAGCTGGTAGAGACATCCCCAAAAAGACTTACAGGTATAATTGCAGCGAAAGGTGGTTCTACAAAGTATTGACAGGAGGACTGAATACAAATGCACGCCACACTTTTCACATATTTATTTGTAAAAAAAATTTGAAAACCATTTATCATTTTCCTTCCATTACACAATTATGTGCAACTTTGTGTTGGTCTATTATATAAAATCCCAATAAAATACATTTCCGTTTTTTGGTTGTAACATGACAAAATGTTGAAAATGTCAAGGGGTACGAATACTTTTTCAAGGCACTGTATATTCACATACAGGTCATATAGTGCTTTTGTGTGAATACAAAGGTTCTTCATCCCAAATAAGCGATGTAAGGCTCATATATTCTCCTCTCCATTTACCATCACATGCAACAATGATGAAGATCCATATAGTGTAGTATTTCGTATAAAATTTATTAAAGTAAATAGTAACTCACATTAAAAATTACACTCAGCAGTAAGTGTAATGCCGCGTACACACGAAGGGACAATCCCGCGGGATTATCCTCTGGACTGAAGTCCAGCGGATAATCCCCTCGTGTGTGGGCGCCGGCGGACTTTTTGGCGCCAAAGTCCGGCGGACCAAAGTTTTAAGTTTGGTTTTAAAATTATCCGCTGGACTTGGCAGTCCGGCGGACAATCCCGCCGTTAGTGGGCAAGTCCGCGGGACTTTTGAAATGAAGGGACTTGCCGCTCATCGGCAAGTCCTTTCATTTAGCACGTAACTTCAGGTTACGTAGCTAGCGTAGGCAGTTACTGCCACCGCGCTAGCTCCGTGACCTGGCATGGATTTAAAGGGACTCCCCACGCCGAAAAAACGGCGTGGGGGTTCCCCCCAAATCCATGTCAGACCCTCATCCGAGCACGCAGCCTGGCAGGCCAGGAAAGGGGTGGGGACGAACAAGTGCCCCCCCCCCTCCTGAGCCGTACCAGGCCGCGTGCCCTCAACATGGGGGGTGCCCTGGGGAAAGGGGGGCCGTGCGGCCCCCCCACCCCAAAGCACCTTGTCCCCATGTTGATGAGGACAAGGGCCTCTTCCCGACAACCCTGGCCGTTGGTTGTCGGGGTCTGCGGGCGGGGGCTTATCGGAATCTGGGAACCCCCTTTAATAAGGGGGCCCCCAGATCCCGGCCCCCCACCCTATGTGAATGAGTATGGGGTACGATGTACCCCTACCCATTCACCTAAGGTGTAAAATGTAAAGTACAAAAACACACACACTTTTGAAAAAATATTTTATTGCACTGCTCCGGGGGTCTTCTTCCGTCTTGGGGGTCTTCTCGCCGGACTCCTCCGCTCTCTTCTGCTCTTTTACCTAGCTCTTTCACGAACGGAGGAGTCCGGCTACCTTCTTCGTCGTCGCCGCCGTCGTCTGGGGGTCTCGATCCGCCTTCGGAGGTCTTCCGGGGGTCTCTTCTGTTCTTGCGGCGGTCGTCGTCTTCCGCGCCGACGGCGCCTTCTTCTTCTTCTTCTTCTTCTTCTTGTTCTTCTTCTTCCGATGTTGACCCGACGCTCTCTCTGCCCGGAATGCATGTGCCGCGCTGCGCTTGGACTTATATAGGGGCTTGGGGACAGGGTCACATGCACATGTCACATGGTGACCCCGCCCCCTTGTGTTGTCACAGTCCCGGAGGATGCTGGGACTGTGACATCGCAAGGGGGCGGGGTCACCATGTGACATGAACATGTGACCCTGTCCCCATGCCCCTATATAAGTCCCAGCGCAGCGCGGCACAGGCATTCCGGGCAGAGACAGTGACGGGTCAACATCGGAAGAAGAAGAACAAGAAGGACAAGAAGAAGAAGGCGGCGCCGGCGGCGTGGAAGACGACGACCGCCGCAAGAACAGAAGAGACCCCCGGAAGACCCCCGAAGGCGGATCAAGACCCCCAGACGACGGCGGCGGCGACGAAAAAGGTAGCCGGACTCCCCCGCTCATGAAAGAGCTAGGTAAAAGAGCAGAAGAGAGCGGAGGAGTCCGGCGAGAAGACCCCCAAGACGGAAGAAGACCCCCGGAGCAGTGCAATAAAATATTTTTTCAAAAGTGTGTGTGTTTTTGTACTTTACATTTTACACCTTAGGTGAATGGGTAGGGGTACATCGTACCCCATACTCATTCACATAGGGTGGGGGGCCGGGATCTGGGGGCCCCCTTATTAAAGGGGGTTCCCAGATTCCGATAAGCCCCCGCCCGCAGACCCCGACAACCAACGGCCAGGGTTGTCGGGAAGAGGCCCTTGTCCTCATCAACATGGGGACAAGGTGCTTTGGGGTGGGGGGGCCGCACGGCCCCCCTTTCCCCAGGGCACCCCCCATGTTGAGGGCACGCGGCCTGGTACGGCTCAGGAGGGGGGGGGGCGCTCGTTCGTCCCCACCCCTTTCCTGGCCTGCCAGGCTGCGTGCTCGGATGAGGGTCTGACTTGGATTGGGGGGAACCCCCACGCCGTTTTTTCGGCGTGGGGATTCCCTTTAAATCCATGCCAGCTTGCGGAGCTAGCGCGGCGGCATTTACTGCCTACGCTAGCTACGTAACCTGAAGTTACGTTCGAAATGAACGGACTGCTCCGTGTGTGGGCAAGTCCGTTCATTTTCAAAAGTCCCGCGGACTTTTGGCCGGCGGATTATCCGCTGGAGAAGTCCGTGCGTGTGTGGGCAAGTCCACACGCTCGGAAAGTCCAGCGGACCCAGCTGGAAAGTCCAGCGGATTGTCCGCTGGACTTAGGTCCGCCGGCAAAAGTCCGTACGTGTGTACGAGGCATAACAGACAGCGGGGTCATGCACAGTAAATTGCCATATGTTCCGAGCTTCTGGTCTCAGCCAGGTGACAGCCAAGACTGAAAATTCTGAATCTATAGCAATTTACCATGCATGACCCCGCTGTCTGTTACACTTACTGCTGAGTGTACCTTTTAATGTGTTACTATTTATTTTACACTATATGGATCTTTATACTGAGATTATTCCATCTTTTTCTACATCAGAATTCTCTGCCAGATCTTTGGCCTTTGTCATAAGGGTAGAATTCAGGCTGTATGGTCTTTATGGTCTTGTGCAATGCCGTTTTTGGGGCTTCAGGTTTTGGGTTCTAATTTTGTCTAAATCCCTGTGGACGAGTACTATGTCTGTCTGCAGGTGATCTATTTTGGATGTTAAAGTTGACTGGCAGGTAGTTAATGCTGACATAATTGTCTGTAAAGTCAGGTTGAGATACTTTGTGATCCTTCTGGTCTGTTTGGTCTATTTGCCTTGCCATTTTAAAGCTAGACGTTGCAGTCCTGTCAGGACCTGATGGCTGCGTAAGAGCAATGATTGATAAAAGGGCTTGATTTTAGTCATACCTGCAACTTCACAGGGGCCCAGGGAGGGGTTGCAAGTGTCCGGTTTGTTCCCGGTGTTAGGGTAAAGAGCATAGGCTTGCGCACAGGGTGTGCCAGGTGTGCCCAGGCACACCCTAATCACCTTGTGCAGCACAAATTCTCCCTACCCTGTGCTGGCTCCCCCCTCCTCCCCCCCCCCCCCGAGCACTTCCAGCTTCCCTACTCTCCTATCCCTCCGGATGCTGCTGCAGGGATTGTTTTAGGATGAGTGGAGGAAGGGGTCAGTAAATATGTAACTTACCGGCTCCTTCCCTTTCATCGTGAGTGATCAGTAGTATGTTTTTGAGCACATACTACCGATCAGCTAGGCAGGACAACTCACCATTTTCATGTATGGTCCTTTGGCCATCTTGGACACTCTTCCCAGAAGTCTGCTTTTTTAATTCACCTTTGTGTCATACTTAAATCATCTGCATCTTTAAAGTATATTAAATCAAATGGGAAAAATTAGAGGAAGTGAACATTTATTCATTGTATGTTTTTTAGGAGGTATATGTCCTTCTACCCTGTTTTCTAGTAAGCCCTAATGAGCTTTCACACTTTTCTTTCCTTTTATATGTTTTTTTTTTTTTTTTTTTAGAATGTATTGTCTGGGACTGTGGAATTTGTGCTTTATAAATGAAAGAATATGATAATAATGATAAGTATCTAACAGTCTTGCGTCTCAGTATGATTCAGTGTTTCAATTAAATAGCTTTTCTATTGCAAGAAGTTCCCAGCTGCCTACAGATACATTTTTAAATTTTAGCCTACACTATTAGCATGTGTTGGTGCTGAGCAAATGTGAACACAGGCAGGAGGAAATTGTTTCTAAAAATTGTACACTAGATGGCAGCATTTTACTGCTTTGTGTTTATGGAATCGTTATAGCCTAATTCTCTTAATAGTATGCAGCATCAGGTAATCTGATTATTTGCCTTTTTTTTTTTATTACTGAAGGTGTGAAAAGCAGAAAAAAAACGATTTAAAAACCAATAATAACATGTACAATACGCAAAATAAACAGAAACAAAAAAAATATAACAAAGGACTATTGCATTTCATTGTATCAGAGGACATGCAACCATTAGCCAAGATAACCAGAAGAGACAGGATCTAGGTTCTTTATTTAATTTTTGTTTTAAAAGGGGTATTAAAACCAAAACCATAATGATGAAGGAGCACAAGGGGCAGATTTGGACAGCAGCATTGTCAGTCTTGGGAGAGAGGAGTGTTAGATGTACTAGCAAATTTAAATACAGTAACAAATTGAGGCTGAACTACAGCTAAAACTTTATAATTGGTCACAGCAAACATGTTTTCCTTATGGGATAAAGGTTTTACATAAATAAATAAAAGCTGATCATTTTAGGCACCCATGCTCGTGGTATTTGGTCTGTCTCATCCCTGTAACTGCAAGAGAGCATTTCCTTTAAGAAAAAAAAAAACAGGCTTATTAGCTGGATCACCAGATGAAAATAGAAAAAAGAAAACCTAAAAAAAGGACATGAATGCAGCCATCACATCTAAGAATTGGTCAGCTGCAGTAAAGGAATGCCTGCTTTTATGTTTAATAAATCTTTAAGCATGATTGACAATTGAATCCAGAAGTAGCCAGGCAACCATATTTTTCAATAAAGGTCAGTAATAACAGCCTACATATTTCTATCAGCAAATATTTTCTTGGTAAATAGCTATAACTAAGCTCTATGTTTGTTTATTTGAAAACTCTCTTGTTTACAGATCTTAATAGCTAAAGCTGAAATTTACTTATGCAAATACCTTGCTCATTCAATTGGCCCATTTACTAAAACTTGAATGTATACACTTGGACATCGGTTGTGTGCAGACAACCAAATTGGATCCTTATGAGATTAACTATGTGCCTGCAATGTGTACCTATATGTGTACACATATACTGTATAACTATATTTACTGATAAGTGTGGTTTGCTAGGGAGTGAACATTCCAGCACCTGCATCTGTTGGCAAACCCTTGGCATGTCTGAAAAAAATTGGGTTTTTCTCTCATGTTTTTGGGTCCACCTAAATGGAAAAAGGTAATAACTATTACATTTTTAATTTTTTTTATGTTTTTATTTATTTTTGGCCATGTGTTTATGTCTATTTGACAACTCCCCTCCCTCAGCGATATTTCTTGTATTGGTGTTACAGGGATAGAAAGTGAGTAAATATTTCCCTAAATGGTGTCATAGACAGAAATAAAAACCTGCCAGGCAACTGAAGGCAACTGTAAAAAATACAAGTCCCCTCCCCACGCAAGTATACTATATCAATGCATTCATTAGTTGTTGCATTTGTAAATCAGTCCCGATTACTCAACTCTAATTGGATGGCTCAGTCCAGGGGCTCAATCAAACAAACAGAACCACAAAACAGCCAGCATCTGCTGTGCTTTCTGATGAGCTAACCCAAAGTGTTCAGGTTATAAAAATATGTATAAACATTTACAACTAAGAAAAATGAATCACAAAACTTTTATAGTTTCCTTAATAATAAGAGGAGTATCCTCTCAGTTCTCTGTCTAGAATCCTAAAACATAGACCATTATATTGTAACAGACTTTTGGCAAGGTCACAATCCAAAAGTTTAACAGCAGCTCAGAATAATTTTTGGTTTGAATCATTTTTCCTTTTTACTGTCAAATCAGTGTGTGAATGAGCGATCCAATCTAAAATTTCCGCTAGGAATATTTTTTGTACATGTATGAAAGTGGGTACAGAGGCTAATAGCGCGTACTCACAACGGGTTTTTCCATCGGAATAAACTCTGAAGGATTTTCCAACGGAGTTCCGCTGAAACTATCTTGCCTACACACGATCACACCAAAGTCCGACCATCTAGAACGCGGCGATGTACAAAACGTACGACAGGACTAGAAAAAGGAAGTTTAATAGCTAGAAGCCAATAGCTGCCTTCTCGTACTTGCTTCAGAGCATGCGTCGTTTTTGGTCCGTTGGAACAGCGTACAGACGTTCGGTTTTCCCGATAGGAACTGGTTCCGTCAGAAATATTTAAAACATGTAAATTGTAAAACATGTAATATTTAAAACATGTTCAATTTCTAGGTCCATCAGAATTTTCGAAAAAAAGTCAGATGACGCACACACACAATCTGAATATCCGATGAAAAGATTCCGTCTGACTTTTTCTGCCGGAAAGTCTGACTGTGTATACGGGGTATAAGATCTGTGTGCAATAACAGAAATCTTATTGTGGAGTTGATCCGTGATCAGTCTTAAAGATCATGCACACTATCAGAGACAAATCTCCAAAACCTAAATGATGAAGATTAGAGAAAGTTTGATGATCAGAGCAGACTCAATGCATACAAGAGCACATGATTCTGCATGGGTTAAAATATCTGGAAGTTAGACTGTTATGCCGCATACACACGGTCGGAATTCTCGCTGGATAAAGCTCTGATGGTTTTCCCGTCGGAATTCCGACGGAATTTTGCTCAAACAGTCTTGCCTACACATGGTCACACCAAATTCCGACGGTCAATAACACCACGCCTTAAAAAACGTTCGACTGCACTATAAAAGGGAAGTTTAATGCTTCTGAGCATGCGTCGAATTGTTTCCGAGCATGCGTCGGAATTTTGCGTGTCGGAATTGCATACACACGATCGGAAAATCCGATAGAAAGGTTTTTCGTCTGAAAAATTAAGAACAGGTTTTCAATCCAAAGTCCGTCGGAAATTCTGACAGAAAAAGACCGATGGGCATATACACGGTTGGAAAATCCGATGAGAAGCTCCCATCGGACTGTTTCCATCGGAAATTCCGACCGTGTGTACGCGGCATAACTGTACATCTGACAGCAATTGTATGTATTTTTTGTGATCACTTCCAAATATCCCTACTACTCAGTGGAAAGGAGGCACATCCTAGAAACATTCATTATGACTGTGGAAATTATATTGTACCTTTCTGCTCCACAGCTTGTGTTCAAGGTTGCTGTTAGAAATCATAGGGCCCCATACAGTCTACCTGGCAGGATCCTCCCTGCCCACAGTCAACCACTCCTGGGTCCCACTGCTGATCTGGTGGAGCCTGGGCCCTTTACGGAGTACTACCTGTACTTCCCTATCACTGACCATTCCTGTGCTGGTCAGACTAGTTTAATTATATATGATTGTAGATTGTAGTCTATAGTACTTCCATCCAAATTTTCCTCTTCTTACTTTCTGCCCTTTTATCTTTTTTACTGTTTCTCTTTTCCGCACTTCCTTTTTCAATGTGACCATCCCTAGGTGAGTAAAAGGAAGGAGAGATGGATTAAATATACTCTGTCGGTCTGATCTGTATTTCATTACTTCTTTACTTTTCATTCTCCATCTCTCTTACTCTAACCCTACTCCTTTAAACAATCTACTGATCCACCACCACTCTTACATCCTTTATAAAGTTGTTACATTCACAACATGACCCCCCCCCCCCCCCCCCCCCCCCCTCCCCCCCCCCCCCCCCCCCCACACCAGTCATTATACAAAACCACATTTCTGGAATTTTCTGGCAACGTCTATAATGTATTATATTTCAGATGAAAAGCTGCTTTGTGAATGCTAATTTATATTGCAGAATATCTCAGGTTAAGTCCCATTAAGTAAACATATCTGATATAAATTTGAAACATTGCCTAGTGATAATAATCTGTATAAATAAAGATCTTTGTGCTCAGTGTATAGCAGGTGTGGCTGTAATTGCTACCGGACAAATTATACACGAGTGAAGCCCTTTTTTCTGTGTGTAAGAGCAATACAGTTATTATCCCATGAAGTCACAGAAGGAAAAGTATTAAGATAAAAAATTGGGGCACTTGTTGTGACACCCCTTCAAGGCTTTGTGGGCCATAATTGACAAAATAGCTTCTGATGACATCATATTAGGTTATTATGTCTACTAAGATCTGGCCTACAAAGCAGTTGAGTCATAATTTCCTCCAACTTTTTATCAACATTTTGCCTTACTATACTGGGAATATATCTTTAACTTTATAATTTGATTTTTATCCATCATTTATGCATAAATACAATTTCTGTACTGTATACCAGGACCCAGGCATATAGAAATTTCTGGCACCTGATGCTGCAAAGGTGAGTGAATTATTAAGACACCTCACCTACCTGCAATGGAGATGATTTAATATTGACCTTCTCCTATTAGACTGTGAAGCTAGCCATAAACAGCACAATAATATCAACTGATCCTCTCAATTACACATGTGACAAGTGAGCCAATCCTGAGCACCCGTGAGGAGATAATGAGCACCTCAGGCAGTCAGGCATGCGCACTATTACATATAAAAGATTGAGATCTTGCTTTTCCCATGAATAAGTTGTGATCCTTCTATGGAGTAGATGGAATGGGGAAAATTACCTTGGCTTAGGAGACCAGCCACCAGGTACCTTGTCTGTGGGAAGACTACTGTAGATATGGCAGTACACAAAAATTAGACTGCAGAACCTTCTTCGGATTCAAACTCAGGTATAGCAAAGTGTGTTACACTGCTATGCAGAAGGCCAAGTGAAATTAGTATAACTGTATACAAAGGCAGATAATGTCTCCATGTATTTGGGCTTTTCCTTGTTCCCAAACAGTATCTAAGGGGACAGCAGTCAGGAAAAATTGTGGAGGCAACCCATCCACATATAGTGAAAACCCACAAAGAGGCAAACCTACCTTTGCTGATATCTAGCCTGTGTATGGTCAACTAAATACTGGTTCTCCTGAAGTTAAATGGGGATAAGGCGGATTGAGCACCCTAATAAAATTCCAAACTGCAGAAAACAAAAAAAGCACTGTATTTTGCTCTAAATGGAGTGGATAATGGTTAGGACCTCTATCATGTTTTGATGCTTTGAATATTCGAAAATCCCACAATGGAGGAAAGATAGATTCAGTTCATGAAGTTTGCTAGCTCTTTGAACTTTTTGAGCACTGTGGATAAAGGCGGGTCAGAAAAAAAACAAAATAGGGTCTACGGTATTTAAAAAAAAAAAAAATGCTGTGACTTTTCCAGTGGGTGGAGATAACCTAAATTTAACACTGGCTGTGGAAGGCTTTTAGCAAAAGTACAATGTTGGAGCCATCTTTAGACATCTAGAGGCGTGTGACCCCCAGTGATTTATAATTTCAAAGAGGTTAAAGACCTTGCCATTCTTAAATACGCAATATAGTCATAGAATGCCATACAAAGTCCAGTGCTAAAAGTTCTCTCATCTAGGCACTGTGGAAATTGGGGGTTGACTGTTATTGGCATGTGGGGAAATTTTACTTCTAATGATGTCTTGTCCACACCAAGTCCCATATCTTGAGTGTTGTTACAGTGGTGACAGCTGTAACGGTGGCCAAGTTTCGGTGTGACCCCGTGAATGCAAAGTAGAGTGTTTCTCATCCATCCATTGTTTCTGGAACCCCTAGTTAACCCAGCCTAGGTTTCTGCATAATAATGAGGCCTCATAGTATTTTCCAACAACAAAAAAACATGACTCCTTTAGTAATTGAAATTGGACTAGGGTTTTTTTATGGGACCAAATAAAGTCAATCAATTTTGAGTTTTGGGACCTGAGGAAGCTCTGGGGATTGCCATCAGTAGCATTTAGTACATGAACAAAATACATGCTAATTCATCTTGTTATATTTTTTCCTTCACTGAACTGCAAGATCTTGCCTTGGGTGGCAGTCCTGGTAATCTACTATATTTCTTCCCTCTTTTTACTTACATCCAGCATCTGTATCTGGGTAAAGGCCTACTAACAAACCAGAATCTTTGGCCATTCTGTGCAGTGTGTGGGGCTATTTGGCTGTACTGTGGGCTTAAGCTGGTAAATACCGGTATATTGAGCTGGTTTGTACTGCAACCAGATAAGTGTCAGCAGAAGTTTAGTTAGCCCATTTCTTCTTCATTGTGATGCTAGGAAGAAGTGGGTATACGCTTGTGGCAGAGATGAGTTCCACTGCTCACTGTGTCAGGCTTTGGAGTAGAAGCATTGATATTTATCATTTCACTGCCATTAGGGTATGGCCAAACATTTATTTCAATTTTCTAAGTAAGATTTGAAGAGATTTCACCCCATTCCCTGTCAGGAGAGGAATTAATGAAAATCCCACCAACAGGCATACAGACAATATCAGAAAAAATTTAAAAAAATATTTAGTAGCGCGAGAATGGCAACAACTTCCCTTATTTATTGTCCCAGTGTCACAGGACAAAAAATCTCTCCTGGAAGAATTTATCTTGTCCTCATTCAGTCTTCATTTCACATGCTTCACTCTTCCCTTTTTAAATAATAAAAAAAGGGGTTGGATTAGGCATTAAACTAGAACACTATATAAATATTAAAAGGAAAATTATAATCATCAAAAGGAAACTGTGATTGCAGAGTTTATGATTTTTAGGTTTTAAGTTTGTATAATATGATTCATTGTATGTGTACACCGTAAATATACAGTGTTAGATTTGTTGTCATTCAATAAAACATAAATAGCATTTATTGCCGCTTATAATGTTTTAAACTGTGACAATTATAATAATTTCCCTTTGAAGGTAAATGTAACCTAAAGTCCTCCTTCCACAGTCAAAGAAACAGAATGACATTTCTGAACATGTCAGAGTATGTATAACCTGTGTGGAATTTATGTGTGCTGGCAGGAAGTGATGTCTTCAACATTACATCCTCATTACATAATGCTTGTATCCAGTAAATGGTTCTATTACCTATGTTAGCTATATAGGGCCTTTCCTAATGCACAATAAATGCTTTGTCATTAGGGAAGAGCAAATAATAAAGTTTTTACTTTGTAACTACCTTTTTGCTTAACAGTATATTTTAACAGTGGCCCTTTGTATTACTGTACTGCTTTCTATGGTCAGCATTTACAGTCCATGTACAAATAATATCTTTGTTTATGGGGAAATGCCAACTCAAATGCTTCAGCACACTCTTGGGACCATGGTTGACAGATGTTCTACTGGACACTATTTAATTCTTTGAAAAGTCTAGCAGAGATACATCATTGTTAAGTATATAATAGGTGAAGGCCTTCCACCAGGGCCCCCAAGGGCCAGGTTAACAAAACCGAAATATTACTAAAAAGATTTAAAAAAACTTTGTACTGCTCAACTCAAATGCTATGACTCTCTTCCTTATTATCTTCTGCATTTCCCAATGTCATTATTACCTTATCAACATATGTCAGTCTTAAATCCATTGTTGTATTGATGATTAGCAAAGTAACTTCTTGGTCATTGATTTAGGCTGGGTTCACACTAGTCAGGTGTAGCTGCTGATCAGCTGACCAGGGTCCTTGTCCCCATCAACAAACCACCTCCCCCATGTTGAGGGCATGTGGCCTGGTATGGCTCAGGAGTGGTGGCGGTCGCTCATCCCCCACTTTCCTGACCTGCTGGGCTGCATGCTCAAATAAGGGTCTGGTAAGTATTTTGGGGGGACACCCATTTTTTTTAAATTTTGGCATGGGGTTTCCCTTAAAATCCATACCAAACCCAATGGGGTCTGGTATGGATTGGAGTGGGGGGCCCCCACGCCGTTTTTTTTTTTTAAACATTTTTGTATTGCCGGCAATGGTATTGTATTGCTGGAAATTTAAATGTCTTTTTTTCTTTATAAGGCTGGATTCACACCTATGCATTTTTAGTGCTTTTTGCATTTTGCAGATTTGCACTACAGAACGTGTTCCATAGGAAACCATTTTAAATGGACTGTAGTGCAAATCTGCAAAATGCAAAAAGTACCAAAAATGCATAGGCATGAATCCAGCCTAAATGTCAGTTTTGCTACAGCAGGTTCTATACATAGTACAGAAGCCCCAATTTACAGGCAGACTAGGGGAACCCCCCAGGCAATATATTTAAAGGAATTTTTCATTTGTATCATTTCATTTTAACCATCAATAAAATCACTGCCCCTGTAAAAACAATCTTTTAAAAAAAAAAATATTTTGCATTGATATATGTCCCCCAGGGCAGTACCTGGGCCCCCATACCCTTTTTCATGGCCAATAACTTGCATATATCAAATATATAGTATATATAAGTATATATCAAAATGGGCACTTTTGATTTTTCAAGTTTGGGTCCCATAGACTTTAATAGGGTTTGCGTCCGTGATATTCGAGAGTTCTGGCATGAACCGAACCAGGGGGGTGTTCGGCCCAACTCTATTTGAGAGTACCAACAGGCTAAAAAAAATTCTTAGTTACTACCTTACCAAAAATAACTGGAGGGAATGTTCCATGTCACCATTGACAAAGGCTGCAAGGCTAGTAGGCTCCACCTTGTTAAGATAAATTGTATTTTTATATACACTGTGTTGTTTGCATTCTAACATCGGAGATGTTAATAGAAGGGATTTGTTAAAAAACAAAGACTTGTGCTGTTACAACTGATATTTGGGTGCCATTCAGATAAAGTTAGAGTATGTATGAGTTGTATTTAGCAGCTGGTATGAGCAGAGACACACTGGCTGCCAGGGGCCCTGTATGATGTGGATTTATATTATTTTAGTAAACTAGCCATATTATATCTATTATTTATATGGCTGTTTTATCATTTACATTTTATAGATACATAAGACTTTTAAACTGTGTAATAGTGTTATATGTAATATAATATATTGGTTATATTATACATAAAAATCTGTATTTTAATAGCAGAGCTAAAACATTCATGTGCAGTTCATGTGTAGTTTGAGCACTGGTGATTTTATTAATTTATGTTTAGACTGCCCAAAGTAAAATACCCCACGTAGAATTCTTTCATGTTTAATTTAACTTTTTTTTATCTGCATTGATATGAGAGTGATACATCTAAATGTCTATTTTAATTAGACCAGAGGGATCTTGTGCTAATCTTTGGGGTAATATCAACTGAATTTAGACGGTGTTGTTACAAAGATAAATATATATCACGTGTTCTACTCTTCCAATAATTTTCTACACATATATATTAATGGGATCGTTTTGCTAA
Organism: Lithobates sylvaticus; assembly: GCA_028564925.1. NCBI lineage: Eukaryota > Metazoa > Chordata > Amphibia > Anura > Ranidae > Lithobates > Lithobates sylvaticus. The sequence continues at coordinate 644,565,102 of CM053026.1, forward strand.
TAACTTTATCTGTGGGGTTTCATAAGCCTGAAATAGAATTGTTTTTGAATTAAGCAACTGCTCACACATTGTTTTTCTAAGAAAACAGTTACATGACTTTTGTTCTTTTAGTTTAATTAGCTTTGTATTTACTGTGTGTGCATTTAAAGAAACCATGTGTATGTCAAGTTATTTTTATTTATTTTTTATTTGCTTTGGATATGGATGTGGTTCATGGTTACTGATACTATGGGTTTACATCAAATACCCAGGATTTGGAAATTTCGCAATTTGGCAAACTTTTGGCTGAAAAGTTTGCTGGCTCGCAGCAGAAGTAAGGAACACCAATAATTTAGCCCAAGTCTTTGCCCCTGGTCTATGAGTTATAAACAACCAATACTTTGAAGGGATAAGTTACCCAGTCTTCCTATAAAAGATTGGGTTCGCAGCAGCCGTATTGTCAATGTGTGTTGGCACTGTAAGGGAGAGCTGACAATTCTGTGTAGAAAGAGAAAATGTTTTTATTATTTTTTTATATCCTGTATTGAATTTTATTTTAACTGTGATGTCTCCCTTTATAATGTAAACCATAGGGGCAAACTGTTGATGCTATATAAATCCTGTGTAATAATAATAGTAATTTATTTTGATATTAGTACATGTCTACTATGACAATACCTGACTTACTATGTGTTTATTTCACAATAAGAGCCCCTTTCAGATGGAGCAGAATCCGTCCAAGTGGATCCACTTGCTCAGCAGGGGATCTCTCTGCTGATCCCCGCTGAGCAGGTGGATGACAGGTCCGTATTCACTCCACTATGCACACACTTTTGTTGCCAGCGGTTTAGACATTAATGGCTGTGTGTTGAATTATTTTGAGGGGACAGCAAATTTACACTGTTATACAAGCTGTACCCTCACTACTTTACATTGTAGCAAAGTGTAATTTCTTCAGTGTTGTCACATGAAAAGATACAATAAAATATTTACAAAAATGTGAGGGGTGTACTGACTTTTGTGAGATACTTTAGGTGGGTAACGGATCCCCATCTGTCTGTTTTTAGCCGACTGGATCGAATGCCGGTGGGTGATGGCCCCATAGAGAACAATAGATGATCCGATCAGGTCCGCCTGAAAATCAGACAGACGGACCAGTATGGTCCTCTGATGTGAAAGGGGCCTAACACCTCTTTTAGCCCTACTAACAGCCAAAACTGGATAACAAAATTTGCCACATATAGACTTCAATGGGTTTTGCAGCAAAAGTTGTGAACTTCAACCAACATTTCCAAAACTGGCTGTGAACTGAACTCAGGGGGATTAGCTACTCCCTAATCTCTGCTTTTTACTGCTGTATGAGGCTTGCTTTGAGAAATTTCCCCCACTTTCTGTCCCAGTGACACCGGTTTTACCAAATAGGGAAAATTTGCAATAGAAAGGCAGACAGAGATAAAAATCTTGTGGGACTCTAGCCTTCCCCTGCTCTACTAAAAAAATGTTTCAATACATTTTTTATTGATTTTCCTGTAAACATATCACAGAATGCAAATAAGTCTAATGCCCCGTACACACGGTCGGATTTTCCGACGGAAAATGTCCTATCGGACCATGTTGTCGGAAATTCCAACCGTGTGTGGGCTCCATCGGACTTTTTCCATCGGAATTTCTGACGGAAAAAGTTTGAGATCCTGCTCTCAAATTTTCCGACAACAAAGTTCTATCGGACTTTTTCCGATCGTGTGTAGCGAATTCCGACGGACAAAGTGCCACGCATGCTCAGATCACATTACAAGACCAAAGCTATTGGCTACTAGCCTCTACGTAGTCCCGTCGTACGCAACGAACGTCACCACATTCAGGATGATCGGATTTTCCGAAAACTTTGTCCGACCCGTGTGTATGCAACACCAGTGTCGGACAAAATCCGTCGGAAAAAATTCGACGGATTTTGTGGTCGGAATTTCCGACCGTGTGTACGGGGCATTAGAATAGTCAGGAATACAGCACAGAAACATTTGTGCAAGAAACAAATGTAATAAAATGTGGTTATGATATTGTTATTCAGCATTGGGTCACACTACCAAAAGCGAGATTGAAGTATAAATAAACTATAAATATGTGGTGGCTCGATAAACAGTATTTTAATATTAGTAGTATTCAAACAGTGGGGATTACAGCATGGAGGAAGGGGAAAAGAACAGTCAGCCTAAGAGAAAAGAAGAGGTAAGGGAATAAAGAAAAAAGCTGGAGAGAGGCAGTCTAGCCCTATCTACAAGCCAAACAGACTGTAGTCCATTCTAGAGTGAAGAAAATGCGTAAACCTTGGGTACAACACAGCTGAGTATTTTCGAATTGTATCAGTTACCCTAGCCCCCACTTTCTCATGTAACATCATTTGTGTGATCTGAGATTTAGTTTTGGCTATGGAAAGAGTAGGGGTTTTCTACATTCTGCCAAGCTTCTGTTTAGCAGCAGTGAGGACATGGGTCATTAGCCTAAATTGTACTATGAACAGATCAGGGGTTTTTATACAGAGAAGTTTATTCAGGTTTGAGGGGAATATTCTATCCATATGGAAAAGACTTCTGACCAAAATTGCTGAACCAGTGAACAAAAGGTTCCCAATTGTACACATTCTAAACAGGTAGCTGGATAACAAATCTAGCAATTCTAATAGACACCTTGTATTTGGCTTCTAAAACAAGGACGAGAGCAAGATTTCATTGTGTCCCAGATACGTGACCAATCAGCAGCATCTAGGTCTATCCCAAGGTCTGTCGCCCACTGAAGAGTGTAGGTCAGGGGTCAGGACGTGAGTAGGGTGAGTAGCATAAATAAACAAGATCATTCCTGGGGAATGCAGGTCCTTACAGCACTGATGATTAAAACGGGACAAAAGCAATGGACCATCCAGGAACTTGATATAGTGCTCCAAAAAATGTTTAAAGTGGTAGTAAACTTACCTGTAGGTACAGTGAATACCTCCTAAATTTGCATTGTTTAGGAGATATTCAGAGTGCATGCAGCTGGTGACGTCACCTGTGCATGTGCTCTGAAGGTCAGGCATACCGTGCAGGACCTTCAGAGCCCATGCCGAAAACAGTGGGAGTGATGTCATCGCAGCCCCGGCTACTCATGTAGCTGGAGGGAGCGAACCTGGAAGGAAGACCGGTGAAGATGGAAGATTGAAAACCTTTCAGTGGTTAAAGCATGCCGTTGGAAGGCAGTGGCTTACTAAGTGGGGGGCGGGGGCGGGCCACCCCGGGTGCCACACATTGGGGGGGTGTCAGGCCAGCACCCTCCCCTCCGCGACTGAAGAGGAGACAGCGCCGTGGGTTAGGCAGCAGCACCGCTCGGTGACAGACCACACAGGGAGAGCCCTAGGCAGTGGCTTTGCAGTGCACAGACCCCCCTACAGTACAGACCCCCCCTTCAGACACCTGTCGGCACAGTGACCCGGGACCCGGCGCAACTATCCCCTTCTCTCTGTGGTCGCGGTTCTGATCAGTCTCGGCAGCGGTTGTCATGGCCGAGCAGAGTGAAGCCGCCTCCCCCTTCTCCTGCATGCACAGCACTGTGTAGACATAAAGGAGGAAGGGAGGCGGCTTCACTCTGCTCGGCTGTGACAGCTGCGGTGCTGCCGAGACTGATCAGAGCAGTGACCATGGAGAGAAGGTGATCGTTGCGCCGGGTCCCGGGTCACTGTGCCGACAGGTGTCACTCGGGTGCGGCTCGTACCTCCCGCCCTGCAATGCCACTGCCTCGGGCTCTCCATGTGTGATTTCTGAGGTATATAATGGGTCTGAAGGGGGGGTCTGTACTGTAGGGGGTCTGTGCACTGTAGGAGGTTCTGTACTGTAGGGGGGTCTTTACTGTGGGGGGGTCTTTACTGTAGGGGGTTCTGTACTGTGGGGGGTTCTGCACTGTAGGGGGTCTGCACTGTAGGGGGGTCTGCACTGTAGGGGGAGGGGTCTGTACTGTAGGGGGTCTGTACTGTAGGGGGGTCTGTACTGTAGGGGGGTCTGAATTGTAAGGGGAGGGTTCTGTACTGTAGGGGGTCTGCACTGTAGGGGGGTCTGCACTGTAGGGGGTCTGTACTGTAGGGGGGTCTGTACTGTAGGGGGTTTTGCACTGTAGGGGGAGGGGTCTGTACTGTAGGAGGGTCTGTACTGTAGGGGGTCTGTACTGTAGGGGGGTCTGTACTGTAGGGGGGGTCTGTACTGTAGGGGGGTCTGCACTGTAGGGAGGGGGTCTGCACTGTAGGGGGATCTGTGTAACATGCAGAGGGTCCAGAGCTGTGGGAGGCTGTGTAATGTAAAGGGGTGCAGAGGTGCAGGGTGCTGTGTAATGTAAAGGGGTCCAGAGGTACAAGGGCTGTGTAATGTAAAGGGGTCCAGAGGTTCAGGGTGCTGTCTAATTTAAAGGGGTCCAGAGGTGCAGGGTGCTGTGTTATGTAAAGGGGTCCAGAGGTACAAAGGCTGTGTAATGTAAAGGGGTCCAGAGGTTCAGGGTGCTGTGTTATGTAAAGGTGTCCAGACGTTCAGGGTGCTTTGTTATGTAAAGGGGTCCAGAGGTACAAGGGTTGTGTAATGTAAAGGGGTCCAGAGGTGCAGGGTGCTGTGTAATGTAAAGAGGTCCTTAGGTGCAAGGTCCTGTGTAATGTAAAGGGGTGCAGGGTGCTGTATAATGTAAAGGGGTCCAGAGGTGCAGGGTGCTGTGTAATTTAAAGGGGTCCAGAGGGGCAGTTGTGGAGAGGGGGTACACAGTAGTGACAAAAAGATATTGAAGGATGCAGAGGTATGCAGGGGACACAGTGGGGTGTTTTTACATTTTAAGGTGGGGTGGGGGGTGCCATATATAGGATCCGCCCCGGGTGCCAAATTCTCTAGGTACGCCCCTGCTGGAAGGCTACGTTGTAAGGTAAGTCTCGCACAATGTGCTAGTATGCAATGCATTTGTCTTAAATTGAAGATATTGATGCACTTCTATTAAAGGTAATTTCAAAGTTTGTTGTAGTGAAGAAAATGGAAGAATTTTATTAAGGGTGAAAAAAAAGGAAAATTTATTATCAAATACTTACCGTAATTTTCCTTTCCTGATGGACTCCATGGCAGCCTACGTGTGGGTTAAGGCCAAACAGGAAGTGTGTCCTGAGACACGATTGTCCAGGGAGTCCTAAGGCTCCCTGCCCAATCAGGGCTTCCCGAGGAGAATCAGGAAGACAATAGCAAATATTAATTCGCTATTAACACACAAGTGGGTGGGCCACCCTTTTTTGAAGCCAATTAGAGCCTGAGGCTTCAAAAAAAAAAAACCCTATTGGAATCCATGCATTCTGTGCCCTTCATGTAGATTAGGGGTCGATCGTATGGATTAGGGGGGCGACGCCCCTGCGTCCTGCATGGACAACCTGTCACTGGTGTATATGTTCCCATTTGATAGATCTCTGTTTGTTTCTTTTCCTAGTAACACCTAATCACAGCAACAGATCATATTTTGCTTTACTCTAATCAGTAATCAACAGGAATGAATCAATTCTATGGGTTTCTGTCATTTACATATCGCTTTCCTTAAACTATCTACTCCACTAATCACCCTTGAAAGTCAATTTCTGGTCTTCAAAGTCACCTCTGCAGTTTACAGTTACTGTTAGTTCTTACATATATTCTATAGTCAGAGGAGTACAATAGATTACTTCATACTTATCCTGGGTGCATGTTACTTTGTTGACCAATGTGTGATACTTTCACGTAGCTGATGCATTCCATAA